>VSWD01000006.1:42100433-42256416 GCA_033119305.1 Pinctada imbricata
ACGTCAAAAACGCGTCAAAAATTTGACTTCGAAGTGGAACCAAAAATAACAACACTTCTTAAGACATCTCTCTAGATCATCCTGATGCTTTCGGTTTGTCGATACATGCTTCGGTTCTGAAGAAGAAGTTTGTCAAAGGAGGGTACCCCCCGTGACCTACTTTTTGCTGTGGTGGCGCCACCTATTGACAGATCCGGACGAAAAACAACAACACTTGTAGGGGACCATGAGTACTTTATACCTACCAAGTTTCATCAAAATCCCTTCAGCCGTTCTGGAGAAGAAGTTTAAAATGTGAAAAGTTTACGACGACGACGACGACGCCGACGACGACGCCGACGACGACGACGACGACGACAGACGCCGGACGCCGGACGACGGACGCCAGACGCAACACTATGACAATAGCTCACTTGAGCCTTTGGCTCAGGTGAGCTAAAAAAAGAGAGAGATTTTGTCTTCAAAATGTCATGACAATCTGAAGAGTGGTTATAGAAAAGAAGCAGAAAATGTATGAAAATCACCCCCCCCCCCTTTTTCAAAAATTCGGACTGGGCCAAATATGGTAACTTTTTTCATTCCTGTTTAATAAATATATATTTAAACTTGTTGTACATGCTACAATCTTTCAAGAGACTTTGACTTAGACCAGTAGGAAAGTCATATAATAAACTGGTGATTAAGTAAATTAGACTAATTAGAGAACAGTCATGAGCATCAGGTCAGCGTTGTGGCCTTTTGGGCCTCTTGTTTCGTGCCGATCGGTCAACAAATATGGTCGCTGAGGGCTCTGATTGGCTGACGCATTGTCAACATCTCCAAAACTGATGCTCATAATTTCACGAAACCTTAAAGGAAGCAAGAACTCAAGGGCCTCCACCACATTACGAACATTCTTTTGTTTGCAACTCAGGTGAGCGATTTGACCGTCTTGGGCCTCTTGTTAAAGATTCAATACATCATTTTACCTTGGTTTACCTGCGACCATCTTAATTTTTGATTCATCAGCTTAAAATGCATCACAGATGCAAAGTGCCGAGTTATAAGACTTGTATGAATGAATATGCAGACTTAAAATATACATGAATTGTGAATATTGACGAGGTTCATGAGGTTTAAGTAACGGAAACATGCATGTCTGGTCCACGTTGTAAATTTGTCAGTTCTTTTAAAAATTATGCTATTGAATTTGAAGACGTTAACAAATATACATGAATTGTATGACTATATGGTCTCGACAGATGGGAAACCTTACTACAATGTAGCACGTTTCAGGTTGATACAAATTCATTTATAATTCTGGTCAGAAGATAAACGTCTTCCAATTCAATAGCATAATCTAAGGACAGATAAATTTTCAGCATGGACCAGACATGCACGTTTCGGGTATTTAACCCTCGTCAGTGATCCTCAATCTAGTTTCAAGATCATAGGTGCAATACATGCTAAAATATTGTCCGGAAACCATTTTGAATCATCAGAGTCATATAACCTTGACCTATGACATTATGACCCCAAAACCAATAGGGCCATCCTTGACTCATGGTAAGTGTAAGAAGTTCCATTGCACTAGCATGTATCATACTTGACTTATAGTCCAGACTAAAAATTGACGCCCGCCCGCCAAGACGCCCGCCCGCTCGTCATGCATAAAATTTTTAAAGAGCTAAGTTTTGCAAATCGGTTAATAAACGGCATATATTTCTGAATTGATTCGATTAATGACAAAAATGTACCTGTGTATATATATATCAACAATTTTGTTTTCAAGTTATAAAACCATGAAAATACAAGAGTGTAAACTCCGAATGAAAAATAACGTATTTCTTTAACGACGTTATCTTTCTTATACCACAAAGAAAGAAGAAAAAATATCCACTCGACAATTACATAAAGTGCTGATTATACCCCCCAACAGAGCTGTTGGGGATATACTGGATTCACCATGGCCGTCCGTCCGTCTGTCTGTAGACAAAAGCTAGTCACTGCAACTCGACCCAACCCAATCGATGAATTTCAATGAAACCTTACACAATGAAACATCATTATATGTAGATGTGCATGAAGAAAGGGGATTGCTGTAGAAAAAGTAACACCTGAGTTGTGGCCGTGGACTTAGACTTTTCATGCATTTTCGATGTCAAACCTTGTCATCACAGCTCCTCCCAAAACAAAAGATGAATTTCAGTGAAACTTTACAAAATGAAAGACCATGATGTCTGCATGAAGAAAGGAAATTACTGTCGAAAAAGTTACACTTGAGTTATGGCTTAATTGAGTTGATTTCGATAAGAAGATTATTATTTTGTGATTGTTATGACTGGTTTAAAGCATATATTTTCAAAATGATTTTTGGGACGAGGAGGAGGAGGGGGCTAGTACGGATTCATGTATATTGTTACAGGAAAGATTTCACGTTAATTCTAAAAGGGCAAGGGGCGGTAAGGGGGTTTCTATGCCCAAAATCGTTGCTAATTCCGAAGATTTAAAATATTGAAATTGATACTAAAATTGGTAAAAGGAGGCTTGTCTTTTATAAATTCAACATGAAAAATGTTTAATTTAATTTTTTCGTAAGAGTTATCCCCCTTTAAAATCACCTATGAAACCGGAAATGAACAAAAAATCAATATATTCTAACATGTGGTGGCAAAATTAGACTTGGCCACATCAAAACAACAAGTAAATATTTTTTCTGTATATCCGTATATTAAGTATTTTGTAAATGCTTGGAAAGTATGAATCTGTTGTTTTCATGTGGCCCTTAGAAAACGGAAGGAAATCAATGACTGTTGCCATGCGAGCGGGTCGTTTTGGAAACAGAAAAGCGCCTTTTAACTTCTATGATACAAGAATTATTTGAGTAAAATCGATTCAATTGAATATATTTTGTTCTATTGTTATTGATGATATTGATCATTTATTCCCACATGCACAAAATCAAATAATACAGACAAAAATAACGTTTAAATGTTTATTATCCTCGTAATGTAATGGATATTCAGGACGACAGAATGACGTCATATTGAATTTATGACGTCATATATGATCGCGGTTTTGATTTTGCATGTATTTTGCGAAAAAAAAATTAAGTCAAAGTGATCATTTTATATGCATATTGAATCGAAATAACAGAGTATTTAAAAGGGTATAGTCGGCATCTATAAAATATGTCAAACTTTAAGCCAGAACCAACGAATTAACAGTATTAAAAAAAAACCTGAACAAACGTACAAGAACCCCCCCCCCTCCAATAAAAGGAGAAAAACTAAACAAACATCATCAACCCCCCCCCCCCCCCCCCCTCTCTCTCTCCCAAGCATAAACACAAATCAACAAAACAAACTGCAAACTGTTATATTAAATGAAGATATGAAATACAACTCTCCGTTTAAAAACAAAAATGAAAGCCATGTGAAATAAACACCGCGTTTAATTGATTTACTGTCCACGAGATGTATTTATTTTTGCCAATATTCAGGGAAAAAATATCTGTCGTGTCTCATTTTCGATTGTAAAATGATGCAAGCAATACAGTAGAAATTATTGAGTGATAAACAGGAATTGTAGGTGGCGCTGTGATGTTTAAATTATTGATTTAATACAAACAAACTTTGTTAGCATATTATTGGATTTCTTAATAGATCCCTGTTCTATGTAAAAACAACATCATGCGGTGGCGGATCAAGGGTCTCAGAGAAAGGGGGCCGAGGACAAGTTTTAAAGAAAATTGTTCATAGAAAAAAGGGAGATAAAAATCAAGAAAGTCTTACTCATAGCCAACGATCAATCCTATGTCAATGCGTATATTTGAATTATTTGTTTCAATATTTCATTTATTTATTCATTTTTTGATAAGGGGTGCATCCAAAAAGGTTGTGTTGAAATTGAGACATGCGAGGTATTTCTTGAAACTAGCGAGCGGTAACTAACCAGCGAATTTTTTAAAATACAAGAAAAAAAAAAGATTTCTATTCGAAAAGAAAATGTTCAGTGGCGGATTTAGAGTGGGCCCAGGGGGGCCGGCCCCCTCCCCCTTTTTCACCCAAAGTATTGATTCAGAATACTTTTTTATGCTTAATCTCTTTACTTTTGGGGAAAATTTCAGCTCGCTTCGCTCGCCGCTTTTAATTTTTCATTAGCTGTCTATTTTTTTCGTCTTCATTTTGTCTTAACGAGATATCACACGCGTTTCAGTAGCCTCCCTTAGGCGAGATTTTTAAAGAAATCTCCACGCTGAAGATTTTCGATTTTCGTAACTTAAAATGTCTTGATGTTCTGGCTTTGTTATAATCGCTCAATCGACAAGTCGATCCAATAGCTCAGAGGTAGAGCTCTTGCCCACCATGCGGGAAGACCGCGGTTCGAGCCGGAGCACAGGAGTACTACATAGATTGTTATTCGTATGTAAATACAAATGTTTTTATTTTTCATTGCAAAGTAAAGGTAAGCCTAGAGTGACCAACAATAGTCAAATTTTTGCTGGAATTGAACTAACATATGTATTTGGAAATTTTGTTAAGACTTTTTTTACCTACACACATATGTCGTATCTATTCAGAAATAAGTCAGGTGTCAGTAAAGTGTTTGAATGTAGAGAAACCTATAATATAGTTACCATGTATATGGTAAATACGGTAATATCATTACACATGTTCACATACTGTCGTGTAATCACACAGAATCTGTATTCGGCTCTATTCATTTACATATTGACATCTTTGTGAGTGAAGGAACACTGCTGTGATATTTCAAAAAGATGATTATATAAATTCGGATGCTTTTGTCTTTGGTCACATAGTAAAGAAAGATAACTCGAATTGTACTTTTAATTTTTTACATGATAATTTACACATTCAGGCAGATTTTGCAAGATATGACGTGGTCATTGAATGAGTTCTTTCTATAAGAATTTGCACAATATGTTGAGGGAATCATATGTGAAGTTTCATTTGAAAATCTTGGGCTGAAAAAATAATATAGCAAAAAATGAGCATTTCCATTGCAATCAATGCATGGCTAAAAACTCTGATCAATTTTAAAATCTCAAAATTTTGGATGGTGACTTCTTAATTTTGTCCCTTACATTTGAATTAAATTAGGAAATCAGAATTATGCTTTTTTCTCTGAAAATAAGTGTTGTATAACACGAAACGTGTGATATCACCTTAAACTTTCTATGATCCAAGGCGCTTTATGTGAATTCCCAGCGTGCAATGACCTCTCATTATAGTAAAGTGAAACCTACCATGTATATATACTAGTATTATATCGTGATATTTATTGAATTTAAAGACGTTTAACATTGATAATTTATCAACACAATTAATAGCTTTAAAAATAGAATCAAAATATAGCAACAAATTACCTACAGAAAACGTTACATTACAATGTGTGATCGTAACGTCATATGACGTCAAAATCGGTGTAAAATATAGCTGACCATACTGTCTTCAAATTGGTGTAGAATCACAACGAGATGTCCGATTCTCAAAATTTAAATTGATTTATACTCTGCAAATCCTGTATTTTCAATGTTCAATGTTTGTCCCAGTTTTGAAATTTGGCTGATTTTGACCCATACCGCCCCTTGCCCTTTATCAGATTTCTTGTATATATCAACTCATGTATCTATTAGTCATAACATGTTATTCCTGAAATTGGCCAGGTATTTCATGTAATTCTTGGATTTTTCATGAATATTTACACTTATTTTCCTACCTGATTGAGTTTCGTGTAATTTTGACTTATGAAAACAGGCCATAGTAAATAAATATTTCTCCCCCCGCCAAAAACCGCGGGGGTATTTAGCGATGCACATGTGCATGTGTGCATTCGTCCGTCCGTCCGTCAAACCTTTGGTTCCCGGACATTTAAAGGAAACCCGTTATAGTACGGTGACCAAGCCTAAAAAAGTGCTCTATTTTAGGAGTTTAATGTCCACTCATAGTGCAAGGTTATATTTGGTATCAAATGAAAGGTTATGGTCTAAGGTTTACGATTTGACATGTCGTCAAAACTTTTACGGGTGCCTACTACGTCAAATTTGACGTTGAAATGACGTAATAAAAATGGTGGAAAATCCTCATATTTTGAACACTAATGTAACTCTTTCTTCAAATTTGCTGAAATGTGACAACTTCACCCGCAGAATCGAAACATCCTACCGATTCCTAATTTAGAAGTCGTTTCAAATCACTTTCATTCACACTTGAAGACAATTTTAAAAGGCATCTTTTGACAGCTCTTTACTTCTGAATTTTGATTTCGAATACTTTATGTTCTTGAGGATTTTTAATATATTTTTTATATATTCATCTGTTTCGATGGTACTTTAGAACTTTTTTTTATCAATATACCAATAAATATTTCCTCTAATTATGACAAAACGCTAATTGGTCCTTTCAATCCACCTGCAATAGCGACCAATAGAGATAAGTAGTGTATGCTCGTCATGCGTTTTTTCCTTGTTAATACGTCTTCATGCATGATGACGATTTGTGCATACCCCTCGATCCTCCGAAACCTATCGTGTGTTTAGCATAAATCGTCTTTCCAGATAAAACTTGCTTCAAAGAAATTTCTACTGCAAAAATGAGGGTTTATTTTGTTGCATAAAAGGCCTTTTTGGGGCGAAAAACATGATTTTAAAGGAAATATCACAGAAAATAGGAAGCAATGAATATATCATTTGTAAAATGCGATTAAAAAAAAAAAGAAGTTCTCTCTTTCGAATGATATAAATTTTACATTCTAACTCCTAGGTAAAGTTCCAATTTGGTCTCAAAAGGTTTAATTTATGTGAAAAACTGGCAATGCATAAATCTGCGAAAAAGACCAGAGCCATGAATGGCGAAACTTGCTTACTTTGCCATAACGCTTTTCTTTGATTTATACATGTACCTTGAGAATACCAAATTTCTGAACCTTAGATGACTACGCCGTGATAAAGCAAAGTATATTCATGTGGAGTGATGTAATGTTTACTGTTTGAGACGTCATTTGACGTCATTTTGCCGTTGTTTGGGTAAATACAGTGCATTGATCAGTATCAATTTACCATAAGAAATGGAAATATATATTGCTACATTGAGGAAGTGAGTGTTTGAATAATCAAAGCATGTTCAAAAAATCAACATAGATACAGAACCATATGCATTCACTTATGCACGGTCGACTTGACGTCTGTTGTTACGTTTTGTTTACATGGCCGTCGGTCTGTGAACGTACGTCGTACAAGATTTGATTCAAATCAGGTTGAAAGGGCACTATAAGATACCACTAGCAGTTGAAGGATAAACAAATACTTTTAGGCGGATCCATGATTTTTTCAAAGGTTGAAGAGGTGTTTGAGGACTTTAGATATTTTAGGAAGAAGGAAGATGATTTCATATCATACGCAAAATGTATCAATTTGCCTTATATCGCAATGATATTGCATATTTCGCCAAGATCATGCGTTATTTCGCAATTCTTTTACGTTATTTCTCGAAGGTATTGCAATTAATCGCAATAGATATGCGTTATAGTTATGCGTTATATGAATGGTTGTCATCATCAACAAACAGGAAATACTTGCCTGGCATGTACATCAATATATACATGGAGACCAACACCGAATTTGACAAGTTTCCATGGAGCTGTTGCGACGGGTGTTGCATGCAATCAGGACGCTAACCTCCCCCCGGGCATCTGGTCTCACTTCGAAATGTTATTCGTTCCGAAGTTCGCAACCGTTACTATGGGAATTCTAATGATTTTGCCCTTGAGACTGAATAATTGATAGGTACTTCTTTAATGTTTAATATTGAAATTATATTGCGTGATATTGCATGAATAACGCACTATTTCGCAATATTATTTCGATTTTTTTTTCATTAGTATTGCATAAGATCACAATGTTTTGCGAATCTATAATATACTTTTGCGATATCACGCACAATTATTGCTATATATAACACAATAATATTGTGAAATAACGAAGTATAAATTATACTACATTTGTATATTACGCAATATTATTGCGATACAATACAATATTATTGAAACTTTATTGCAATAAGTATATTACAATTCTGTTGCGATATGATTGCGTTATTAGGCAGTAAAATTATAAAGTTAAACGAGACTTACCTGTAAGGTGAAGTTTGACTGGAATTTCTTCGACCAATTGGGGTGCTGAGGGATCAAATGAGATGAGAACCTTGCCGCGTGGGTCATACTTCAGAGTTTAATTTGGATTTATCAATCACTATAAACTTAGGGATGGGAATATTTTGGGAGGGCATTTGATCCCTCAGCACCCCAATTGGTCGAAGAAATTCCAGTCAAACTTCACCTTACAGGTAAGTCTCGTTTAACTTTATAATTTCTTCTCCCAATTGGGGGCCTCGTTACCAAATGAGACTTTAGAGTCGATGAATCCAAATTACAGATATTGATAGTGATACCTAGAGAAGAATATTCAAACATATTCATAAGGTACTGATAATAATTACACTTGGATATAAAGATAATATTCTCGTGTATATACAATGTACTGGTATGCATTGTTTCGTTCTGTTTTCCATGCATGGTAGCATTGTAACTAATCACACCACAAAGAGACGGTTGTTACTGCTACTGTACATGATTATCAAACAGATTTAATTTTTCTCTTTGAATAAAAATTTCAATTCTTGTGCTGATAAGAATTCGTCGTGTACAACATTGTGTTGGACACTCAGCGGTATTAATATGGTGACTGCAAAACAGCAATTGGATAATATTTACCGTATATACATCTAGTACATGTATACATTGTGGATATACAATGTATCATAAATTGCACAGAAATTGTTACCAATTAACGTATTCACGACAGACGTTTTTACTTTTGTCGGAATGTAGACAATTTTAAAGAATAATCTATGTTTGTGAATAGCTTTAAATAAATTAGTTGTTTTATATCCTATTTTAATTAATGTACCAATCTTCTTTATGAACATCAGTTGAAAGAAAACTATATATACAGGATATCATATTTCTCGTTACGTATCAACCTGACGTTTGTTCATTCAATCAAGTCTCTCATTTTTTGTAATATTTCAGATATGCAGTACTATATGGAACCTTCGGTTGAATTAATCACAAGAATAGAATGTTTCAACCAAGAATGAAATTAAGTAAATTTTTACATAATCCTCTATTAAAGGACTATTGATTCGTCTGCATTATTATCAATATTCAGACAAGAAATTCATTTTTGATGCAACATTATCGATAATATATAATGCCATTTGCTGCTGATACAAGAACATCACATGTAAATTTTAAAATAAAATAGTAAGGTCCTGACTGCTTGTTCGGGATAGCAATAATCAATTCATGTGACAATGATTGGTTGCATATTATCTTTACTACCCTAAACTGACTTTCGTATTGATGTAAAGATTTTATGGATATGCCCCTAATGTTGCCTCGTGTCGTTTGATGTTGCTTTGAGCCTTATATAAACTGCTGTCAAGATTATCACTCTCTTGATAAGAGATTAGCATATAGATTAGTACAACCGCTCCTGTGTTTCGTAATGTTTCAGCCAACAAATTGACCACTGTATTTAAAACGTGCATAAATTCACGCAGAGTTCATTTGCTTTTGCCAAACAATTTGACCACTATCTTTGAGCATGCTGAGCGTATATGAGTTAAGCAATATTCTGTTAATTAAATTATGTCTTACGCATCCAAACAAACGAGATGCGAATGTTATCATGCTCCTCGCGGTTATATACATGTTGTAAACGTATTCGTGAAAAGGGGCACACCTTTTACATAATTTTGATATTCAGATATATTTGCACATTTGAGTATATGTAGTGCCTCTTCCTTTCTTTTCTGACTATTTTGATATTCAATGTCCGTATCAGAATGCTTTTGGTCTCTAATACATCTTTTGGGTTAAATAAAAGCGGTAAAATATAACATTTTACAGGTTACTTTGTACAACATACTTCGTGCAACATCCATTTTTATGACGAATATGTAAGATACAAATGTATACGTTTTTGTATTGCAAATGAAACATTTGTAATAATGCACTCCAAAAACATTACGTGCATAGGTAACATAAACGTTACGCAGTTATACCACTCAAGGTATAAGTCCTTCCATCTCTCCCCTCCTCCTTTTTCTCGAAATAGAATGGTAGGGAAGGGAGAAAGGAATATACTATAAATTGTGTTTAACATATTTAAGCTGGCGTTATTAAAAGCAGTTCGGACATGTACTGCCATTTTATGCCTATTAAAAACACTAACGTATTTTGCATTGTCAATTTAATATGAATCAAAACAGTAGCTTTTGTTATGTTAAACGTCTACAAATTCAATAACATCATTTAAGAACGGATTAATTTGCAGCATGGACCAGGTATGATGTAACCCATAATGTCTAGTTCTTGTAACTGTGTGCATACAATGCACTTGCACAATTGTTTAATAATCAATTGCAAGATGTGCTTAATTTCCTAATTAAGAAAAAAGAAATACCAAGTTCTTTGTACATGGAGTAAGTAAATACTGCGTATAACAGTTTCATCATAGCTGTATTTTAGTTGAAACACGGTTCAAAACATAATGTATATGATCAGTTTATGTAAGCGTTATAATTCTGCAAATGCAGGTTTCGTGTTTTGCGTTCCTTACGCTGTGGTGTTACATGAAATTAACTGAATACCGTGAATTCACATAATATACATGCGTTCACGTAAATTTCTTCATTATAAGAATATATTTTAATGACGAAAAGATATCCTCCTTTATTGTGCGTTCGATAAGAATACCGAGCCCTGTACGTGATTCTCGTACTTCTAAACATAGCTTTCTATAAACTAACCTTATTACAATGTTGTTAGCTTTTTCTGAGTAACGTTTGCTTATTATGCTTAATATAAAGCTCATGTTCTGAGAGTCTTCAGTGTATTTTCAATACGACTTTCACATTTGAACATCGTTACAAATGCAGGAACCGAGCCTTGTGTTCATACTTCATATTCTTAGGAACAATACAAGTATCCTACTATCCTTATGATACCGTGATAACTGTATTCTGCTAGAGCTATATTGTAAGCATGTACTTCATTTAAAACTATTCGTTTTAACTTTTATTTACGTTGTTTTTACAACGTTTCTTATTGTACCATTAATGCGATTTGTATTATTCTACAACTTTGGTGTTTTCTAGTACTCCGTTAATACGGATATTCGACAAATTGACCCAAGTCTTAAATGTACATGTTGTAGATATTCCGTCTAAGCTATTCGACGGATTTGGGGTTTTTGAAAATGTCATTAAAACCATATTTCTCAGCACCGTAAATACGGAGTTAATTTATAAATGTACCGTTAATACGGATTTGTAATATTCAGTTCATAGTATGCTCTGACATTTTTATAAAAAATGTTCATATATTAAAACCGAAATAACTGGTATAGAAAGTTTTTAGCAATGTCAATATCATTCTGCTGTTATTTTACCGTCACATTACGGCCTTTGTTATGTATCGCACATACATGTATAGTACGATTTGATATCTATAAAATTCTTATTTGATGATTTACCGTAAATACGGATTTCGACTTTCGTATAAAGCTACTGATAATTTAAATTCGTTCTCTACGCATGTACATGTACTCCTTTTCTTATACTGTAGATACGGAAATCCGTTTAAATTTTGTTTTTTCCTTTTCTTATATACGGATTTCGATTGATTTATAATGCATCCTTTTCTTACATTCCGTAAATACGGATTTTCAATTCTTTAATTGCTACAATTTTGCTGTTTTTCTCATACCATTACCTGCAATACTGATTTCATTTCAAGCATGTCTACCGTTAATACGGATTTCTTTTCAACTTCTTTCTCAGATACCGAAAGTACAAACTCGTTTTAGTTCAACTTTTCTTTTCTAATTTCTTTTCAACTTTACTTCGTGTTATACCGTAAATACGGATTTATTTTCAACTGATACTTCTTTTTGTTATATCGTAAATACGGATTTATTTTCAACTGATTTACTTCTTTTTGTTATACTGTAAATACGGATTTATTTTCAATTGATACATCTTTTTGTTATACCGTGAGTACGGATTCATTTTCAACTGATAATTCTTTTTGTTATACCGTGAGTACGGATTCATTTTCAACTGATACTTCTTTTTGTTATAATACCGTAAATACGGATTTATTTTCAACTATACTTCATTTTGTTATACCGTAAGTACGGATTTATTTTCAACTTTACGTTTTGTTACACCGTAAACACGGATTTATTTCTAACTTCCCTTCTTTTTCCTTTACCGTAAATACGGATTTATTTTCTAACTTTACTTATTTTTGTTATACCGTAAGTACGAATTTAGTTTCAACTTTATTTCTTTTTGTTATACCGTAAATCCGGATTTGTCTTGAGTATACCGTAATATTCTATACGGTTGAATATTGTACTTCCATTGAAATGAAATGCCTTTACTTGATATGCTGTAACACATATGTGTACACATATGTATAGTTTTCCATATTAACTTCGATTAAGGAAGAACTATTTAAATCCAATTATTTCCGATAAGCTCTGTTATATTTCCTCTCCGTGTATTGGTAGGCAAAACCGTGAATACGGTATTTTAAAACCTACACTGGTAGAAAGAGGCCGTAAATACGGTATCCTCTTTTTTGCATTTATGCAAATCTTACCAGTTTATGAGTGAAAAACTCATTTATCTTATGAGTGAATACTCAAAGTTTAAGTGAATACACCACACGTTTCTAAATTTAGTTTAGCTATAATGCCCGTTAAGCAAAAATCAAAGGTGAAGCGATTCACTTGGAATTCTTTAACTGTATTAACTTCAAGAAAATAACTCTTTAAAGTAAAACACTTCCAAAAAATCACAAATTTCATCACGTATAAAGAATAATAATTCCATAACGTATAAGAAATAATTCCCACGTCTGTTTCTGAGCCACGCTTGGTTATCTATGACCCACGCGGCAAGGTTCTCATCTCATTTGGTAACGAGGCCCCCAATTGGGAGAAGAAATTGCGCTCTTGCGCATTAACATTGCGCTAAACTCATTATCCTATAAACTATAAATATCGAATCTCTTATTGGCTGATAACGTGTTCGACTCTTCTGGATAAATCATCGTATACCACGGATAACCCCACTAACATCTGCAAATGGCGTCGTTATTTATAGTGCATAATATATGAAATTATAGAATAAAACAATTATGGACTTGTAACTCAGTACATATGATGTGATATTGACTTACTGAGAAAATATTGACATCGGCTTCGCCTCGGTCAATATTGTCATAGTAAGTCATTATCACATCATATACAATGAGTAAAAAATCCATAATTGCATAATATTGTTGGTTAACAACGCAATATTATAGCAATAAAATGCAATTTCATTGCGGTAAAATTGCGTTATTAGGCAATAAAATTGCGCTATAACGCCATATCATTGCGACATAACACAACCTTTTTGCAATATGATGCAATATTATTGCGATAAAATTGAGTTACGCTATATATAATACCAGTATAACACAATACTATTGCAATATAAAGCAATACTTTTGCGAAATAAAGGAACACGTTTGTGATTTATCACAATGTCATTCGATTTGATTAAATACAGCTGCAAAATAACGCAAAACTATTGCGAAATAGCGCAAAATTATTGCAAATTTTTTGCAAAATACCGGAATAAATAATTATTTTCAATGAAAGCTAACGGCATCGGTGAATTTACAGTGCTGGTAACGTAGTGGTTAGCGCGGTGGACTGCAAATCCCTAGGTCGTGGGTTCGAATCTCACCGTTGCCGATCATTGCAAACCATTGTAAACTTGGGCAAGTTACTTTACACTACGTTGCACTCTCTCCACCCAGGAGTAAACTGGGTACCTGGCACATGAGACGAGCTTGTAATGTGAATGAAAAGCGTTAGCGCCTAAACGGCAGCTCTGCTTGTATACTCCCGAGGGAGTTGAGAATGCACTAGATTGTACAGGTCTCGCCACGGAGGTGATTGTAGGAGTCGCATGAGGCTCAGGCGAACAAGACTATAAACCCTACCTTTACCTTTTTACAGTGATTTTCAAAAAAAAGTTAGTTTTGCATGAAAGTCAACATTTTGTGCCCCCAAGAATTTTTATTTTTTACTTTAATGTGCCAGTATGAATCAAAATATGATGCCCGGTATACATAAGACATAAGGTGAAATTTCAACAACATATCATTTAGTTGTGGTACATCTTAGATTTTAGGTTATTATGTTGATATGTAAAGGGACGGAAAGGGAGAAACAGATATTATGGGAAGGTATTACCCACCAAAGTAATGGCAGGAAACAACTCAATTTTACAAATTAACGAATAATCTACAATATTTCTGGCTCCTTTTGCTCGCAAAAATATAAGATAAATCCCTTGTTTTCATCATCATTCTTTTTTTCTTTTTCATCTCCTATAGAATGAATTAATTCTTGAAAACCATCGGCTTTCTTTGCTCGCCAGCATATATATATTTGAAATATAAAGACGAAAACACACTATTATGCGTTAGTTTTTTTAATCCTCTAAATCCCATCCCCACCCATTTAAACATTCTGGATCCGCCAATGTCCACTGAGTTTTGAGCATGTGTTCAGAGACTGCAGGATGCCTACAACCAACCTGTGTTTCCAACGTAAAATTTGAAGAAGAATTTCTCGCTCATTCATTCAATTTTTTTTTCTAATCTAGAAAAAATATAACTTTATATTCTAAAAATCTCCAGTCTCGTTTTTCCGCCGGATCACATACATGTAGCATCAAATTTTGATTACTATTGTTCTACTAGGAATGACTAAATTGTACCAAATGTATTGTACAAATATACATTTTATTTCTTCAAAATTTCCTGCTCGCTGCACTCATCGCCAGAAAATATCCGTTAAGAAATATTTCTAAAAGTAAATTGAAAAAAAATACAATAGCTCTATCGACCCCCCTTCCCCCCCCCCCCCCCCCCCGCTTTCTTAAAATATTTTAAAAGTCTTAAAATCCCTCCTGTATTCGCCTACGACAACAAATTAAGTCGGTGTACATAAAGGTATTGTTTCAAAGAATATTTATATGATACACTTGGCAATCAATATTTATGTCTTCTTACAGTTTTAAAGACACTGTTTAACACATGTCTATGGCAGATACAGAGACAAAGGGACAAAATAGGTCAACAGACCGGAAATTTATTTGCAAAGCTTCCAGATATGTGCATTTATGTATTTTGCGTATACAGGGTTTTTTTTAAGTACTTCAGTTGCACATTTATAAAAAAAATTGTGGAATTTTAATGAAAATTCATTAAAGGAATAGGACGCGTCTAAAAATAGATTTTATGACGTCACTGATACACTAAACGCCATCAAATATTTTTTAAGAATTAAGATTCTTTGATTTCATGCGAAATTTGTCCAAAAGAAAGTTTTTGTTTGCTTATTTAATTTGAATAACACAGTTTTAAAATCCCCAAGAGGAATCAAGTACGATAAACGTAATTTGACCCCTATGACCTTTGACCTCTAAATATACAATGAAGGCACCCCAAAATATTTTGACGACATCTCAATTTTGAAAGTTGAGACTCTATAGTTTCATTTGGTATACAATTTAGCCTTGCACTAAGAATGGAAATTAAATCTAATTTTTTAGGCTCTTGGTCACCCCACTATTATAGATATTCAAATCATTTCTTGGATATAACTTTTTTTCTCAAAAAATACATGTCAAGTTCGAATATAGGTCATGTCCCTCAATTACATGCAGAGTTATGCCTCTCGAAACTTAAAAAAAATGGATATTTTATGGTTTCCGGACATATTAAAGAAAACTATTAAAGAGAATCAATTCATTTCTTGGATATAGCTTTTACGCCAGGAATTACAGGTCAAGTTCGACTAATGGTCACGTCCCTCAATTACGTGCAGAGTTATGCCCCTTGAAACTTAAAACAAGAGCCCCAGGGGGCACAACGCTCACCTGATACCCATGCACGCTCTAACTGACATACTGACATTGAATACTGATAGTGCCAGTACCAGGATTTTAGCCCACAACCTTTCTAAAAAGATTTTTGCCGGATGCAGAGAAGTACAAAAAAGAAAAAAATAGTCACATTTCAAAACAATAACTTTTTTACTGATTTGAAAAAACGGATAAAGTGGTCCAACGTCATATGCCCAGCTAGTATAGTTCAATTATGCAACATCAAAAATAAAATCATATTGTAAAATTCCACATAAATGTGCAGCAGAAAAAGAATAAAACAATGAAATGATTTCACAAATTAAGTTTATTTAAAATTGAACACAAAACCTTTCATTATTGATAGCTAGCATGCCAGAAATTATAAAGCCTGTGTTTGTAAAACGAGAATGCCCCCGGCGGCATCTTTGTTAGTATAAACACCATTTCCTGTTAAGTATGTGAGAGGTCAGGGTCAGCGTAATATTGGTATCAATGGAAAGATCTTGTCACAAGGAATACACATGTACAATATGAAAGCCCTATCACTATAACCATTCAATAGTTATGCCCAATGTTAAAGTTTTTGAGAAGTATGTGAAAGGTCAAGGTTATGGTCATGAGGTCAAAAATTTTGGTAAATACACATGTGAAATATGAAACCTCTATCACCAGCTTCCATTCAAAAGTTATGCCCAATGTTAAAGTTTTTCGGAAAACAGACAGACAAACAGACAGACGGACACGCCAAAAACTTTATGCTCCCGAATCTTTTATTCCAGGGGCATAAAAAACAAAGATTTTTCGGTTTTGCCTTTATTCACTGAAATCTATGAATTATGCTTTTGAATAGTATTGATTTCATCTCAAATACACGAAACGTACAGTTAAAATCGTTTTTATCCAATATTCATCGATTCAAGTGAGTTGTGCAGAAATTGTGCCAGTTTGTTTTCCAAAAATGCAGTGTATGTTGTATCAAACCTCATGACCCAGTGAAGCCACTTGAACAAATAATTTTCAGTAAATATGCTGAAATGCGACGCTTCTTGCCTATATACATATTTCAACAGGCGAGAAGGAGCGTCGCATTTCAGCAAACGCTGTTCAACAACTCAAGTGGTTTCTCTAAGGTTTCGCAGTTTGAAACAAATTAAAAGGCCCATGAAATTGTTAAGCTTGTCCAACTAGCAGACCTACGACATCGTTATTTACTGTTAACTAATTGTTTTACCTCATCATAGGTCTGTTACACGGACAAGTTGTTAGCGGAGAGAGTTCATGAAATGTATCGGTTGCATTGGATTTGCCGACAAGAAGTTATTTGGTCCGATAAAAACTCATTATGTATCTATTATTTGAACAGATAAAAATTCCCAAATGTCTTAACACAGGATCCTGTCGTTTTATGAGAGAAAATGTTTTATTATTCACAACCTCAGGCCTCTGTGTTCCTCTTAGAAATATTATACATACAAGATGACGAACACAGTGGCTTAAGGTTGTGAATAATAATTTATTTTCTCTATTAAAACAACAGCTTCTGTGGTCCAACATTTCATTGGAAGATTTCAGGAACTCTGAACGGAATTATTTATTTTCAAGAATTTCAGATATTAAATGTCCTATGCATTCTCAAAATCCAGAGGAAGAGATTACTCATTAGACGTTTCTTCAAGAAATCAGTCCGTAAATTACTTCATCTAAGAGAGCCTAAGACAGAGGAAATTCGAGCAAACTTTATACATGAATGATGATAACAAGTATATGCAAGTGTTCCAAGTACATGAATGATAACCATTATGAAAGTGTTCCAAGTATAAAAATCTATTCCGTTTGCACTGTATCTCCTGAAATATATCGCAGTACTGCTTTGCGGTTTGTATTGCAATGAAGCGCCTAGCGGAATACGATGCGCCTTGGGGACGAAGATGAATTAATGCATATCTAGGTCATTGTCCTGTCAAATAGTTCCGATTATTTTATTATTATTTTCAACAATTGGTGGAAAATACACACAATGTTTATCTTGAATTGTCTTCCCGTGATTGTTTACTAGATAGATGAAATAAAATTTTGAATATAGTTTTAAAGTGTGTGAGACATCTACATGTGTGGAAGAATACGTGTGAAAATGGGTCCTCAGATCATAAAATTCGAATAATTCCGGTCCGGAACCAGGTGCATGGCTTTGAAAAAATATTAAAAATGTTGTGTACTTTTAATCATTACGGCATTTTTTTTTTTGTGATTCAAATAAAATTTCTTCATTTAAAAGTAGTATCAATGTGTATAACCCGGTGCGATTTGAGAATTTTTCTCCTATTTTTGGTAAGAAAACATACATTATACCTATGTACAATCTTAAAAAATATTCCTTAAAAATCCAAAAGTGGATATCTGGACAAAATTCTTTCACTTGTAGGGTACCATGCATGAGTACCTCATACCTACAAATTGTCATGACAATCTGAAAATTGGTTATAGAAAAGAAGCAGAAAATGTATGAAAATCACCCCCCCCCCCCTTCCTTTTTACATAAGAAAAAAATTCATAAAAAATCAAAAAAATAAAATTTAAGCATAAAATACATATCAAAGCATTAAGTAAGTTAAATATGATAAATATGTAGTAAATGAGTGTGTAAAATCATACACTTATTGAGTTATTTAAAGAAAAAGTGCAAAAATGTGCATATCTGACTAAGTCCGAAAAGACGTCAAAAACGCGTCAAAAATTAGTTATCGGATTTTAACGAAATGAACAAACTTGAATCATACATCCTTCTAGATCACATAGATACAATTAGTTTTTCAATCCATTTAGTGGAACTGGAGAAGATTTTTGAAGAGGGGTACCCTCCGGGGCCTATTTGACCCCGCCCTGGATCCACCCCTGAAGGGATCGAGCCGAAATGAACAAACTTGGTAGAGGACCTTTAGTACTTCATGCATACCAAGTTTCATCAAAATCCCTTCAGCCGTTCTTGAGAAGAAGTTGAAAATGTTAAAAGTTTACGACGGACGGACGGACGACGGACGACGGACGACGGACGCCACACTATGACAATAGCTCACTTGAGCCTTTGGCTCAGGTGAGCTAATAAGGGGGAAAAAATTTTGTTGGGGTCCCGCCGGGGTTTGAAGCCACTCCCCATGGGTCCATTGGGCATGGAAAACATACATTATACCTATGTACAATCTTAAAAAATATTCCTTAAAAATCCAAAAGTGGATATCTGGACAAAATTCTTTCACTTGTAGGGTACCATGCATGAGTACCTCATACCTACAAATTGTCATGACAATCTGAAAATTGGTTATAGAAAAGAAGCAGAAAATGTATGAAAATCACCCCCCCCCCCCTTCCTTTTTACATAAGAAAAAAATTCATAAAAAATCAAAAAAATAAAATTTAAGCATAAAATACATATCAAAGCATTAAGTAAGTTAAATATGATAAATATGTAGTAAATGAGTGTGTAAAATCATACACTTATTGAGTTATTTAAAGAAAAAGTGCAAAAATGTGCATTTCTGACTAAGTCCGAAAAGACGTCAAAAACGCGTCAAAAATTAGTTATCGGATTTTAACGAAATGAACAAACTTGAATCATACATCCTTCTAGATCACATAGATACAATTAGTTTTTCAATCCATTTAGTGGAACTGGAGAAGAAGATTTTTGAAGAGGGGTACCCTCCGGGGCCTATTTGACCCCGCCCTGGATCCACCCCTGAAGGGATCGAGCCGAAATGAACAAACTTGGTAGAGGACCTTTAGTACTTCATGCATACCAAGTTTCATCAAAATCCCTTCAGCCGTTCTTGAGAAGAAGTTGAAAATGTTAAAAGTTTACGACGGACGGACGGACGACGGACGACGGACGCCGGACGCCACACTATGACAATAGCTCACTTGAGCCTTTGGCTCAGGTGAGCTAATAAGGGGAAAAAAATTTTGTTGGGGTCCCGCCGGGGTTTGAAGCCACTCCCCATGGGTCCATTGGGCATGGAAAACATACATTATACCTATGTACAATCTTAAAAAATATTCCTTAAAAATCCAAAAGTGGATATCTGGACAAAATTCTTTCACTTGTAGGGTACCATGCATGAGTACCTCATACCTACAAATTGTCATGACAATCTGAAAATTGGTTATAGAAAAGAAGCAGAAAATGTATGAAAATCACCCCCCCCCCCTTCCTTTTTACATAAGAAAAAAATTCATAAAAAATCAAAAAAATAAAATTTAAGCATAAAATACATATCAAAGCATTAAGTAAGTTAAATATGATAAATATGTAGTAAATGAGTGTGTAAAATCATACACTTATTGAGTTATTTAAAGAAAAAGTGCAAAAATGTGCATTTCTGACTAAGTCCGAAAAGACGTCAAAAACGCGTCAAAAATTAGTTATCGGATTTTAACGAAATGAACAAACTTGAATCATACATCCTTCTAGATCACATAGATACAATTAGTTTTTCAATCCATTTAGTGGAACTGGAGAAGAAGATTTTTGAAGAGGGGTACCCTCCGGGGCCTATTTGACCCCGCCCTGGATCCAACCCTGAAGGGATCGAGCCAAAATGAACAAACTTGGTAGAGGACCTTTAGTACTTCATGCATACCAAGTTTCATCAAAATCCCTTCAGCCGTTCTTGAGAAGAAGTTGAAAATGTTAAAAGTTTACGACGGACGGACGGACGACGGACGACGGACGCCGGACGCCACACTATGACAATAGCTCACTTAAGCCTTTGGCTCAGGTGAGCTAATAAGGGGAAAAAATTTTGTTGGGGTCCCGCCGGGGTTTGAAGCCACTCCCCATGGGTCCATTGGGCATGGAAAACATACATTATACCTATGTACAATCTTAAAAAATATTCCTTAAAAATCCAAAAGTGGATATCTGGATAACATTCTTTCACTTGTAGGGTACCATGCATGAGTACCTCATACCTACAAATTGTCATGACAATCTGAAAATTGGTTATAGAAAAGAAGCAGAAAATGTATGAAAATCACCCCCCCCCCTTCCTTTTTACATAAGAAAAAAATTCATAAAAAATCAAAAAAATAAAATTTAAGCATAAAATACATATCAAAGCATTAAGTAAGTTAAATATGATAAATATTTAGTAAATGAGTGTGTAAAATCATACACTTATTGAGTTATTTAAAGAAAAAGTGCAAAAATGTGCATTTCTGACTAAGTCCGAAAAGACGTCAAAAACGCGTCAAAAATTAGTTATCGGATTTTAACGAAATGAACAAACTTGAATCATACATCCTTCTAGATCACATAGATACAATTAGTTTTTCAATCCATTTAGTGGAACTGGAGAAGAAGATTTTTGAAGAGGGGTACCCTCCGGGGCCTATTTGACCCCGCCCTGGATCCACCCCTGAAGGGATCGAGCCGAAATGAACAAACTTGGTAGAAGACCTTTAGTACTTCATGCATACCAAGTTTCATCAAAATCCCTTCAGCCGTTCTTGAGAAGAAGTTGAAAATGTTAAAAGTTTACGACGGACGGACGGACGACGGACGACGGACGCCGGACGCCACACTATGACAATAGCTCACTTGAGCCTTTGGCTCAGGTGAGCTAATAAGGGAAAAAAAATTTTGTTGGGGTCCCGCCGGGGTTTGAAGCCACTCCCCATGGGTCCATTGGGCATGGAAAACATACATTATACCTATGTACAATCTTAAAAAATATTCCTTAAAAATCCAAAAGTGGATATCTGGACAAAATTCTTTCACTTGTAGGGTACCATGCATGAGTACCTCATACCTACAAATTGTCATGACAATCTGAAAATTGGTTATAGAAAAGAAGCAGAAAATGTATGAAAATCACCCCCCCCCCCCTTCCTTTTTACATAAGAAAAAAATTCATAAAAAATCAAAAAAATAAAATTTAAGCATAAAATACATATCAAAGCATTAAGTAAGTTAAATATGATAAATATGTAGTAAATGAGTGTGTAAAATCATACACTTATTGAGTTATTTAAAGAAAAAGTGCAAAAATGTGCATTTCTGACTAAGTCCGAAAAGACGTCAAAAACGCGTCAAAAATTAGTTATCGGATTTTAACGAAATGAACAAACTTGAATTATACATCCTTCTAGATCACATAGATACAATTAGTTTTTCAATCCATTTAGTGGAACTGGAGAAGAAGATTTTTGAAGAGGGGTACCCTCCGGGGCCTATTTGACCCCGCCCTGGATCCACCCCTGAAGGGATCGAGCCGAAATGAACAAACTTGGTAGAGGACCTTTAGTACTTCATGCATACCAAGTTTCATCAAAATCCCTTCAGCCGTTCTTGAGAAGAAGTTGAAAATGTTAAAAGTTTACGACGGACGGACGGACGACGGACGACGGACGCCGGACGCCACACTATGACAATAGCTCACTTGAGCCTTTGGCTCAGGTGAGCTTAAAATCAATATTTTGCAGTTTCCGGACATGTTAAGGAAAACTGTTACAGATATTCAATTTATTTCTTGGATATAGCTTTAACACCAAAAAATCAGGTCAAGTTCGAATATGGGTCATGTCCCTCAATAACTTGCAGAGTGATTCCATAATGATTGAATCTTTGAAAAATTCACCATTTCGAAGTTCAATTTTTCAGAAAAAAAAACAGATGTCTCCCCCTCCCTCTAAGTTACTTTGACCTTAGGCCAAGATGATGTGAAACCTTTGAGTCATGGGTAACATCATGCTAATAGATGAAAGTGATTCATTATATTGTTTGAGGTAAAGCCCAAACATGATTAGCATATGCAATTTCAATATAAGCATAATTAGTGAAATTGACTTTGGTCACATGACCTTGGATATAGGTGATCTGAAACCTACATTGTATAGATCATGAGCAACAAATACTGAATTAGTGAATGGATACACGGTTCAAAATATAAAGCCTAAACATGATATACATAGACAATTTCAGCCTGGACATGATAAGCATATACATTTTCATTACCAAAGTAAGAAGTGACCTTAATCATGTGACCTTGGGACAATGTGATAAGAAACATTTAGTCCTGAAAACAACATTTTAAAATATGAAAACAATTGTAAGAAGGGTTCTTCAGGAGATATAGCCCAGACAACATTATTACGTACAATTTAATTAAAAAGAACTATAGTAAATGATCATAACCTTGGGCACATGACCTTTGGTTAAGATGACCTCCAATCCTGAGCAACAGCATACTAAAGTATCAGAGTGATCCAGTATACGATTCCACAGATAAAGCCCAGACTCAATAGCATTTACAATTTCATTAAAAAATGTAATACTTCACCTTGACCTTACTCATACAATGTATGACCTTGGATCAAGGTGATGTGAAACCTTTGGGTCATCAGCACCATCATACTAAAATATGAAGTGATCCGATCACGGTTCAAAAGATTAAGCCTGAACATAATACACGTAACAAATACAATTTCATTTAAAAATACCCATTGACCTTGACCTTGGTCACATGACCTTGAGTTCACGTGATGTGAAACCTTTAGGTGATAAGCAACAACATACTAAAATACGATAGTGGTCTGATAAATAGTTAAAAGAGATACAGCGTCAACGGGATAGCATGTTCAATTTCATTAAAACGTACGTAGTCACTTTGACCTTGATCAAATGACCATAAGTCAAGGTGAAACCTTTTGGTCATGAGCAAATACATACAAAAACGTGAAAGCAATCCAGTAAGCAGTCTAAGGGATAAAGCCTAGACAGGAATGTATGTACAATTTCATTAAAAATATAGTTAGTGACCTTGGCCTTTGTCACATGACCTTGGGTTCAGGTGATGTGAAGACTTCGGACCATATGGAACAACATACTAAATATGAAAGTGGCCAGGTTAACGGTTCAAGAGTTATAGCCCAGACATGAATGCATGTACAATTTCATTAAAATGTACTTGTTAACTTTGACCTTGATCAAATGTCCATGTGTCAAGGTGAAACCTTTTGGTCATGAGTAAATACATACTAAAACGAGAAAAGCAATCCAGTAAGCAGTCCTAGGGATAAAGCCTAGACAGGAATGTAT
The DNA here is from genome assembly GCA_033119305.1 of Pinctada imbricata. Classification (NCBI taxonomy): domain Eukaryota; kingdom Metazoa; phylum Mollusca; class Bivalvia; order Pterioida; family Pteriidae; genus Pinctada; species Pinctada imbricata. The sequence goes on from VSWD01000006.1 coordinate 42,124,587, forward strand.
GTACGATTTCATTAAAAATATAGTAAGTGACCTTGGCCTTTGTCGCTTGACCTTGGGTTAAGGTGATGTGAAGCTTTCGGGTCATACAGAACAATATACTCAAATATGAAAGTTTTTGAAAAGTAGGTCAAAGGTCAAGGTCAAGATCACGAGGTCAAAAATTTTGGTATCAATGGAAAGGTCTTGTCACAAGGAATACACAGGCATATCACTTACCATTCAAATGTTATGCCCAATGTTAAAGTTTTTGAAAAGTAGGTCAAAGGTCAAGGTCACGAGGTCAACACCTCTTGTATCAATGGAAAGGTCTTGTCTCAAGGAATACACACGTGCAATATGAAAGCCCTATCACTCACCATTCAAAAGTTATGCCCAATGTTAAAGGTTTTAAAAATAGGTCAAGGTCAAGGTCACGAGGTCAAAAATTTTGTTATCAATGGAAAGGTCTTGTCACAAGGAATACACATGTGAAATATGAAAGGCCTATCACTTACCATTCAAAGGTATGCCCAATGTTAAATTTTTCAGTTCGGACAAACAGACCAACAGACAAACGGACAAACAGACAGACAGACAAACAGACGGACAGGCCAAAAACTATATGCCCCCAAATCTGTGATTCCGGGGGCATAAAAAGCGAATGCACAAACACGATCGGCATTTTCATCTTCATGGATACAGTATGGATCAACCGATCATTCTTCAGGCTGACGAAAAAGATATTATTTCTCTACATTTTGATAAAACTCATAGCTAAGACATCCCTACACTGTATCATCTTCCCCTATTCGTAATTAAGTATCTATTTTGCACGAAATTATAGAAAAACCGAACGTTCTGCGTTGCCTAGCCCATTGAGAATAATTTTAGTTTTAATGCGAACGTCTCGGTAAGCATCTACAGGATCATGTCACGTGGTATAGCCGATAAACTTATAAGCATTCTACACACGTGCACGTTAAAATGACCGAGTAAGTAAAACTGTGTGAATTGATTAAATAAATAATTTAACACAAGAATAGGTTCAATGCATAACAAAAAAGTTCCCATCGTCGGAAACCCACGGCATCTTCTCCGTTCTACTACGTAATATACCGTGGGACAGTCTATTGGGAAACCCTCGTATTCCGAAATGATTCTAGCAGGGAATAATAAGCCAATTAGTACGAGCGTTACAAAATTCCTCCAACACAAAAGAGCTGATACTATTCAAACCGATTGTTTCATTGGTTACTATATATAACCGTATGACGCATTAAAACGAGAATTCCCTTACAATTGCGCCCACGGCCTATAATCGTAGGGCAATAGGCTGTGGGTTTCCGACGATGAAAAGTTCCTAGAGTCTTAGAATTGTAATTGTAGAAATTTGTGAGATGTTGAATTTTTTTTTATCTTCAATCGATTTATAAATTTTTTGGGCGTAAGAATGTCACGCTTTTCAGGTCACGTGATGCAAATCTCAGGTCACGTGATGCCTGCGATTGCTATAGCCGAGCTCGCTTCGAGAAATTCGCCTAAAAATATCTTTCTTCAAGTGAGATGGATAATTCTGATTTCATTTTCAGAAAAACAATCATAATCTCCTGATATTAATGTTGGTGCAGAAATTTTATGTCATTCAAAATCATAGGTTCAAAATTTTACGCAATTGCGGGGTTTTTTTTTCTAAGTGGGTAGTTACAAAGCCGTCAAAGGAAGTCCAAAGCTCATGTTTGTCGAAGGGAAGAGAAGTAAGAAAAAACTATTGGAAATGACAACCATAAAGTGCGAATGAAAGAAGAAAGGGGATCTCCAACAAGACCCTGTTGCAGCACCAATAGCAAAACACGAAAACGTCCGAAGCAAAATCACTAAAGATGAGCATACCAAGCGACGGAAAACAAACACACGACATACACATATATAAACATGAAACACAAAAGACTACAAAGTGACGAAGAAGGAAATATTTGTGAAATGACTTAGATTAAAACCCTCATCGAAATTGTCGAAAAAGATTTATCGATTCGTGAGCGAATAAACAAGTGTCTCTTTTACTTAAATTAGGGCACGAGCGAAAAAAGAATTGAGGCCATGGTAATTGAATATTTTGTTTTTCGTCCGCGGGCGGGTACCCATAAGGAGAATTGCTCAGAAAATAAATAGCAGTAAATGATCTTGAATGACATAAAATGCCTATACCAGCATTAATATTAGGAGATTATGGTCATTTTTCTGAAAATAATTGATCGATTTACTTTTTCCTATTATTGATTCTTAAATCATTTCCGATGCACAACACTAGAACTTTGACCGTACTCACTTGAGATTTATCAGTTTTCCTTTTAAAAATGAAAGTCTAATGAAGAAAAAAAATGTTCGAGTTAAAATGAGTTAAAGAAGATTCTGACGATAATCTCAACAGCACTCACAATAGAGCACCAAATTGAGCATCGACGGACCCCTTTATAAAATTACAAAATGTGCAATATTCCGGGAATCCGCCTTTGGATTCCTCTCTATGTTAATATGGCTACTAGCCCCCCCCCCCCCCCCCCCCCGTGTGTGTAAAACGAAGATACCCGACATTTTGAGAAAGTATGATCAAAATAAGAGGACAAATGTTTTTAGACATATGATCATAGTAACCTTTAAGGTAGCTTTAGTATTAATCATGAATTCTGCAGAGCTGCAGCTCCGCAGTTCGGTGCACCAATGTCATTTGGTCGGCGTGAAAATGCAGGTTTTGCTCATAAAGATAGGCACAAATAACTTTGTATTAAAATAGTTAAAATTGGAGTCTTAATTCTAGAGAACGGCAAATTTTCAAGTATGCTTCACGTCAAATCCAATATGGCCGATAAACTTTTGTCCATACCCCTTAACATAACACAGTATAAGTGGAGAGATATTGCCGAAAGGAATATACATGTGAATTCACTTACCACTGACGGGATATGCTCAATATATTTTATTTTCAAAATACAGTTTGTAAAGCTCAAAAGTCGAGATCATTAAGGCAAAGCCTAGTTCCCATTAGAAAGGTAATGTACTAAATAAGAATGCCCTTTTACTTATCACGCAGAAAATGTATGCCAAATTCAATAATAGGACTTAGAAGGTGATATCTCGATGCCGAACTTCCTATTTCATATCACAATTATTTTCTATAACATGTAGTCATGTACATGTACATTAACTATTATAACTTTACCTTTATAGAAACACTGACCACAAGGATGGTTACATGATGCATTCACAGCTGGGAACGAGCAGGATGGATAATTGCTGACACAATTGATTCGATTTGCCCATTCAAAGTGTCTCCTGCACTGACTACCTTCTAACATTTCTGGAAGAGAGAAATAAGAACATAAGAACTCGAAGATTTAAAAGAAAACAATTGTTTAATCAAAGACTGATCAAGAATCAATGTTCATAAAAACATGAGAACAAAGAGGAGGGAGTTCAGTTTAGAACAATCATCTAAGTTTTTATTTTTCTTCCTCTTCACTGCTACTAGAAAAGTCTAATTTGATTGCTCTAAATCCAAAACTTGATCTCATCTTTCTTTGAAATTCAAATTTTCTTCCTTGCAGAACGTTTAATTTAATTGAATTCTTTGTCGTCGAATACATTCTGTGTTACTTTTTCGTTGTCATTGAGGTAGTTTTCGGCGCTCGATTTATGAAGGAAAGGTCTTGCCACAAGGAATACACATGTGAAATATGAAAGCCCTATTACTTACCATTCAAAAGTTATGGCCAAGATCAAAGTTTTTCAAAAGTAGGTCAAACTCCGAAGTCAAGGTCACAAGGCCAAAAATTTTGGTATCCATGGAAAGGCCTTGTCACAAGGAATACACATGTGAAATATGAAAGCCCTATCACTTACCATTCAAAAGTTAAGGTCAAGGTTAAAGTTTTTGATGACAAACAGACTAACAGACAAACAGACAGACGGACAGACCGAAAACTATATGCCCCCGAATCTTCGATTACGGGGGCATAATAAAAATACATGTGATTGTGAAACACGAATGCCCCGTTCGCATCTTTGTCGGTAAAACAGCTGAAAAGTAGGTCACATTTTGAGGTCAAGGTCACAAGGTCAAATTTGGTATCCATGGAAAGGTCTTGCCACAAGAAAGTCATATGTGAAATATAAAAGCCCTATCACTTACCATTGAAAAGTAATGGCTAAAGTTTAGATTTTCAAAAGTAGGTCAGATTCCAAGGTCAACGTCATAAGGTCAAAAAGTTCAGTATCAATGGAAAGGTCTTGTCACAAGGAATAAACGTGCGAAATATGAAATATTTCTGACTAAGTCCGAAAAGACGTCAAACAAGAGCCCCAGGGGGCACAACGCTCACCTAATACCCATGCACGCTCTAATTGACATACTGACATTGAATACTGATAGTGCCAGTACCAGGATTTTAGCCCACAACCTTTCTAAAAAGATTTTTGCCGGATGCAGAGAAGTTTTTTTTTTCAGACAACCTTTAAAAGTACAAAAAAGAAAAAATAGTCACATTTCAAAACAATAACTTTTTTACTGATTTGAAAAGACGGATAAAGTGGTCCAACGTCATATGCCCAGCTAGTATAGTTCAATTATGCAACATCAAAAATAAAATCATATTGTAAAATTCCACATTAATGTGCAGCAGAAAAAGAATAAAACAATGAAATGATTTCATAAATTAAGTTTATTTAAAATTGAACACAAAACCTTTCATTATTGATACAAATGTAGCTAGCATGCCAGAAATTATAGAGCCTGTGTTTGTGAAACGAGTATGCCCCCGGCGACATCTTTGTTACATTTGTAGTACATTGTACCCGAAACGTGCGTGTCTGGTCCATGCTGCAAAATTTTTCTGTTCTTAAATGATGTTATTGAATTTGAAGACATTCAAACAAATCCATAACAATGCATGCAACATACACTGTTACTTTACCACATTGAAACATTGGCCCTGTGTTGGTCAAAGCAGCCCAGAGTTCATGTGTTCTACTGTTTGGGTCGACATACTTGCTAACTTCTTCCCAAGGCCTTCATAATTTACCCACTCTTGAAGTGTTTTACATAGATCATGCACGACTCAGCTTCCGTCATACATTTCGGATCATCTAAGCCTGGATTGATCAACTCAACCAACATCTTGAGAAAAAGTTTAATGTACGTCATTTAATAAAAAAAAAAAGGGTCAAACACAACTCCGAATTTCCTCGTGTAGCTTACATGACAGAAATTTTCTCTTTTAGAAGGCTTCTAGACATCGCAAAATAGAGAAATTTGGCGCGCAAAAGTCCCATTTGAACTGTGAACTCTCACCATATTTGTCTAAAACAATATCATTTTCTGAAGAATACCGCCTGTTGCTACTCAAGAAACTTGCAACGCATTGTAAAATCTCAACCGTTTGCGCGAATGTTTCCATTAGCCTTAAATTCACTTCATTAAAAATCGTTTCGGAATAAGAGGGTTTCCCAATAGACTGTCCCACGGTACCATTACGTAGTTTAACGGAGATGTCGTGGGTTTCCGACGATGTACTTGAATATACAATATAATATACTTACCCATCTTCGGTACGTCGATTACTGTCATGAAAAGTACAACATTATCGTTTTCTCTCCAACATGACAAATTCATGTCACTTGGAACAGTTATCTCCATGCTTGATTCTAACTTTCCTCCTAGATCTCTTGCTTCTTCAAGTCCAAGCCAAACGTATCCTTTGTAATTCTTCATAAGATTCATGGCGCTCATGGCTCTATTCTTTTCATCGCATCCAAATCCAGAGGTTGTAAAATTGAAAAAAAAGCATCGGTACTGAGACCTTCGTAAACAGGATGCAAGACAAGAAACACTAGCATGGCTTGGCCTAAAATAACTTCTTCGGGTGCAATTATATCTAATCTTTCAGCTGGAAAATAAAAAGAAAATATATTTCGGAGAAATTGACGTACTAGTATTACCGGTACTAAGCTTTATTTGGAATCCATACAATAAACGCAACTGCACCTACTAGTTTGAATAAACATCAAAGAAGTACCTATCAGTTATTGAGTCTCAAAGTCGAGAAGGCAAGCCAAAATCATTAGAATTTCTATTTGAATGATCGCGAACCTCGGAATGAATAATATTCCGAAGTGAGACCAGGTGCCCGAGGAAAGTCAGCGTCTCCTGATTGCATGTAACTCCTGTCGAAACAACTCCATGGAAAGATGTCAAATTCGAATATAGTCTCGATGTAAATATTGATGCACATATCAGGTAAATGTTTTTTGTTTGATGTTGATGACAGCATTTCAATCACAATACAGAAAGTAATTGATCATTCTGGAGAGGGGGATATGCTTTTATTACATTCTCATAGAAGATATAATGAGTATTTGGGTTTCACTGAAGTTGCCTCAAATGCAAGATTTTATTCTACCACTACATGTAATAGGCTTTGAACCTGGCCCTTTGATTAATTTTGAATATTCTTTTCTCTTGCCCCAAAATCTACAAAATGGTATTTCGTACTTACGCGTATTACACAGTCCAACTGAATTACCGCCAAACCTTTCATCACAATCAGGCGGATCACACAACCCATTTGTCCAATTACATTCCGACGTATTGTAACAGTGACCTTTACATTTGCTCTCACAGTTTGTTCCCCAGCTTCCAGGTAAACATTCTAAATGTACGAATTGTCAAGAAGTATAAGCGTTTGTCATAAAATGTATGTCATTTTCTCAAAAACAGTCTGTGAAGATTATATTCGAAAACATTGATTATTTTCACTTCGTCAAGAGTTTGTTATAACGATTTATCCTCATTAAAGGGGAAATCTACCTATTCAAAAGAAAGGAGGGACTCGGTTACAGAAAGGATGGGATCTCCAACAACACTCGGTTGAAGTACCCACAGCAGAATTCAAAACACTCAATGCACAGAGCAGACACCAACAGAAAGAAACGCAAAAGGGACACGGAACATCAACTCACACCTTTGCCGTGTGGAGCTCGTAAAAAAAAGTTCCCCGCGAGGGTTTTGACAGTAAGTGTTCTGAATATATTTCCCTGACATTGTCGCCATAGCACTTTTTATATAGACATAACGTCAGACAGTGCATGGATTTTATATATTGTTTCATTTTCATGCTTAAACATCGACGGCGGGTGCGGCTAGCCAACAGGGGATGCTTACTCCTCCCGGGCACCTGATCCCATCTCTACCTTGCTAGGGGTTCGTCGATGCTTAATTTATGCTCTATTATGAGTGCTGTTGAGTTTATCGTCAGGGTCTTCTTTAATTCATAGAAACATAAATAACAAAAGACAACACATAAACCAACGAGACCAATGGGCAACCGATGACGACTTTGGACGGCCATCTGCTACGCAATTCTTAAGAATTCGCTGGTACAAGGCTGTAGAATGGTCAAGTACAAAGCCTAGTGTCCGTCTGGTGACAGATGGATCATACCCATGGCATGAAAGGCGTTTAATGGTCATAACACAATTTCGATGGTAATTATGTCTACCCTTGATTTTTCTTAGTTTGTTAATTATGTCACCATAAAATGCAGGTTGTGAAAAACCCAAAGTAATATACTCTGTTACCCAAAGCAAAACAGCGAAACCGCAGGATGCGAAAAGACACAAACCCTCATAACACAAAAGTCTACACATAAACAGACTAGACCAATGGGCAACCAATGCATATTTTAGTCGACCTTTTGCCATCTGCTACGTAATACGAAAGTGTTCCAACTCCATACCTTCTTGAAGAAAAATTAAAACCCATATCTACAATATCTAAAATAAGGCTTTTCCAGTCATTGAGAGAGTTAACATCAGAGGTGACTTTATTGTACTTAAATATTAACTTTCGTACTGGTTTTTTTTTTATAATTATATCAGATATTTGGGGGTTCTAAATTTTCGAAATACTGGGGCATCTTGCACGGTAATCTCGGAAAATATTCGGGATTTGTTCAAATCATCAGAAAAGACTGGATCCCGATTCTCTGTCCTATCTGGAAGTTGGTCAGACCTCTCGGGTGATTGATCTTAAGCTCGCTTCAGCCAGCAGAGCACAGACTGTTATATGTATAGGCTTTGATGCGCACCGGCTTAGTGGATGTGTCTATAAGTATCGAATCACGGTCGCCGACTCCAGGAAGTCGTTTGCAGCGATCTATTAGGCCTAGGCTACTGGTAAAAAATATATCTAATCTCAGCGAGGATTTTTTTATCATACAGTATACTAGTTAACTTAATAAAAAGAATATTACGACATGTTTTCATTCTGAGTTTAGGTTTTGTGTTTGACTTTTATTCACTGATTTCAGCATCCAGGTCTAGGAGGCGTTTTGCGATGCTAACAATCTTTTAAATTAATATATTGGAGGCGCACTGTGCCAAAACACTGGTCTTTGTGTCGCCTGCTTGGCCAAAACACTGGTCTTTGTGTCGCTTGTTTGGTGGGATTTTTTATTTAAAATTTCTTGTTGTCTCCAGTTTGTGGAGGAGTTATATCTATGTGCAAACACACCCCCTTTTATCACATGTATATTTGAACATAATTTAATGGTATCGCCTACAGTTAGACTAGTGGTCTCAAACGTTGTCAAAATCAACATAGAAACAGGGAGAGGGGGGCTTATTATTGAATTTTGTCTCAAGTAATTCATACTTTGATACATAACTATTAGAACAATGACTGTCAATCTTTATATCATCTCGATCTGAATGATGTTATATAGAGGCTGCAAATCCTCAAATTCGATCAAGATATTTAAAGTTAAATCAGCTGAGTAAAGTATTTATCTTGTTTAGAAAATTGACAAGGCACGAGTAAGGCATGACACTTGTAGAGATAAATCGTTTGCATATATAAATATATATATATTTCTGCTGATGGATCGTTTAGTCCACAAGGATATCGTTCGCCTAGTTTCGCAGTGTATCGTCCTTGACTTGAAATATATTTAAAACTTCTCCGTCACAAAATTTAATGAAAATTCTAAGGGGTATCTCCTTGATGGCATAGCTCTGTCCTTAGCAGATACTTTGGCAGACATTTTCGGTCAAGTTCAGACTTTTGCTCTTCATAGTTTTATTATCTGGATTTCTTTTTCGGCCCCGAGCATCACTTATAATACATAACTTGTTGAAATGGGCATATGGTGCACTCAAATTTTATATAAGAACAGGTATATTTTAATAATGATAATTGTATGCGAAAAGAATACATACCATACAGCTGTAGGTCAATTTTATTGAGGGAGGATACGTCTTCTCCAGTCAGTTCAACCTTCGAGAATACATGGGAGAAATTCGATATTTGACAATCTGTTCTTAGTCGAAACACATTAGAATCCATTTGGTCACATTGTTGGATAAAGTGCAGTTCATTTGTTGAATCTCAGAACCACCACTTGGCATTGTACCATACAGACTCACTAAGAAGGTTTGATCATTCTGTATTAGATTTGACCCTACGACAACAAAAGAAACAGAAATTATCAACTCGATAATAAGTATCAGTGTAATATCTGTAAAAGTAATCAGAGGAAATTTTACTGGCGACTTGATCAATAAAATAAGTAGGATCATTTGGCGATTGAAATTAAGTCGAAACTATTTCATCAGAGTAGATGTGTCCAGAAATACGTAAATTTCATTTGTTATCGATTCCTTTAACTGACTGAAGTACGTTAATTCCTATTGCATCATACAGTAATGTAACACATGTTGATAACTACACGTGACAGTAAAACGATCTCAGTCACTTCAATTAGGACCTATTCCATCTGAACTGAACTGATTTATTTCTCAATAAAATAGATGTAAAACAGGCATGCGTTGAAAAACGTATGAGATTAATTATATTGTCAATAATCCTGAAAGTAAATTCTGAAAATAATAAGACTTATCAGAGGACAACGTCGCTCGCCGTGCAGGTTTTTGATAGTAAAATGGCAATTTCATACAAAAAAATAAAGGTCAAGGTCACTTAGTCAAAAGTCATGATATCAAATGAAAGCTCAGGTCAGTGAGAATTTACACGTGAAATATCAGAACCCAGGTTAAAGTGTTACAAATGTAAACGTCTTCAAATTGAATAGTATCATTTAAGAACAGATAAATTGGCAACATGGAAATTAGGTTAAAAGTCAAGGTCAAGATCATGAGGTCAAAAGTCATAAAATTAAATGAAAGCTCTAAACTTGAGGAATCTATATGTGAAATATCAAAGCCCTATCCTTTATAGTTCAAAAGTAAGTGAAAAGTCAAGGTCAAAGTCAAAAGGCATGGTATCAAATGAAAGGTCTAGTCATGAGGAATCCATATGTAAAATATCAATCCCCTACCTCTTAAAGTTTAAAAGTAGGTCAAAGGTCAGGTCAAGGTCATTAGGTCAAAAGTCATGGAATCAAATGAAAGCTGTGGTCATGAGGAATCTATAGTCAAATAATAAAGCCCTACCCCTTATAGTACATGAGATATAGCCTGGGTTAAAATTTTCAAGTAGGTCAAACTCTAAGGACAAGGTAACTGGGTCAAAAGTCAAAGTCTGGTCATGAGAAATGCACATGTGAAATATCAAAGCCTTACCCCTTATTGCACAGGAGATAAAGCCACGGTTAACGTTGATATAAATTTCTATGAATTCTTATGAGTAAATTTTCATAACTAATGAGTAAAATTTTTAAAGTATATTATTCATTATTATTTAAGTACATGTACATCTCGTTAACGCAGAATATTTGTTCAATATGATATTGTATGTATCTTCGATATGTCATTATATGATCTCAGTTGTAAATAAAGTTCTGTTCTGTTCTGTTCTGTTAAAATGGTCGAAATTCTTTCGTTGCCTCACTCATATGAATAAATCACAATACTGATTTAAGAGTAAGATATTAGAGTTAAAATATGTGGATGGAGAATCTGAAATGAGAATTTTAGAATTACAATATCAGAATGTTTTATATGGAATATTAAATCTAAGAATTGAAATAAGAAAATTATTCTAGGAAATAGAAAGTTAAGAATTGGATTTCGAAAAAGAAAGGAGGGATCTCCAACAACACTAGGTTGCAGCACCCACAGCAAAACCCCAAAACACCCAATGCATAAACACAGAACAGACACCAACAGAAAGAGACGCAAAAAGGGACAAGGAACACCAACTCGCACCATAGAAACATTAAACAAAAAAGACCACACAAAAGTAGCATTTAAAGGCTAAGAATTTTGGAATTGAAATTGAAAACAAAGAATTAAAAAGTAAGAATGTAGTTATGTAATGGAATCGTAGAAATGAAAGGACAGAACAATAAGAGTTGAAATGAAAAATATTAAGATAGAATATTAAGAATATTAACAATTGAAATAAAAATATTAAAATAGAACTATACTATTAAGTTAGAATTATGCCTCTTTCTACTCTCCATAGTTTATTGTATACAGTCAATTAGTCACCCACTGAATAAACATTGTGATAAAAAACAACACCCGGGCACAAGATATCCATAAACTAAATGCTATAAATTTTCATTTGATTATTTTAACTGATATATTTCTTTTTTTTCTCCATTGACTTGATTTTCTTTCATTGAAATTTTTAGGAATTGATGCAATCTTAATGGGAAAAAAAAGGCGATGAAATTCGCTATCTTTTTTCAATATTAAATTGTTAGGACAGGAAAGGAGTTTGTAAGAACAATTTTGTAAGAACAATGCGATATGATGTAGGTAAGATAGAAAGATATGGTTTCAAATCAAGAGAAGTCTGAAAGCAATGATAAATAATGCATTTAGGAGAGTCATTTACTGTACTTAGCCAAGATTGTCTAGCATGGTCAGAAAGCCTTTGCTTTATTGCCTCTGAAATTCACTATCTTTTTTCAATATTACATTGTTACGTCAGGAAAGAAGTTTGTAAGAACAATTTTGTAAGAACAATGCGAAATGATGTCGGTAAGATCGAAAGATACGGTTTCAGATCAAGAGAAGTCTTAAAGCAACGATAAATAATGCATTTAGGAGAGTTCTTTACTGTACTTTGCCAAGATTGTTTAGCATGGTCAGAAAGCCTTTGCTTTATTGCCTCTGAGAACCATTTAATATTCATAACATTTTGTGATTGCCAAATGCATGATAAACCTTATTCATTTCAAATATTTTCAACATTCTTAATCCAACTATGCTCTGCATTAATGAAATACTTGTAATCATTTAATAAAATTTTGTACAACAAACCATGATATCTTATCAGCTTTTCCATTGACAAGTTTTGACCAAAAATTCAAAATTCTGTTTTATTGTATAAATCAATGATTGGACTCCTGTTTCTCCATACGACATACAATGTGGAGTACTTCTTTTGACACGCAAAATAAATCGTAAGAATTCACATTGAATTTTCTCTAAAATCTTAACATTACAAAATCACAATATTTCACACACATACAAAAGGAAAGGAACAATTTTTTGATTAAAAAGCATTATCTGACAGTTAACAGAAAGATCAAGGTTAACAATTCGGGTATAAAGAAGATGTAAAGCTCTTTTTGCCTGTAATGTTAGTATTTTACTTAATGCTGATCTATAATTGCCAGTATTTTTAACATAACTCCAAGATATTTATAAGAGTCCACCATCTCTATTATGTGTGTTCCGTATCTAAAATTAAGGTTGGCAATACCACGACTTCAAAAGATAACAATTTTTGCTTTACAATTGTTGACCAATAATTTCCATCTGTTACTGTAACAATAATCATGAAAATAGTCAAGGTTCTGCAGAGGTTCGGTCGGATTGTCTGCTGCAAGACTTACTATAGTGTCGTCGGCGTAGAGAAGTATGATGATAATGATACTCAATTCTGTGGGTAGATCTCTAGGAACTTTAACACCATTACATGAATTATTCAACAAGTAATCTTCAAATCTGATTTCCATAAAAAAAAATACCGGATAACACCGTCGTAGGTCTGCAACTCGGAATACCCCTCAACATGCTCCCTCGCTTCGCTCGGGACCACTATCTCGTGGTACTTGAAAATCGCGTACCAACCTTTACTAAATATCAATTAAGACATAGCCTTGACCCGGAAACTTTGAACCCTAAACGATAATCCTGAAAGCAGATTCCTCTGTAGTATTACATGTAGTGATGGGGCTTTTTGGGGTAGATGTTTGAATGCAAATACGTCCATATCGTTTTCACAAAAAATGGCCTCCCTCGGCAGTGCCAGAAGAAGGGGCGATTATGATATGGTTTGCAAACTACTGTTCAGAAATAGTCCCAAGACACTCCAGAAAGCTCCGATTTGAATATATCGAAAGTTTTCTTAATCTTAGATACGGTTCATCGTTTGTTGACATTCAATAATATACGATTGATCCCTTCTAAATTCAGCTTAAAAACGCTTTAGAGGCCACCAATGTGCTTCATTTTTTCAGGCACAATTTTCTCAGGGAAGGCCTCCGAACCCCCACCAACGTAAGGGGAGATATCCTTCCATAATCTGCCCAACTCGGCCAATCGAGCCTCGCAAATCCAACTCCGCATAAAAGTACCCCCCCCCCCCCTCTCAGCAGTTAAGATCCTGGGTCCACCTCGTCTGTAGACGTCCTCATCGAAGACACCACTGCTGGCTTTCATATTTCATACACTGATTCAATTTAACGAGTACATTTATAAAAGTATTTTTGGTTATGATAGTACATGTAGCACAGTAAGTATTACATTTTCTCAATTGAATTCTAGTTTCAATTCAAACAATAAAATGGTGAGTCCGCTTCCGAATACTAGGTTTAGGCACGCTGCGAAGGCCACATGATAAATAATATCTATAGTTTATGACACTTGATATTTTACTGATCTTCTTTATCTTTTTTAACAAAAAGAATATATAATCAAAGGACTGAAAGTCCTGAGAGTTGACAAAGTCTAATATTGAATAAAGCCTGTCTTTGTGAAATACGAATGCTCCCTGCGGAGTATAAACACCATTTTTCTGTTAAGTATGTGAAAGGTCAAGGTCAGGGTAACATGGCATAAAAATGTTGGTATCTATGGAAAAATCTTGTGACAAGAAATACATATGTGAAATATAAAAGCCATAAAATTTACCATTCAAAGTTTTTTTTTGGACAAACAGACGGACAGGCCAAAAACTATATACCACCAAATCTTTGATTCCGGGGTGCATAAAAAGTTTGGGGTTTTTTTTTCTTAATCTCTAAGCGATATTTGTCCCCTACCAGGCCAGACATAAAATATTTTATGTTTGCTGTTAACCGACTCTACCCTTTTACCTATTGTAAATATCTTATTTTAATTGAAAATAACTTTATAAATACTTAGCCACACAAGACTTCCTACATTCAACATATAACCATATTGCTTATTTTTAATGTTCTTTGAACTGAAATTAAAAGAAGCTTATTGTAGCATACTGAAGCATGGCATTGTGAAGTCTAGAAACTTAAATAAGTACATGTATATGGTATATGAGTAGACATGACCTTAAATTTTATTTTCATATTCATCATTGCATGTTTTGCGTTGAGACATTTTTAAAATCAGTTTCATTACATAATCTATACATGTATAATTGTTTTAGTCTGCATGCTGGAAGAATTTAAACTTACTGAATCCAACAGACTGATGGTCAATGAAAGCTCTTTTTATGCCCCCGTAATCGAAGATTCGGGGGCATATAGTTTTTGTCCTGTCCGTTTGTCTGTCTGTTTGTCCTGCAAAAACTTTAACCTTGGCCATAACTTTTGAATGGTAAGGGATAGGGCTTTGATATTTCACATTTGTATTCCTTATGACAAAACCTTTCCATTGATACCAATTTTTTTTTACCTTGTGACCTTGACCTTGGAGTTTGACCATTATACAATTTTTACTGACAAAGATGCCGACGGGGACATTCATGTTTCACAAACACATGGTTTTTTTTTCAAATACTAGTAATTACAAAAGTGACAGATAATTGTTATATGCACACTGTCTATTAATTAACAGTCAAAATGAAAACAAGTTCACACAAAATGTAACACCTCCATGCATGACAACAACATTTTTAATATCTTTTTTATTTCCTTTCATTTGTTATCTAAAGGCTGTCGATAAGGTTAATCTATTTCTGTACATTGTGACTTTGACCTTTGAGCCCTGACCTTCAAAATCACAAGGTGTTACCCTGTACTCGTACATAGTCCTTGACCCATGGGCAACTCACATGGAATTTTGAAGAGCATCAAAAGTACGCCATGTAGTTCTGCATTATTGCCTATTGTGAACCTTGAAACCAATGGGCGTCCCCTCCCCCTGCACCATTGGCAACTCGCATGCAAAGCTTGATGAACACCTTATTAAATTGCAATCCTCTAGAGTTGATCTATTATTGCCTAATGTGAACTTTGACCCCTGACCTTGGGACCCAATAGGTATCGTCCTCTGGCTCTGAACATGATTAAGTCGATGCAAAGATTGAATATTGATTTCCAAAGTAAATTGTGATCATTAGACTGTCTGATCATTAGACTGTCCTCAGAGTTTTATCATTATCAATAGTGATCTCGACTTTTGACTCCTGACCTTGAAAATCAATAGGTTAAATCCTCTCGCCACTGGCTAGAAGTGTCCACGTGATTCCACAAACCCACTAGAGTTGGAGCGTTGTCATTATTATTATTGTCCGTTTGGTTCAACACACGATATCTAATTTTTCAATTTATGTTTTCGTTCAGGAACAGATCCTGAAAACCTATTTTTACTGCTATTCTGCGAGTATGAAGTGGGGGAGTTTTGAGACCCCCCCCCCCAAAAAAAAATATGGATCATTGAAGCTAACCGTGCACTCTGGCGCTGAAGTCTCACGGAATTTCCTTGCTCATTTTACCAAAACTTATACAAAAGCACGCAGTAAATATTATTTTAAGCACAATCTAAGTGTCCAGTGTTAGCATCTCCCGAAAGAAGTTTCATTTTGCATTTGTTACAACCACTTAAGTCACGCGAGCTAGTAAAGGGAGGGGGGGGGAGGGGGCTACAGATAATACGTTGCCATTGTTGATCGGAACCGGGTTATCAATTTTTTTCACATGTTAAAATCAATATGATATTTTGTGGGCATTTCTTGTCATTGAAATGTGGTAAGTAGTTATTGATTTTTCGCGGTCGTACATGTACATAAAATACGACTATCAAACATCATTTACATGGACATACATGTAATACTAAACTGTCTCTTCACTGAAATTGCGCCCTGTTAATAGATTTAAATGGGTTTTTTTTTTTCATTTTGAATAATCTTATATTTAAACTGGACATTCCAAAATCTCGGGAAGAAATAATCAATAAAAAAATATCAGAATGAAAATAGCAAAAAAATTCTCCGAGTCGCGGCAATTTTCGTGGGTCGGTCGGTTAACAGCAAACAAACTAAATTCTATTTTAGGCCCCAGCATTTATATATATAAATCTAAGTCATAACTTTTAAAGTGTGTCTTACATGTACAAGTACATGCTTATTTTTCTCACACTGTCTAAAAGCACTTAAAATAAAATTTTATGTTTTTTTTTTTTTTCATGTATTTTGATCAGCCAACGCAGTATTTAAGGAATCATTGTTATTTTTTTTTTTTTGGTTGATCGAGGTATCAACACCAAAAATATAGGGAAAATTGCACAAGTTTTTCCTCAATTTTTGGTGTTGATACCTCGATCAACCAAAAACATATTACATTGATTACTTATCATTTCATTTTGTTGCTTTCCAACGTTTATTTGCGGCTTTGAAACCGTGTTGCTAACGACATTGCTTATGACGCTTCTAAGCGCGTACTTCCGTTTTGTGTTGATACAGGTATCAACAAAATTTTCTCGGCCACACGGAATCGTCGATTCTTAATAATAACAATGGAAATTAAAATTCACCCAAGTGATTGACGTTCGATAAGTTTCCTTTACTTTTCTGCCATCTTTTGATCAAGGTTGAAGCGACGCAGTGTGTCGATTATTTTTCTCCTTACCGGTATGTGCAAAAAACGTCAAAATTAGTACTTTTCCTATGCTTTATCAAGACTTAACGTTATAGTCAAACGTGGATGATCGATTTGCCATTTTGCTTTTTATACAGTTCTGTAAATATGGGATATATTTTCCCAGTGTTTCCATGAATATCCAAGTCCACGGTAATAACACGTGATGAAGTGAGTGTGTTGGAATACTACAATTACATGGACATATATACATTTATTGCAGTCATTAGGTGAAGATTTATTCAGCCTTGAAAAATTATATTCCTCGAGGACAATGCTCTTCTTATCACCCGAACTGTAATGTACATCGTTCATTCACCTAATCAAACACAACACGCCCCCCCCCCCCCTACCTCCTCCCAAAAATCGGACTTCGATAAACAGATAACGACATACAGTAAATAGACGATCTAATCTTTCGAATTGTGGTTTTTCATAATCCTTTATACAACAGATAAGAAAGTATTAAAATATTCTATCTGTTATTTTCAAGAGCTTACTACAAATCCAGTTCGCCGTTCATCGTATGGCCTTCCGAGTGTCCTCTGATCTTAAGACGCAAGAACCATAGCTATTTATATTGACATCAACAGACTATTTCATATCTATCTTTTCATCAATGAGATATAAATCGACACGGTTATAATAACTATCATTAGGCCTAAACTCTGGTAATTCCCCCGGAAAAAAATACCGCATGGCCGGCATAGAGTGCAGTGCTACTTTGGTCTACTTGAAAGTTGCATTCCTACGCCATACGAGAACTATACTCCAAATCTTCATTACAAATAGCTCTATAGACCATTTTTTCACTCAAATAATTGCATTGGAATCATCATTTACAACTTGCACTCATTGTGTCGTTTAAAATGTTTTTGTCCAAATAATAGTGGTACTATTTCTTACTAGGTAAGGCAACAGATTTTTCAGCGTTGTACGGTTCGTACTGGGGCAATCGATTCCAATGAATAGTTGGCTTTGCCAACTCAATAAAAAAAATTTTATATGAAAACCACCAACCAAACAAATAACTCCACCTCTACACATCTTTCACAAGCACAAGGAATCATTCAGTTTTTCATCATATACACTGTACCAAGACAAAACACCCCCTGGTGTCACAATGTCGTAAAAATGCACCAGGGTTTAACGGGTCAAAATTCTTGCATTGAATATCTTGTATTTGGTACATATTTCAATTGAAGTTTTGAATTTTTTCATTCACGAATGAGAGTTATGACAATACTTATTTATCCGTGTAATAAGAATAAGAAACTAGATTGCTCCTTTATTAGAAAGCTTTAGACTCCACGATCTATCAAGTCTAAATCCTTAAAAATTACGATCTCAAAACAGAATTTCACAATGATTTTGCAATGAGAACATTTCTATAAATAGAAAATGACAACAACATCAAAATACAGACAAGTTATGTTACTAAGAAAGTAAAGCCTACGCTCACGCAGCAAGATACGCATGATTTTTTCACAACCCCAAAATATCTAAGTCCCATAACTTCATAAGGACAAATCAAATGAACCTGAAAATCGAAAAGCGGCTTCCTCTTCAAAGTCTGATCAAAATGTACAAATATCATGAAAATCTGTTGACGCATATTCAAGTTATTGCGTTCCATGCACCTATATTTTGCCCTTAGCTTAACATGTATGTGTATATAACCCCCCTGCCATTACACACAATTTCTTGATTATGCAACAAAACAATTAAAAACCCGTTACATATGTCTTAGAACATCGTTTCTTCTTAAAGTATACACATTTTCAAAACATTTCACCGAAAAATAGATTTTTAAAGAAATTTTAACTATTTTAGTATATTTTCACAGTATTTTAAAATTGTAAGTCCCATAACTCCGTAACGACAAACCGGATGAACCTGGATTCCTCTTCACAGTCTGATCACAATATGCAATATCATGAAAACCTGTTGACGCATATTCAAGTTATTGCGTTCAATGCAGTAAGTAATGGAATAAGAATTGCAGAAATAAAAGGGCAGAACAATATAAGAATTGAAATAAAATGTTGAAATAGACTTCAAATATTATGTATTTTCGTACCGGCGTATGGGTGCATGGACAACTTTGTTACAGGTGAGTTAAAAGGTAAGTATGGTGGCATACTTCTTATACTTCTGCCCCTTTATGCGAGATATTTTAGTACAGATTATGTTAACATGCATGATAATTATATTGACATGCAAGATAATTATGTCGACATGCAAGATAATTATGTCGACATGCAAGATAAATATTGTCGACATGCAAGATTATTATGTTGACATGCAATATTATTAAGATGCAAAAATATCTCGCATGTAAGCATTTACAGAGCAGTTAAAATATGGCGCTGTTATCTATGGCCTGATGTTGATGGTCTGCATCTGGTGCTTGAAGAAGCCTAGGGTTTTTTATGATAAACATTACAGAAGTACCCATCAGTTATTCAGTCTCATAGTCGAGAAGGCAAGGTAAAATCATTAGATTTTCCACAGGAACGGCTGCGAACCTCGGAATGAACAATATTCCGGAGTGAGACCATGTGTCCGGGGACAGTCAGCGTCTCCTGATTGCATGCAACACCCCTCGCAACAGCTCCAGGGAAAGCTGTCAAATTGTCTCAATGTACATTTTGATGTACATTTTAGGTAAGTATGTCTTGTTTGGTGATGATGACAGCGATTCAATCATAATGTAGAATGTCACTGATCATTCTGGAAAGGGGGATCTCATATGCTTTTATTACTTCCCCGTTGCGACCGAAGAACTTCCTCAATGATGATTTCAGCCGTTGTGTAACATAACCCTGAACAAGTAGCTTACTTGAAAGCCGTCTGGCTCTAATGATGAAATCTTCATATTTGGAACATGCCCTGGCGTACCGTATCGGTTGAGAAACAAAAACACCATAAGCAGGAGAAGACGGAATGTTGCTACTCATGATAGGGAAGTTAGATGAAGACGCCAAAATAAAAACACTTTAGGTCCAAATGAGGCCTCGAAACTCATTGAAATATGATGTTTCTTTATTCTGTTAAAGAAATAATACAGAAGTGTTCCAACTCTTTGCCTCCTTGGAGAAATTTTCGAACCAATTTTAATGCACCAGACACAATACCAAATATGAATTGTGAAACTACGCATGAACTACGAATAGATGAAGTGGTCGATCTTATTATCGCATGAGAAATCAACTCTTGCGCCATCCTATTATGACCTCGCAAGATGTCTAATAGTACCGCACTAGCACCTCAGCAAACGGTTGTCTCGATTTCCGTAAGAAAAAGGAAAACTCCGATTGACTGCATCTTACGTGATCACTTTATTTTTGTCCGGGAACCGATCAGTACAAAGGCTGATCTCCAACTTTTCACATAGACAAAATGGTATATAAACAAGATAATGACAATGGATATAACAAATAAAGGATTAACAAGTAAAAGTAATTAATGTCACTACATGTAGCACTGCCTCGGGTATTTATCATAATTCATCGAAAAGTTGAAAGAAGGATGGATTACACAATCAAAAGAGCCGAATTATAAAACAAAGGAGGGGATCTCCAACAACACCAGGTTACAGCACCCAAAGCAAAACCCCAAAACACCCAATGCAAAAACACAAAGCAAACAAACACAGAAAGAGACGCATAAGGGACAAGGAAAGTCAACGCACAACACAGAAACATCAAACAAAAAGGACTACACATAAACCTAACGAGACCCATGGGCAACCGGTGCCGACTTAGGTCGGCCATCTGCCACGGAAATAGCAGGTGTGGTTATCCTGGATTACGTGCGCACAACCCTCCCACAGATTACCCAGAGGTCTCGAAGAACGTACAATTGTGGTGTAAAACAACCTCCTCACTGTCAGATGACCACACACAAACAAGACCGCAAAACGCAGGGGCCTAAGCAACACATATTAATATGTAAATGGATATCAAAAGAGGGCGTACGTAATACAGTCCGTGCTCTGCCGGCTGTAGCGAGCTCATGTCACAGTCAGTCAGAGTGCAAGTTTTAAGAATGCGCTGGTACAAAACTGTAGATTGGTCAAGTACCAAGCCTAGTATCAGTCTGGTGACATTAGGATCATATCCACGGTATAAAAGGCGTTTGATGATTCTGACGCATTTTTGATAGTGATGTTGTCTATCTTTGATCCGTCTCATCTTGTTAATTATGTCACCAAAAAATGCAGGTTGTGAAATACCCAAAGTAATATTCTCTGTTGCCTGTATTTGTCAGAAGAAGTTGAAAATAATATTTGTAAAATTTCCAGAGAGCCTTTACTACTTTGTGAAAGCAAAAACCTTGTCCCAAATGTTTCTTGGTAATTTGTAAATTTCTACTATGAAAATCCAAAACATCAGTACATGCTCTTGCATACCGGATGAGCTGTGAAATATCAAATAAAGATTAACATATATAATTTAAGATTGTCAATTCAGCCAGGCTTTCTACTCTACCTTGATGAAAAAGTAGGAAAAAAGTAGGAGTAGTCAATGAAAAAAAGTAGGAGAAAAATAGGAAAAAGTAGGAATTAATAGGGTAAAAGTAGGAAATTTTCCATCACTTTTAGAGACAATTTTCAGTAAGTATGACAAACAAATCACAGTTAGCAATGATTTTAGACTAGTAATGTTCATCTTTGAGGAAATCACAGAGAGAAATAAGGATAGATTGAATTTTTCATGTAAAATATACTGAAGGGCGAGCGAAGCGAGCCTGAAATTTAAAAAAAAAACTTTGAATAAGATGTCGATGACATGTGAAGCGAGTAATTTTTTTACTTTTGAGATGAAAAAGTAGGAATAGTAGGAGGTTTTGAAGAAAAAGTAGGAAAAAATAGGATCAAAATAAAAAAGTAGGAAAAGTAGGAAAAAGTAGGAAATAGTAGGAACAGTAGAAAGCCTGTTTAGCATATGTCTTAAAGAAATGGATGCATAATTAGCACGGCCATACTATTTAGACATACACAGGCCAACTTGATTTTGAATATATATTTTTTCTTTGAGAACAACCAAGAAAAAAAATCAAGTTGGCCTGTTTCGGTCTACATCCTATTCTGTTGAAACCTTTACATAAAGTAGACATACAAATTTCCTTGAATTGGAAAAAATTCTACTAAGTGAAGATAACATATAATCTCTTACCTTGTAGGTCGGTCAAGATGAAAATGAAACGTACTTTCGTTGCCGCAGACAAATTCAAAGCTAAAATGTCATCATTATGAGGTCCATTGGCCAATATGAATGTTTCCTCATAGATATTATCTGTTAATGAATTGAGGAGAAAATATCAAAGTTCTCTTTACCTTGTCATTGATCTTGATAGATCAATATTGACCAAAATATCAAAGTCTCTTGACCTTGTCATCTTGATAGATCAATATTAACCAAAATATCAATCAAGAAATAATTCGAATCAGTTGAACACGCGTATACACAGTTTCGATGTACATAGTCAATTCAGCCAGACCGAAATAATACTTTTTTCTTGTCTTCTTTTGCTCAATTTTTAGTGTACGTTGTATACTGATTTATCAAAAACTGATCGACTGTTGATTACATTAATCATTGAGTTATAATATTCATGTAATAACCCCATGTAATAAGAAAAAAAGAGTAACTTAAAACTTACAAACCAAAAAGTGCTGTCTTATCAATAATTCATGATGAACACAGTTTTATGAAATTCTGACAGTAGTCTTCAAGATAGAGTTCATTGTGGCCTTTGCATTCATTATCATGAGGAAGCATTTTTTTTTTCAACTCGAGTGGCGGGGGTGTTCCAGGGCAATAAATTGCAAACTGATCAGCTTGAAATTTCTCACCAAGGTAGAACAAAAATCCAAACCAAATGGCTGATGAAGTACTTAACCGAATCCTGACCCCCGTCTTCAAGAAAACAATGAATACAATATTAATAATAAATCCAACCTGAAATAATTATATAATCATACTAATGTTTTCAACCAATATTTTGAGATAAAGAGAGCTGTGCAACAATATAACAGAGCCAGCAAAATTTGCCACCCTACCATCAATCCCTCTATAGATCCGTGCTTGCCTTTGAACACAAATATAGATCTACCATGGAATAAAAATTATCAATTTGATCATCAATTTTTCTGAGTTATATGTCTTGGATGATTCCCCATTGTTCCATATAGTTGCACGTGTGCACTATATAATAGGCATAGTACACAAGTGTGCAGTGTTGTGCGAGTGACCGAGATTTACAATGTGACGTAGTGAATGACGCACCATACCAGACGAAGTTCAAGAACAGTGTGTATGGCACATGTCTGGTCCATGTTGCCAATTTATCTGTTCTTAAATGATGCTATTCAATTTGAAGACGTTTACACCGCACTTGTGGGTTTTCATTCTTAACTGTTTCGGGTGTACGATTTCGGGTATTAGTATATCAGACTTGTTCACATTTGTCATTCATCTTCACACTGCAATCTTATGGCGTTTGTGTTGAGGTAGGTTTTCAATCTTGTAATTTCGCTTGAAATCGATTTGTTGCTTGCTGTGTACTTGTTTGGAACTATGAATTTTGTATCGATTTACGATGATGAAATGTTTCATTTAATGTTTAAATCTCCGTTAAAAAAAGCATGTTCCTTCGGTTTTTCGTTTGGTTAAAGAGCAGCACAAAAATGTTTAACGTCTTCAAATTCATTAGCATCATTTTAGAGCAGATTAATTTACAGCATGGACCAGACATGCACGTATCGGGTAATAAACCCTCGTCAGTGATCCTCAATCTAAACAATGTAATATGACCAAAATCTGTGAAAATTCTCGCGCACATACGTTACAAATTACGTCATTTGAAATTTTAAATAAGAATTTTTGTTTACAAATGAATAATTCTAGGTATATATATATACTGAAATATTATATAACCAGGATGTACATGTAACGTCGATTCTGATTGGCTAGCGCGCGAGTCATTATTTTGCGATAATGACCGCTGACAAAAGATAATGACTCGGTTTAATATTTTTCATGATTTCAGTATTTACAATAAAAATTAAGATAGTTATTTTGTTAAATATCACAATTCAAGATAAACTTTTCATAGGAAAAATACCGGTTTCCAATGTTAATTCTGTACAAATTCTGTATATTCTACAAACTTAGACGTGCGGTTTCGCCAGAGTCTCGTGGCGTACTATTCAAGTCCCTTCTCTTTCACATTGAAATTCATTAAATCAGTCATGGAACGTATCTCTGCATGGGAGATTGACAATCTCCCATGTAGAATTACGTTCTTGACCGACAAGAATTTATGAATCACTTCCAGTCTACGTGGACGGAGGATTATCGGACCTGTTTTCACCGGTATATACGAATTCAATAATCTAACATTAAATCCATTGAATCGTGCTTTACTTACTTGATTATATATGTGACTTGCATGAACATCGACGGCGGGTGCGGCTAGCAAAGAGGGGATGCTTACTTCTCCCGGTCACCTGGTCCCACCTCTAGCTTGCTAGGGGTCCGTCGATGGGCAATTTGGTGCTCTATTGTGAGTACTGTGAGATTTTCGTCAGTATCTTGTTTAACTCATTTGTAACCGTTTATCTAACTGCCATATTTAACAAGTTAAAACTAATACGTCATGATGTTATTATGCAACGTCAGAATCAACGTCATCAGGTAGCAGGGATAACGTAGTTTCGCGGACTATCTGTGCATTAGCTTCAATATTTCGCCAGACCCACACGTTGTTTCTATTCCGTTGCCTTTTGGGGTTTTTTTTTTTGGGGGGGGGGGGTGTTTCTGTTTTTGTTTTCATACTTTGGGGTTTTTTGTGTTTTTTTTTTTTTTCTTAAGTTATTGTTATTGTTTTGTTTTTGTTTTTGGGGTTTTCTGTTTTTGGTATGGGACGGGCGAAAGCTATTTGTACATGAGTGTGCAGAATTGTTGAAATTTTCGAGAAACTGTCAGACTGAGTCTGCACCGAGGTTTCTCTCACTTGTAGCTAAATTACTATACATAGAGGCGGGTTTGTTTGAATTTGTTTGGTTCTATATGTTTGTTTGATTCTGATTTTTGGTTTTCTTTCTTTTTTATTATTATTATTATTCTTTTTTTTAGGGGGGGGGGGGCGCTTGGGTGAAGTAGAGGGAGCAAATATTTGTGAAAAATTCTAAAAATAGATGTAGAGGAAGTAAAAAGTATCTCCCCCATAACATGAAAACTTTTAAAAGGTTTCAATTCCTGAAGAAATATACCTTGGAATCAACGTTTAATACCCCATATACGCTTTATGAAGTATGATTGTTTTTATTTCTCCTTTTTATTTCGTTTACATCTGTTTATTTATTCATTTTCATATTTATTTGTTTATGTATCACTGGTATTATCATTTATCACATGATACACGCTCTATTCAGTTACATAAGGCACTTCATAAATAAACAATTTAATTATTTCCTTAGTGTCTGTATAACGTATAACGTGTGGAGCGATATTTTATCTATGGCTGTGTAGTCAATGGCGCCTATTATGACGTCACTTTCGGCGAGCGCCGTTACGTTAGGCCTGTTCAAATATTACGTCGTCAATTTTGGACTTGAAAACCAACAATGCTAAGATGACGTCAATTGCAAAATAAACTAGATAATTAAATAGATATTCAATAAGGTCCAGGACAGCCAGACTAAATAAAGATCCTATCATTTAATTTTCCTAAAAATTACAAGTGTTAATAATTGAAACACACTTATTCGACATGCAAAGTTTCATCAATTTCTTACCGTTAGTTTTGAAGCTACGAACGTACATATATACCCATTAAAACCCCAAAATGGGCCGTAAATGTGACGTTAAAATGAACACACTCTAGGTAATGAAAAACAGTTACAAATCGTCTGTAGAGGTAGAATATTAACAAGTTCTGAATTTTTCATTTAGATATGATGTGGACAATCGGATATGTATAAAATTATAAACGATTACTAAGACTTTTAAAAGAAATTGTCGAAAGGAGATGAATTTATGTCTATTTTCAGAACATCTTTGAGTTGTTAATTTTCAATAATAAAGTCCGTTTATCTGAAACCCTATCATCTATTTTTCGTAAAAACTTGATATTATGTTCTTCATATGTCAAGTGAAATACCGATAAGTTCCTATTGAAATTTGACCGTCAGTTTTTAGGTTATAGTGATTTTATTACCCCCTCCCCCTTATTTTTACGTTACATAATGCTGACGTTCTTGTGAAAAAACGCGCCAACGTTACCGCTTCTATTATGACGTCATAATTGATCTAGAGCTTTCCGATGGGGTTCTTTCGGATACTGTTCTGGACCCCCTTAATTAAATTATTAGAAATGACTGATAATCTGCGAAGAGGATTATATTTTGTTTGTGCATCGGTTTGTTTTTGTTTTTTTTTTTTTTTGTCTATACATCGATAGGCAGAAATATGATTACAGTGATTTCTAAAATGTTATGACAACATGTTACATATAACTTTGGGAGCGTGGTCATTGGATGAAGCGCTCAAGATCCTTTGCGACGTCACAATAAAAACGGCGACGTTGGCGCGTTATTTGCAAGAAATGAAGTAGGAATTATAATATTTTAATGATATTTTGATCTATTTGATCAATTACGTCAATGCCATGCTATAGAAATAATCTCAAATGATGTTTCTTTGACAGTAAGTGTTTTGAATATTTTCCCTGACATTGTCGCCATAGCACTTTCTATATAGACGGCCTCAGACAGCGCATGCATTTTATATATTTTCATTTTGAATTCGTGCATGAACATCGACGGCGGGTGCGGCTAGCCAACAGGGGATGCTTACTCCTCCCGGGCACCTGATCCCACCTCTAGCTTGCCTAGGGGTCCGTCGATGCTCAATTTGGTGCTCTACTGTGAGTGCTGTTGAGATTATCGTCAGGATCTTCTTTAACTCATTCTATTCCATATGGTATTTATGAAACTCGTGTGATTTTAATCCCCTTACAACGGGGATGTAATATTCACACAACTCGTTTCATAAATACTGTATGAAATAGAAAATCATTTGAGATCCTTTATCTATTCATCTATTTCTCATTGTTTAGACTGAGGATCACTGACGAGGGTTTAGTACCCGAAACGTGCATGTCTGGTCCATGCTGTAAATTCATCAGGTCTTAAATGATGCTATTGAATTTGAAGACGTTTAACATCTTATTCATTAATTTTCAATTTTAGTAATATTTCTTCAATGTTACCCTGCGTCCTCCCTTTGGTTTAGCCATTATTCATGTTAGAGGACGACGTCCTCTACATATGAAAAGTCCGTAAAATATACTATATATAGATGTTTCCCCTGTACTCTAATGAACTCGATTTTTGTCTGTCAAAATCAGAATGCGCTAAAATATATTTTATTGATCGATTCCTCTAATCAGAATGATCTTTGGTGGTTTTCATCGTAAGAGAACAAAGTTACTATGTTGTCCGTTTATCCCCAGATTCTTTAGAAGGGAAATTAGCCAAGAAATCTTCGAAAGTTGTGATTATTTACGTTTTATTCCTGCGAGATTTACACATTTTAAAATGAAATTGAAATAATTAATCCATAGAAATAATATGATTGATCTCTTTAATATTATTTCAGTGTAAATATATCTAGAATTATTTATTTATAAACAAAAATCTTTATTGAAATTTCGAATGACGTGATTTGTAATGTAAGTGCGCGAGAAGTTTTGTGTACTGCTCTTTATTTATTTTTCTCTTGGAGATAGGTTGGGAGGAGGTCACGATCCGGTAAAGTATTTAATCAGTCCTTTGGTCTGGATTTTTTTTCTACTTTGGTGAGAAATTTTAAGCTGGTCAATTTTCATTTTTTTTTTCCCTGGAACATTCACCGCCCCCCTCTAATTCGGGTTTATAAAATGCTTCTTAATGATAATGAATGTAAAGGTCACACTTAACTGGAATAACTAGTCTACTGACATATATTACAGACACTGAAGAAGCAACAGACATAAGGTTTTCATAACTTGAAATGAATTATTGATAGGACAGCACTTTTTGGTTTTTAATCAGCGATTATTGTAAAGGCCCATTCATTCATCCATTCATTTATTCATTCATTCATTCATTTATTCATTCATTTATTCATTCATTCATTCATTCACTCAAGATATTGTTTTTTCTTATTATATGCGGTTATGACATGAATAATATAACTCAATTTTTATCAACAGTCGATCAGTTTTTGAAATATTATACTACATTAAGCAATTGAGCATAAGAAGAATAGAAAAAATATTAACTCGCTCTTGCTAACTCACCTGTGAGAAATTTACTTAAATATAAATGGTTCCAATGGTAAGAAATCCTCGGACCTCCTTTCATGAAATCAGAATTTGTTGAGAATTTTAATATTTGAAGCATTTCTTTGAAAATTATACAAATACATGTACATACAGGTTAAAATACATTTACATTTATATTATATTATTTACTTAAACTTTTTATAAGTTAGAGATGATGGATATCAAAAAATTATAAATTGTTTAAATTCCACCTACATTAAGGCAAATTTTACCGCGGTGACACTTTTTCAAGAAAACCACAAAATGGCACTATTCTAGAGCTTTTGAACTCTCTTATTTCAGCAAGGACACATACTTTTTCTTCAATATTTTGAAAAACCTTTTTAAGGAGCACATCTTACTGTGTGTTTGAAAAAAAAAATCGTTGTTATTCAGTATCTCTAATATTTTGTCCCAAACTTTCATTTCATTCATTATTTTTGTGAAAAATCGAGAAGATTTTAAATGATCTCTAAATTTGGTACCTACAGTGAAACTTTATACAAATCAAGTTTAAAGAAAGTTTTTAAGTTGTTTTATTGTATGTTAACAAAAAAATTAAAATCAAAATCAAATGAGTGAAGTTAGCACTTTTTGTATTTTCTTTCCAAATGTGCTACTTTCAGCAACAAATTTCCTGCATTTTTTACCCTGTTTCCCAAAAAAAAGTCTTGATTTTCATCACTAACCTATTCATTTTTCTTTATAAAATGATAAATTGTTATGAATTCTATAATTAAATATAGTTTTCATAAAATCGTTGATATTCCTTAGCTCAGAAATGACATGCTTTAAGACATTGATACTTATTGTACATCGGAAGACATTTTGTAAAAATAAATGTAAACTCCAACCATGAGTATTTTCCTTTCAGTTACACTGAATCGAACAATTTGTGAAAAACTGACATCGATTATGAAGACAGGAAGACTTCTGGCGATCAATAATCGTGGTTAAATGTATTGAATTTGATGCAGTGACATTGTTAGATTTTAGCGAGCGAAGCGAGCTGTGTATACATGCATGATATAAAATGGCAACAATAGGGTTTTGACTTCGACCTCTTGATGGCTTTGCCATGAGTTCATATCATTGTGAGTTCAATCATATAATTTCTATAGATTAATTATTTCAATTTTATCTAAACATGTGTAAATCTCGCATGAATATCGCAAGTGAGTCCTTCGATACAAGACGGCGACTTCAATAAGAACGTCTCCCGTCTGGCATATAATCACAACTTTCGATTTCTAGGCTTATTTCCCTTTTAAAAAAATCTGGGGATGAGCGGTCAACTTAGTAACTTTGTTCTCTCACGAAGAAAACTACCAAAGATTATTTTGATTGGAGGAATCGATCAATACACATATATTTAAAAGCGCAATCTGATTTAGACAGACAAAAATCGAGTACATTGGTGTTCAGGGGGAAAATCTCTATATGGTACAATTTCTTATCTTGTGGAGGACTTCGTGCTTTATTTTATGGATGATATTCTGTCATAGACAATTTGTACCGTCCAACCAAAAATTATACTTTATATCTTCCAAGCTGAAAGTAACCGGATGTGACAATTCTACCGAATTGAAGCGACGGGTGTTGCATGCCGAGCAGGAGATGCTGACTCTTCCTGGGCACCTGGTCTCACTCCCATTTCGGGAGTTCGCTTCTTTTCATGTGGTGGAGGTTTTTGTTCGTTTGCTTGGTTCCTGTTTTATCCTGATCGTGTATGCCTTCAGTTTATGAATTTTCTGAATTATCGATTTTGTGCTGTATCCTTGGATCCATTACATACCTATGTCGAAAAAGACGTCGAAAAACGCGTAACAAATCGGATTTTTACGAAATGAACAAACTTAAATAATACATCCTTCCTGATCACTCAGATGCCGTTAGGTTTTTCAATCCATCGGTTCTGGAGAAGAAGATTTTTTATGAGGGGTACCCTCTGGGACCTATTTGACACCGCCCTGGATCCACCCCTGAAGGTCTCCAGCCGAAATGAACAACTTGGTAGAGGACCTTTAGTACTTCATACATACCACGTTTCATTAAAATCCTCCGAGCGGTTCCGAAAAAAAAGTCAAAAATGTGATAAGTTAACGGACGGACGACGGACAAACCGGTATGACAATTCAAAAAAATGTAGCTCACTTTGAGCCTTCGGCTCAGATGAGCTAAAAAAGTGGGGATGGATGACTATTTTTTAATTTGTCTCTCTATAGAGCGATAAAGAAGGTTATAATTGCCATTTTTATCCTTTTATATCATGGAACAATCCATTCAGAGTGTGTTCAAATATTCAACTGTATGGAAGGAAATAAACGAGAGAGTAGTCTATTTCTACACCGTGTGTATTTCGCGCCAGAAAGCTACTCTTTAATCCGTAATTGTAACATCTTTCACCAAATCTACTTAAATAAAATACCCACTAGGAATCTTATTATACTTTATATTTTTATCCTGATCATCTTTTATCCAAATTGGAAAGACAACACATGAGAAATAATCGAGTGATTGGTCGATTTCATGAAATCGACCATTTATTAACAAGATTTGTAGACAAGATGCTGTCAATGGAATATTGGGAGTTCGCTTCTTTTCATATTGTGAAGGTTTTTCTTTGTTTGCTTTGGTTCTTGTTTTATCCTGATTTTGTATGCCTTCAGTTCATTATCTTCTGAATTATCGATTTTGCACTATGTATTGGGATATGGTCATTATCCATATTTGTCATTCATGGCTATGATCAACATTTGAAATACTCCTGAAATATTCATACCAAGTCATTTTAGGTATTACTTACGTGCTTGGCATGTCGGACCATAAAGATGTACTGTTTTGCATTCTGTTAGGGGATTGGACGATCCAGAACAGACACCTGAATTCTGATTACATGTACCATTACATTGACATGTATGGGTACATTCAGTAGCCGAATTTACCAGAGGGGCACTCTGAAAGTAAAAGCAAACTTTATTTTGCTCAATGTACTCAAACAAGCTTACAATTATTCATCATCTGATCATCGCTTTTTTTTTAACAAACATTGCTACCTGACGGTCGAAATCCCGATTATATTACAAAATAGTTGTACTAAATGTGGTTAAGCCTTGAATGTAAAAACACGCGAAACGTGCCTCTATTATTTGCATAAATAAGACCATGTTCATCCTGTTAGAGCGCACGTAGGGGATTTCGGCTATGTGTCAACGGGGGTTTCGGTTCATAAGCGAGTGGTAAAAGGACGCAGTATTATGACTACACAAATCAAGTTTTTCACAAATGAATATGCAGACGGACTGGACAGACAATTCGAAAGTCACCAGACATACAGGACAAATAAGGTAAAATTTGCTTCCGTCTGGTAAAATATTTCAATTTTTTCTACAAAAAATGCTGGTAAGTTGTAAAGACTTTTGCGATGTCTGAGTGGAGGCAATCATTCGCAATCTACCCATCACTTTAAATTGTCTCTATACGATCCGGATCTGCCAAACACTTCGGTACAGTTTTGCCGATTTGGACAATTTTCTACGTCGGCTCAACATTTTGGTTCATTTTCTTTACTCCTAGAAAGTTGTTGCTTCATGAGGATTGATTATGTCATATATCCAAGTCAAATCACCGTAAATTTACTCACTAAGAAAGTATATTCTTCATTAAATAATCCTTTTGAGTGGATCAATGCATGTGTCCACCGGTGTTTCAATTAATGTGTCCGACGGGGTTTCGACACTTCACCAAGAAATTGCATAAAAGTGTATCTCTATATAGGTTGGAAGGTATTTTAGAGTTTCTACATGAATAGGAAGGGGTGGAGCGTCAGCGAAGAAGCTTCTAAATAGCTTCCAATCGCACTAGATTGCATATAGTTACCACAACGGGTACAACGCAGAATTACGGAGGCTTGTTGTGCTGCGACCCGGGGGGCATAATTGTGCCGAAGCGATGAAAAACAGACCGAGCTGTGCATCAGCTTCTATAACTCCAGAAGTAGGAAAAGTAGGCTCCAATTACTGATCCTACGGAACTCAGCAGGTATCAAGAAATGTTCTTATTTTCGTTTCACAGTCGTTTGTTCTCTCAAACACTTAAACGCTATTTTGCGAGTTGGACGATCCTAATAGGGAAATAATTTAATGTCTAAAATAGGATTTTACGCATATGTTCATACCCAGTGACATGGTTAATGGGCATATATTGAAAGCAATCGCTGACGAAATTTTGAAAGCAATCGCTGACGAAAATTTTGAAAGCAATCGCTGACGAAATTCTTGAAAGCTATCGCTGACGAAAGTTTTGAAAGCTATCGCTGACGAAAATTTTGAAAGCTTTTTGAACGCTCGGGTGCCATATTGTTTTTGCAATGGCTGCAGCACGTCTCGGGCGAATTCCTCTGCACAGTTAAGAGGGAGAAAGAAGCCGTCTCTTTATCGGCGTGGCACTTTAAAAATTCACCGATTGTGAAATATCTTTCAAAGCTTCCGACAGTCACAGAGAAGCCAAGGTTTCACTGGATATAAATTCCTCTCATTTAGTCAGAATTTGACCGGTCAGATGTACATTTTCTGGTATATTTATACAAAAAAAAAGATGGAATACCTTTACAGGTAATACAAATACAGGTAAATTCAGGTAACTAATTAGTGCAAAGCATACCCTTTTGATGGCCCCATTCACCCCCAATTAACATAATGTTATTTTAACCAAGTAGGTGTATGGGGGACACACCGATCTGGAAACACGGAATCTTCAAATAAACTTATAAAAATAAACAAGATACAATATTTAATTTAATCCAGGAATATATATTTTCATAATTTAATCTGAATAAACATCATAATTAATACTATTTCATCAAGCAAATTATGAAGATGATTGTTTTGAATTCGGCCATCTTGGTTTTCTCGACACAAAATAGCTTACGAGAAAAGCTTTCAAAAATTTTGAAAGCTAGTTAACGAAATTTTCGTCAGCGATTAGCTTTCAAAAATTTTGAAAGCTATAGTTAACGAAATTTTCGTCAGCGATTAGCTTTCAAAAATGTTGAAAGCTATAGCTGACGAAATTTCGTTAGCTATAGCTTTCAAATTTTTTGAAAGCTAATCGCTGACGAAATTTCGTTAACTATAGCTTTCAAAATTTTTGAAAGCTATCGCTGACGAAAATTTTGAAAGCTAGGGAATCGCTGACGAAAATTAGTTATCATGTGGCAATACAACGTAACAAATGAAATAATTAACCATTTTTGATGTGGTGTATGGGGGCTTGTTTCAATGTTGTGTATGGGTGTATGTTCATCCTATATTATGGTTGATATTTAATGTTTTATTCCAATTAACATAAGAATCACGTATGGTTTTACAAAGATATGCTGCATTCAATATCCCGTCAACATTATTTATGGAATTACTGTCATGAAATACCTTTACCAAAGATGAAGAAAGAGAATATCGTATATTTTTGATGACACGATTAATTGAAAATTGATCAGAAAACATTGTATATGATAAATGTACATGTACACTCTTTCAGACATGAAAAACAAATTAAATGACGAATTGCAGGAGATACAGGTCGTTTGTGCCTTCGAAATGGACTGATTTTGACAGAGCATGGCTGATAATATAGCTACAAATCATTTGTATTCGAGTATATCATTGTGCTATCGATATTTATGGAAATATTTGTCTTCAAAGACCAAAATTTGTTCGACCAACTATACTGTGCATGGCTTTGCTCGACAATATACAACAATTGTGGATGGTGCGTACGCCCCCTACGTCCTCCCCTTGAATCCGCCACTGAATGTGGAAAGCAGCACCTGTATTTCAATAAGTGTTTTAGCAGTATCATTTCGGGGGGTGGTATTATATAGAGCAGTCGTTTAAAGTTCAAAACTAAAGGCATCGCGCTTCGCTGGCATCCAATTCGTCGATAAATCACCTCGTCGACACGAAATATAGGCAACGATAGCGTTTTGTTGAAACTTGTCGAGTCTACATCGAATCAGTAAATCAATAAATGAAAGTCAAACACAAAAGCCGAAACTATATTCGAATCCAAAGCCCCCCTCCCCCCTAAAAAATGGTCGATGAAATGTCTTCCGACAAAATATTGGGTCTAAATGAAGATGTACATGGAATTTTTTTAGATGGCAACTTCTCGAGACAAGTGTACGTAATATCTTACGAGTACTCGAGGCTCACGTGGTTTTCGGGCTTTGTATATACATCTTTAAAGAAAGAAAGAAAATTATAAGTTTATCTTCATGAGTCTTTAGCTTGAGGATTTTATCTGTAAGGAATCATAGTACCTGGTTTTCAACAAGCCGTACAGTTAGCTAATAACATGCCGTACACAAACAATTTCTTTGTTGAGCTCGTATGTAAAATATAGATGCTATTTCTGTAAAACCCTTGATTAATATTTAATAGTAATGAATTTCTACATAGACTGTGCACAGAATCATTATCTGCAATAGTACTTTCTTTCGTTAAAAAGTATAGAAACGTCATACATGTGCAATTTTATGTGTACTAGGTACCTCATTTTGAGTTATTTTACTATTATCGTCCGATCAAATCCTTTGTTATGGGGGTTTCAATGTTGAGTTTACCATCACAGAATTATTTGCTTGAAGTTCACTTCATATAAAATCATATTTTCTTCACAAATTATTGTCAAATGCTTAAGGTAATACCTACATGTCATACTTGTTTACCGCCTCTGTTAGTACCAATCTGTACGCCGACAAATAGTACCAATATCCGGTCTACGGCTATACACAGTGATGTCAGTAATGTTCAAAATGAGGTTTTTCCAGTCATTCAGAGAATGCGATTCGACTTCTTCCGATTTACACCATCGTTTGGTATAGTTATCTAAGGCTTCCTTTAGTACTTCACGACATTTAATAAAATCTATCTTGGATGGGATTCTATACTTTGGTCCTTTTTTGAGAAGACCGCGGAGCTGTCTGTCCTGGATGATTGAAAATTCACCTATAACAATATGACCAGCTGGTTTATATAGGTATTCAGACGTTGCACATTCTCAAGAAGCATGACTTGATTCGAGTATTTAAGGATCTGATGTTACTTTATTGTAGTTCAATACGAAATTTCTAATAGGTTTCTTATACTTGTAACAAATAAGAGGAGGTTCTACATTCTCAAAATATTGAGGAATAGTACTTTGTACACGATGATCCCGAAAAATATTAGAGATGTTTAGAGGATCGAAACCTTTGTTAATTAATGGAATTTTTACGGGGATGTTTTTAACAACTGGATAAAGTTTATTCTGTGCGAATGCGACGATGATATTTAGTCTGAATCATTCAGTATTTCTTAAGAATGCAACCAGTGCTTCGTCCAAGATAGATTTCAATTAAACTGCTGGAACTGATGAGAGAGCATGAAGCAGGTCATGTCTGCCGCCGCTGCGTGCAATGATCAGAAAATCGTTGAGGGTACGGTGTAATCTAGATCTTTTTCTGAGTTTTCGGTTTCGTACGGTCGTAGTATTCCGTGAGACCTATGCTTCCGTTTAGTGTTTGGGCGAATTGAAAATACATTTATATTAGTTGACGTCGAGGAAATGTTTCCTTGTCCATAAATTTGATCGTTAAAACCAAGAAGGTACGCAGTTTGGAGTTTCGTGATCCCGGCAAGTTCAGCTTGTAGTCGGTGATTTTCAATTTCCGTTTTACTTAGATCTTTAAGTTTAAGAAAAGACTGAACCGGTGTAATAGGTATATCCGAAATGGAAATTTCGCTTAAATGATATTTCCGATTACTTGATTGAAGCTCTCATAACTTAGATCTCCCATAATTAAACTGAAGACTACCAAACTGGGGTCTCAGATTACTAAACTGTGATCTCAGTTTACTAAACTGTGCTCTCGGATTACATAGTAAGGGATCTACAAGTACATGTTCTAAAATGAGATCTCAGATGAGAGTACCCATCCTGACTCTTCCCTAGTCTAAGTGCGGCTCATTAGATACATACTACACTTATCAACTCACTCTAGGTTAATCCAATTCTGTATCAAACCGACGCTTTATCCAACCTTCCTGGATCAATCTAATCATAAATCAACACCATCGTAGATCAACTTAATCTGGGATCTAGCCCATCTAGTAACCATTCAAATACGGGTCTGTCTTATTCTTGGTTAACCCTTGGCCATGAACCACCCTGTATTCACACTCGCTGTAGAAATAATCTCGTTTAGGACCCAGATCCGAAGTTCAGAAGTATAGTTAATTCGATCATTAATTTCGTCGTGAGGAAGCGTGGTGTACATGTTAGAAAAGTATTATGAAGAAATCGTATTGGCTTGATACTTTCATTTGAGATCTCAGTTTAGTACATGTAATTGTAGATCCCTTACTATCTATGAGGGCTGATTGATATGTTGTGAGCCTCGTATTGGTGGATTTGAATTTTATCAGACATTTTGTATTATTTTTCTACATAATCCCCTTCAGTATCTTTACACTTTTGCCACTGGTGCTTATGGGCCTCAATACCACTTTTAAAGAACTCCTTATCTTGACTGGTCAGAAAGCCATCCACTACAAGTATGGCGTCATCATCGGACTGAGAGTGGGTGCCAGAAAAAGCTGCTTTCAATTTTTGGAATAGATGAAAGTCTGATGGAGCACTATCAGGTGAATAAGGTGGATGCTCAATCAAATAAAGCCACAATCATGAATGGCAGCCATGGCAGTTACAGACTTGTGAACAGAAGTATTGGCATGATGGAACAACGCACTTTTAATTAGTGAGCTTTCCGCGGCATTTAAGGTAGAGGATCCCTCGGGTAAGATCGATAACCCCTATGACCCAAATTCCTAAAACGTCAGAGTGTCCGTGTTCGATTTTTCAATATATTTCATTTCGTATCTTTCTTCAGTCTGAAGAAGGTAAGAAAAATGGTTGCTAGAGGTTTGGCCTTTTTCTTCTTCGAACCCGAGAGGTTTTGATACTTTTCTTGTTCAGCCTCCGTACGGATGGATAGAAATTTTTACTGTAAATTATGGAAAAGAAATAAGTTGACTTCTCAATTTGACTGACACTATATTTCTCGATACTCTTATTGAAACAATGACCTTTACAATGAGAAGACCGAAGGATTATAAAGTTTGCAAGTTTGCAAGTTCATGATTTAGATGTTACCCCCAAGCTACTTCTATCGATATTTATTTAATTTAATTTGAGGCGCGAAACACCGAGGCCGAATTAGATGCGGGGAGGGGGAGGGGTATAAAATGGAACAATCTTAGGCTGATTTCATGGTGTTCTACGTCATGTATTTCTTAAAATACTAGGGAAAAAAAAACATGTATGAAAATGGAACACTGAATTGTCATTCTTTGACCTAGGACAACTTAAATGCAAAATTTGATTACCACAAGGTAAGGATGTATGTTTCTTGTACTTCTTGAATGCACTGTGATTAACCCCCCTTCCCCTCTGGTTTTTTTTTTTTTTTTTCTTCTTCTTCTTTTTTTTGGGGGGGGGGGGGGGTTGAAAATGTAAGCAATAAAAGTTGGCGAGTACTAGCAAGCCTGCGATTTTTTTAAAAACTGACATTAAAATTAAGAATTTCGATCAACGTTTCTGAATATGAAATTCAGAAACGTTGATCGAAAAAGAGGGAGGGGAAAAATTTACAATGCTTGTCCCAAACATTTCATCATGTCCCCTTTCTCATACGTCTTTATACTTGTTTCAATGATTACTCACAGATAAATTTTATGAAAGACAGCACGAGCGCACATTTATGTTTTTATAATATATTAGTAAATTTGAAGTTTTGTCTCGGCGAGTGTTGTAGTTTTTTTCTGTTTTATTTCATCTCTTTTTTTTTTTTTTAATTTTACGCCCATTTTATAAGGGCGGGCAATGTGAAAGAGAGGGGGAGGGGTGCCCCCCTCCCCCCCCAATAAATTATCGTAATCTTAGAAAGATTTCCTTCATTCTGAGAATTAAGGACATATTTCAGGGGCATTCTGTTACATTTCTTAAAAGATACCCCCTTATAGCGATGCTCTTGAAAATTCAGGAATTTCCTTGACCATATTTTGGTGTACACCGATAGTAATAAAACTCAAAATGATCATATACGTTGATATATAAGTATTGAAGAATCACAAAGGGCATTGAGGAACTTGCATCAAATGGATAAATTGGCGTGTTCAGCTGTCAATTTTCCTTTTGTTGCGAAACCTACTTACAACACAACAACAGGAGGCACTAAAACGTTTCCGTACTATTCACTCCAACACAAACTTCTATCGTCTTAGATGCGAGATTGGGGTCCAGATACGGCACTGCATTTATGTGGCACCAAGATTAACTCAATTTATGATGCATTTTTCTTTCGAACCGAAGCACCATGTCACACGTATTACCGAAACCCATGTTACACATAGTTTCTTGATACAAGTTCAATATTCCAAGCATTTAAGAAGAGTTAATATTGTATTCATAATGATCATATAAATGTTTGAAATATGTTCATGGTCTTTGTAGTCCAAGAAACGTGTACAGAAATGCATTGTAATAAGATATTTTTTTAGGTGACACGGCCAATTTTTTCCAGCCGCCGATACTGTACCGAAGTGTTTGAAGTAACTGAGGCAATTTGAACGGCTTTACGTCATCAATATGTCACTTTATAATCCTCTAGCTTACGGATGTTACTTGCATATAAGTTTTATTATCTAATTAAACAAATGTTGCTTACTATGGTTGCATCTCCATCCAAACCAGCCCTGTGGACAGTTGTTATAACACCAGAAATCACGATTTGAACATGTATAAAGGCAGTTTTTAGGACAAATCACGACACAATCTGTATATGTCAATGAATGACCACCTCTGCAACGGCCTCTTCCAACTGGTATAAAGAAAAACAAAGTATTTTTGATACCTAAGAAATGAATCATTTCAGTTGATGGAGGTATGAACAGAAGCATCCAGTTTTTCTTTTGATATCTGCAGCAACAAAAAAATCATAATATTCATTTCTAATGATTTCATAACTTATGGAAAACGGACTGTTACTTAAATTTATTCATCTAACACGTACTATGATTAGTACGTTCGGGGGTTGCATAGTGATACACTATAACTATTTCCGAGAAGAAAAATTATGGGTTTCATTATTCAAATACCGAACAATCGTCTCAGCTCGGTTCATCTTTGAAATAAGAACGAGTCTGAGCAAATTAGATATGCACGGTAACTTTCTTACGCAAGTGAAAAAGAAATGTTAAGCAAACATCAAGATATTATATTTTCATTTACGAGCTGATTGAATCATTCATGTTTGAAGGAATTCCTGGTTCCAAAAATAGTGTTATAGAACAGACTTCAGAGAAAACTTTAGCTTATCGATGTATCAACAAAATTTGTCAGCCAATCCGGATGCTTTTGAAATAATTAAACTAAGATTAAGAGATGTACGTAAATAAACAAAATTCTATGCTCGTATTTCACATTTGCCTAAAGGCGTTATTTACCAGCATCTAGTCGACCATTTTTCCTTACAATTTCATTCACGAAAACCTATTATTTACGCTTACATGAAATTAATTACAAAATTAAAAAAAATTAGAGTATTAGCACAAAACTTGAATATAGATGTTGGTCCTTCTAATAAAAATTTACTCTGATAAGGCTAATTATATATGAGTCCTAATCAGATGAAATTTTCATTTTCAATACACATATAAATAGAGAGAGGGGGTGTATATAAATTTTGAAATTTTAAATTTTCAAAGGTAAGGTTCTGATGCATTAAGGCTAAAAAGAAAAATGTGCGTTTCCACTTTCCCTTCCTATCCTATATGTTTGTACCGAAACTGATAAAAAAATCCGATAAAAGCATGTTCAAAATTGGCATCGATTCCTCGCGAAAACGAAAGAAGAGGAACCGAGTAATTCAGAGGGAAAAGACGATGTCAATGGCGGATCTAAGATTTCACAAAAGAGGGGGCCAGAAATCGCGCCGCCATGAAATCCAACAAGCAAAATAAGAACATAGGTAATGACAGATAACGAAGCTCACCTCTTGGCAGCAAAATTCAATTCAAACATATTTCTAAGTAAATGTATGTTGGCTTTTAAAGGCAAAATCATTCAAGTGGAAAAAGTAGATCAAGGTCATTTTATGAAAGTTTGATCATAGATACATCCAATATGCAAGTTTGGTACATGTAGCACTTAAGCTCCGTTCAATATTGACTTTTAAAGGAAAAATCAGTAGGTCAAGGTCATTTTATGAAAGTGTGATAAAAGATTCATCCAATATGCAAGTTTGGTACATGTAGCACTTATACTTTGCTCAATTTTGGCTTTTAAAGGCAAAATCACTCAAGCGGAAAAAATAGATCAAGGCCATTTTATGAAAGTTTGATCAAAGATCAATCCAATATGCAATTTCGTCGAGGTGAGCTAAAAAGCCGCAGTACATTAGACAGAGGTCGTGTATATAAAAGGGGCTGAATTTTGAATTGAATACTTATTTCATATGTTATTCATTTACGCTTAAATAAATTCTGTGCAATTTCTTCGTCGACGGCGTTTTGGGTACGTGTCGTTACAGGTAGATTATTGTGTCTGTAGGGGTTTGTGAATGTTGTTCATCTACTGCTAATTTCAAAACTCCGGCACCGATCGCTTAACACCGACAACAATTATATAGGCACCTGTTACGTGGAGAGTTTGTGCGGTGAAACAAAACATAACGGTCCGCATTCATAAAAGATTCTTAGTTACCAATTCATAATTAAATCAAATGTTTTTCAAAAAAAAACAGATGTCTCCCCCTCCATCTAAGCTACTTTGACCTTGGGCCAAGACGCTGTGAAACCTTTGAGTCATGGGCAACATCACACTAAAACATGAAATTGATTCATTGTATTGTTTGAGGTAAAGCCCAAACATGATTAGCATATACAATTTCATTATAAGCATATTTAGTGAAACTGACTTTGGTCACATGACCTTGGACATAGTTGATCTGAAACCTACATTCTATGGATCATGAGCAACAAAAAACTGAATAAGTGATTGGATACACGGTTCAAAATATAAAGCCTAAACATGATAAGCATAGACAATTTCAGCCTGGACATGATTAGCATATACAATTTCATTACCAATGTAAGAAGTGACCTTAATCATGTTACCTTGGGACAATGTGATAAGAAACATTTAGTGAGAAACAAAATACTTAAATATGAAAGAATTTAAGAAGGGTTCTTCAGGAGATATAGCCCAGACAAAATTAGTACGTACAATTTCATTAAAAAGAACTAAATGATCTTGACCTTGTGCACATGACCTTGGGTCAAGATGATAAGAAACCTTCCAATCCTGAGCAACAGCATTCTAAAGTATCAGAGTGATCTAGTATACGATTCCACAGATACATTCCAGACTCAAGAGCATTTACAATTTCATTAAAAAATGTAATATTTGACCTTGACCTTAGTCATATGACCTGGGATCAAGGTGGTGTGAAACCTTTGTGTTATCAGCACCATCATACTAAAACATGAAATGATCCGTTCACAGTTCAAAAGATTAAGCCTGGACATTATACACTTAACAAATACAATTTCCTTTAAAATACATGTATACTAATTGACCTTGACCTTTGTCACATGACCTTGAGTCAACGTGAAAAGAAACCTTCGGTTCATAAGCAACAACATACTAAAATATGAAAGCGATTGTGCAAACTGTTCAAGAGATATAGCCCGAACAGGAATGCATGTACAACTTAACTAAAATTGTACTACATGACGTTGACCTTGGTCACATGACCTTGGATCAAGGTGATGAGAAACCTTCAGGTCATAAGCAACAACATACTAAAATATGAAAGTGATCCCGCAAACGGTTCAATAGATATAGCCCGGACAGGAATGCATGTACAATTTCATCAAAAATGTACTACATGACCTTGACCTTGGTCACATGACTTTTGGTCAAGGTGATGTGAAATCTTTGGGTCATAAGCAACATCATACTAAAATATGAAAGTGATCCGGCAAATGGTTCAAGAGATATAGCCCGAACAGGAATGCATGTACAATTTCTATAGAAATGCACTAAGTGACCTTGACCTTGGACACATGACCTTGGGTCAAGGTGATGTGAAACCTTCGGGTCATAAGCAACAACATACTAAAATATGAAAGTGATCCGGCAAACGGTTCAAGAGATCTTGCCCAGACAGGAATGTATGCATAATTTCATTAAAAATGCACTAAGTGACCTTGACCTTGGTCACATGACCTTGGGTCGAGGTGATGTGTAATCTTTGGGTCATAATCAACAACATACTAAAGTATGAAAGTGATCGGGCCAACGGTTCCAGAGCTATAGCCCGGACAGGAATGTATTCATAATTTCTTTAAAACTGCACTAAGTGACCTTGACCTTGGTCACATGACCTTGGGTCAAGGTGATGTGAAACCTTCGGGTCATAAGCAACAACATACTAAAATATGAAAGTGATCCGGCAAACGGTTCAAGAGATCTAGCCCGGACAGGAATGTATGCATAATTTCATTAAAAATGCACTAAGTGACCTTGACCTTGGTCACATGACCTTGAGTCAAGGTGATGTGAAACCTTCGGGTCATAAGCAACAACATACTAAAATATGAAAGTGATCGGGAAAACGGTTCAGGAGATATAGCCCGGACACGATGTGTGACAGACGGACAGACGGACAGACAGACGACGAAGGCAAAACCAATACGTCTCCTCCCCGTTGGGGGAAGACATAATGAAATAAAGCCTGTGTTTGTGAAACACGAATGCCCCCGGTGGCATCTTTGTTAGTATGAACACTATTTTCTGTTAAGTACATGTATGTGAGGTCACTGGGTTAAAAGGTCAAAGGTCAAGGTCACGAGGTCAAAAATTTTGGTATCAATGGAAAGGTCTTGTCACAAGGAATACACATATGAAATATGAAAGCCCTATCACTTACCATTCAAAAGTTATGCCAAATGTTAAAGTTTTTGAAAAGTAGGTCAAAGGTCAAGGTCATGAGGTCAAAAATTTTGGTATCAATGGAAAGGTCTTGTCACAAGGAATACACATGTGAAATATGAAAGCCCTATCACTTCCCATTCAAAAGTTATGCCCAATGTTAAAGTTTTTGAAAAGTAGGTCAAAGGTCAAGGTCAAGGTCACGAGGTCAAAAATTTTGGTATGAATGGAAAGGTCTTGTCACAAGGAATACACATGTGAAATATGAAAGCCCTATCACTTCCCATTCAAAAGTTATGCCCAATGTTAAAGTTTTTGAAAAGTAGGTCAAAGGTCAAGGTCAAGGTCACGAGGTCAAAAATTTTGGTATCAATGGAAAGGTCTTGTCACAAGGAATACGCATATGAAATATGAAAGCCGTTTCACTTCCCATTCAAAAGTTATGCCCAATGTTAAAGTTTTTGAAAAGTAGGTCAAAGGTCAAGGTCAAGGTCACGAGGTCAAAAATTTTGGTATGAATGGAAAGGTCTTGTCACAAGGAATACACATGTGAAATATGAAAGCCCTATCACTTACCATTCAAAAGTTATGTCCAATGTTAAAGTTTTTCGGACAAACAGACAGACAAACAGACAAACAGACAAACAGATAAACAGACAAACAGACAAACAGACGGACAGGCCAAAAACTATATGCCCCCGAATCTTTGATTCCGGGGGCATAAAAAAGAAAGTAAACTGCAATTTTAGAAATCACGTATATAAGTAAATTTAATTACAATGTTTATATACTTCAAATTGAGGCACAAACATACTTATATTGTAAATGCTCACTCTCTCTAAAGTTAAAAAAATGTTATTCAAAATGCTATATTTTTAGTTTTTAAAACAAATTAAGTCGACTGAGATGTTATCTTGTCCATAAATAATAATGTACCGTATAGAGGTAATTTAATTGACAGTTACTATCCTACAAGATATTGATGTATTATGTGCTCTTTAAGTAGTCTTTTCAGTCTTCAGACATTATGAATGAAACAGTTACAGTGACAGATAAATTGCATACATCAAATTATGATGACAGAGAAGTATGATCTATTTAGAATTGATCGAACTTTGCTAAATGCCAGTTCGACAGGATTTTCATTCAAAGGACTGAATTAAGGTCCTGAACATACTTCTATTCAAAATTTATAGTCAGCAGATGAATGTTGAATAATTTTATTGTTTAATAATGAATTAATGATGAATTTTTTATACATAGGATGCATATGCATGTGAAGCTAATAATTTTCATTTCTATGAGCTCATCGTGTTCTATAAACAGCATAAACTGTTTACATTTACTATAAGTGGTATACTTTTAATTAC
This sequence comes from Pinctada imbricata, assembly GCA_033119305.1. NCBI lineage: Eukaryota > Metazoa > Mollusca > Bivalvia > Pterioida > Pteriidae > Pinctada > Pinctada imbricata. The sequence goes on from VSWD01000006.1 coordinate 42,169,426, forward strand.
ATTTTATTCTGACGACTTAAACCCGGAGAAGTGTCTTAAAATTAACCCATTTGGAAACTAGATAAAGCCTGTGTTTGTGAAACACGAATGCCCCCGGTGGCATCTTTGTTAGTATAAATGCCATTTTCTGTTGAGTAAGTGAAAGGTCAAAGTAAAGGTGACGAAGTCAAAACTTTTTGCTATCAATGAAATGGTCTTCTCACAAGGAATACACATGTGAAATATGAAAGCCCTATCACTTACTATTCAAAAGTTATGCCCAATGTTAAAGTTTTTGAAAAGTAGGTCAAAGGTCAAGGTCACGAGGACAAAACTTTTGGTATCAATGGAAAGGTCTTGTCACAAGGAATACACATGTGAAATATGGTGGCCCTATCACTTACCATTCATAAGTTATGCCCAATGTTAAAGTTTTGAAAAGTAGGTCAAAGGTCAAGGTCAAGGTCACGAGGTCAAAAATTTTGGTATGAATGGAAAGGTCTTGTCACAAGGAATACACATGTGAAATATGAAAGCCCTATCACTTACCATTCAAAAGTTATGCCCAATGTTAAAGTTTTTGAAAAGTAGGTCAAAGGTCAAGGTCAAGGTCGCAAGGTCATACATTTTGGTATCAATGTAAAGGTCTTGTCACAAGAAATACACATGTGAAATATGAAAGCCTTATCACTTACCATTCAAAAGTTATGCCCAAATTTAAAGTTTTTGAAAAGTAGGTCAAAGGTCAAGGTCAAGGTCACGAGGTCAAAAATTTTGGTAACAATGGAAAGGTCTTGTCACAAGGAATACACATGTGAAAGATGAAAGCCCTATCACTTACCATTCAAAAGTTATGTCCAATGTTAAAGTTTTTGAAAAGTAGGTCAAAGGTCAAGGTGACGAGGTCAAAAATTTTGGTATCAATGGAAAGGTCTTGTCACAAGGAATACACATGTGAAATATGAAAGCCCTATCACTTATTATTCATAAGTTATGCCAAATGTTAAAGTTTTTGAAAAGTAGGTCAAAGGTCAAGGTCACGAGGTCAAAAAATTTGGTATCAATGGAAAGGTCTTATCACAAGGAATACACATGTGAAATATGAAAGCCCTATCACTTACCATTCATAAGTTATGCCCAATGTTAAAGTTTTTGAAAAGTAGGTCAAAGGTCAAGGTCACGAGGTCAAAAATTTTGGTATCAATGGAAAGGTCTTGTCACAAGGAATACACATGTGAAATATGAAAGCCCTATCACTTACCATTCAAAAGTTATGCCCAATGTTAAAGTTTTTGAAAAGTAGGTCAAAGGTCGAGGTCAAGGTCACGAGGTCAAAAATTTTGGTATCAATGGAAAGGTCTTGTCACAAGGAATACACATGTGAAATATGAAAGCCCTATCACTTACCATTCAAAAGTTATGCCCAATGTTAAAGTTTTTAGTTCGGACAAACAGACAAACAGACAGACAGACAGACAAACAGACGGACAGGCCAAAAACTATATGCCCCCGAATCTGTGATTCCGGGGGCATAAAAAACGTTAAGACCATGCATGCATGTTTAATATAGAAACTAGAAAGACATTAAGACCATGCATGCATGCAAAATTACTTACAATCTACAATATATCTGATAAAAGAGCGGTTACATGTAGTTCCAGTGTGACTTTAAGTTTATTATCACTGGTAATTTCCAAAAATTCTCATTTTAATAACCAGAATTTCCTATTTCTTTCAACAAGATCATGCTTCGTTTCTACTTTCGTTTCTCATTGGTATATACAGCATGTACATAGGGAAGATAACTTTTATATTTTTTAAGTTAAAAGAAGTACTATGAAAAATATGGATAATGACCATATCCCTGTATACAGCACAAAATCGATAATTCAGAAAATCAGAAACCGAAGGCATACAAAATCAGGACAAAACAGGAACCAAAGCAAACAAACAAAAACCTCCACCATATGAAAAGAAGCGAACTCCCGATATGGAAGTGAGACCAGGCGCCCAGAAAGAGTAAGCATCTCCTGCTTGCATGCAACACCCGCCGCTTCAATTCGGCAGAACTGTCACATCCGGTAACTTCCATTTCGGAAGACATAGAGTACAATCTTGGGTTGGATGGTTCAAATGGTCTATGACAGAATATCACCTACCATTCATATATTACTACGCCACCGGCGAGCAGTGAAAGCAAGAAATGAAAAGTTGATTTTTGTGATGCATTTACTTTATATGCAATTGAAACTTTTTGCAAGAAGGAGGATAATCTTGATCTTGCATGTCTCAGACAGCAAATTCCTAAATTAGACTAGAGCACTGACAAAGTCAGAAAGGGCCCCGCCGGCCACTTCTTTAAGAAGTTGAATGTGAAGGCAACAAGGTCAACATGGTTGGCAACAAAAGAATTGCTGCCAGAGGAATAGAGGCAAACATACAATGCAGTATTCCAATGTCACCGATTTTTTTATCAAAGCCCCATCTCTTACGGTACAACAGTTATGGCCAATGTTAAAGTTTTTCAAATGTAGGTCAAAGGTCACGGTCAAGGTCACACGATCAAAAAATGTTGGTACCAACAGAAAGGTCTCGTCACAAGGAACACACATGTCAAATATCAAAGCCACATCTCTTACGGTACAATAGTTATGGCCAATGTTAAAGTTTTTCAAATGTAGGTCAAAGGTCACGGTCAAGGTCACATGATGAAAAATGCAATGATCGCTGTGCGATATAAGTCCCCTACCGGCGGCATAAATTTATGACTTGCATCTCTGTTCATCAGTTCATCTTCTTCAACAACAGCCAAGAAAGGTCTGGGAAACTGAACTCACGAAATTTGCTAAGTCCAAGGGCCATAACTCTTGTGAAAATTAGTCAATCTAAATTAAACTCAAATCTGCATCACACTATAATGTATTCACATACAAAAAATCAGCTCATTATCTGCAATAACAGGCATGAAAAAGTCCGGAAAACTGAAAATTTCATGAAATTTGCTAAGTCCAAGGGCCATAACTCTTGTAAAAATAGGCCAATGGAAACCAAACTCAAACTTGGTCTGTATCACACTGAGATGTATTCATTCACCAAAAAGCAGTGCATTATTTGCAATAGAACCACAGAAAAGTCCGGAAAACTGAAATTTTCATAAAATTTGCTAAGTCCAAGGGCCATAACTCTTGTAGAAATAGGTGAATCTAAAGCAAACTCAAACTTCATCTGTATCCCACTGAGATAAATCCACATACCCAAAATGAGTTCAATTTATCCGACAACAGTGGAAAAAAGTCCGGAAAACCGAAATTTTCATAAAATTTGCTAAGTCCAAGGGCCATAACTCATGTAAAATTAGGTCAATCAAAAGCAAACTCAAACTTGATCTGTATCACATTGAGATAAATCCACATATTAAAAATGAGTTCAATATATCCAACAACATTGGAAAAAAGTCCGGAAAACCGAAATTTTCATAAAATTTGCTAAGTCCAAGGGCCATAACTCTTGTAAAATTAGGTCAATCAAAAGCAAACTCAAACTTGATCTGTATCACATTGAGATATATCCACATACCAAAAATGAGTTCAATATATGCAACAACAGGGGAAAAAAGTCCGGAAAACTGAACCTTTCATAAAATTTGCTAAGTTCAAGGGCCATAACTCTTGTAAAATCAGGTCAATCGAAAGCAAACTAAAACTTGATCTGTATCACATTGAGATATATCCACATACCAAAAATGAGTTCAATATATGCAACAAAAGCGGAAAAAAGTCCGGAAAACTGAAACTTTCATAAAATTTGCTAAGTCCAAGGACCAATACTCTTGTAAAATTAGGTCAATTGGAAGCAAACTCAAACTTGATCTGTATCACATTGAGATATATCCACATACCAAAAATGAGTTCAATATATGCAACAACAGCGAAAAAAAGTCCGGAAAACTGAAAATGGGACAGACGGACAGACGGACGGACAGACAGACAGACGGACAGACAGACCGAGAGGAAACTAAGAGTCCCCTTCGGCGTTGCCGGTAGGGGACTAAAAATGTTGGTACCAACGGAAAGGTCTTGTCACAAGGCACACTCATGTAAAATAAAAAAGCTCTACAAGGAACACACATGTCAAATATCAAAGCCCCATCTCTTACGGTACAACAGTTATGGCCAATGTTAAAGTTTTTCAAATGTAGGTCACGGTCAAGGTCACAAGGCACACTCATGTAAAATAAAAAAGCCCTACCTCTTACAGTGCAGAAGTTATGGCCAATGTTAAAGTTTTTGCTGACGGACAGACGGACAGACAGACGGACGGACAGAGTGATTACTATAGGACACCCGCCTAGTGGCGGGGCCCTAATAAAGCACTATATTTTGAGGTGTTTGGATATGTTGCAAATCGGCAATGTCTCAACTGTTACGATAACATAAGGAGACTTCCTGAGAGGAAGTATCCTAAAATCCGGAGAATAAGTGGAGTTACCAAATTTGATAGTGCCAGCCCCCCCCCCCTCCCCCCCCCCTTGATTTCTATGAGCAGGTGTGTTGTCTGCTACAACAATGTCTCCTGGACATATTGCATGTTCGCATGATCTAGAGTCCTTGAATACATTCACAGCTCGAACTTTTTCAGAATGTCCGTTAGAAGGTGTATTATCTCGTGAATTAAAGCCAGCTTCGTCAAAAAAATTAATTTCATGATCCTATTTTTTATGCATTTATTTCATAAATGCTTGAGTGCATTGCACGTTTGCATCAGTAAATCTTTCTGCAGATGGTTTGAAACTTTCTTTTACATTGATAATCCGACGGATGCCTTGGGCATTTCGAAATTTTTGGGGGAAAGTGTGATTTTTCGAAGAAAAACCGTTGAAAATTGGAAAAACGCAATTACTTTGTCCATGTTTTAGCTAGAACAACATATTTGGTATCAAAAGAACAGCAATGCCATTACCTTTAAGTACCAAGCTCAGTTTATTAATTTACTCGTCCATAAAATGGACAAAACTATAGATATTCGATGAAAACCCGTTGAAAATTAGGAAAATGTCATATCTGTTTTCATACTGTAGATAGGGAAGATACAATGTAATAATTTTGGTACCAAAACGCACAATAATGTATTGCCTTTCATTTTAAATATCAGATTAGCAATTTGCAAGTGCGAAAATGGGGAAACGAATGAATTTTGAATGAAAAATCGCAACAGCAAGAAAAATAATTTCATGCATTTGAATTCAGAATTCCACTCAAGCCAATGGAATCTTCTTGTTTTTTTTTTTTTTTTTTTTTTTTTTTTTTTGCTGAAAAAAGGTTTTAAATTGTAAAAATACAATCGGTTTAAAGAAATTCTAGAACAGCAATTTTCGTATCAATCGTATCAAAATGATTGCATATTGATAGTTTTCGATTTGCACCCTCTTATTATCCCTTTTTCTGCTCTAGATATATCATTCCAAATAGTATAAATGTCCTAGCAACATCTTACAATATCACGTAACATTTCAAGAAAAGAATGATTGTTTATTTGATGTTTGATGTCGTGTTTGCTGTTCCCTGTCCGTTTGGTTTCTCTTGCTGTGTGTGTCTTCTCTGTGTTTTTACTTGAGGTGTTTTGATGTGTTGATATTGGTGCTGCAACCCAATTTTGTTGGAGATTTCACCTCCTTTTTTATTGCCTTGTATTTCATTAACATGCAATTGTAATACTTGTGTGCAACTACTTCTAACAACAAAGAACCCCTCTTATATTGTTGATCAAAATGCCTCCTTTGCATCGTACTCTGACAATTCTCTACTCCAAAATATTAATAAAAGAAATTTGAGCATAGAATTTGTCACATCTGTTTGTTACACAACTCAGATTTCATGTGCGACTGCAACAAATCAACAGGATAACAGATAGAGGTACAGACGCGATTGGCAAAATATTATCACAATAGGTCTCAACATTTTTTCAAAATTTAATTCTTTCAGCAGATCCAGGTTCGATTGAACTGCATCTTAAAGCAATATTAGCTGTCAGCGGCTAAAAATTATTTTCTGGCAAAAAGTCTCTTAATAACTTCTAATTGTTATTAAAAGATGATACACAAGTCATCCGAGGTAAAATAAACATGTTACATAATGAAACTCAGCATGAAAACATACATCTACAGAGCTGTCTGCACTACGATGCCTGCTAATTATACTTCGGCAACTAAGTTCCATCTCCGTCGAGTGACCACATGTGCTACACATATATGTTGAGATAAATCAGGTCAAATCCCGCGCAGACCTGAAAAGCTTATTAACGACTTTTATCTATGAAAACTTAGCTCTATGTGATCTGCAATATAAAGTCTTGTGTAATGTGAATATAGATTGTCCAAATTTTGCCATCTTAACCCCTGAATCAATAAAAATTACTTTCTTTCCTTTACACATGTTCATGTGCATGTTGAAATCGGTAATGTTCACTGCATGCATCCGACCAGCAAGCTGAGAAAGGTCAACGTAAGGGCACATGAATATGGGCGGGCTTTACGTTGAATTTTTGTTTGGGCTGTAAGAATTCAGAAAACTACTATTCTTGTACAGAAAGGCGTTAATCCGAAGTTTTTTAATCAACCTTTTTATCAACCGTCTTCATTTTCTACAAGTAATAACATACGTGAAAATGAGCAAATTAAAAAATTTGCAATTGCTGACAGCTAATATTGCTTTAAGAATGTTTCCTTATGCATGGCTAAAGATATTTCGTTTTTCTGGACATTGTATCGAAATTCTTCAATTAACTGTTGGTGGTAATGGTCATCCAAGAGTTTTGAACTCTTATAGCCCATTTCATTCGATCGAACACTTGACCTGACATCAGATATACTGTCTAGATTCTCTAAACCATAGTAATTCTTTATGAATATAATCATGGCCTCAGTCACCATCTTTTCTATATCTGTGCAAAGTGATAGCAATTTTAAGTTCAGAAATTCTGAAAATAGGGCCAGGGGCGCTGCTCGAGAGGATTTTGGCTGTGCCATGAAGTCACTTTAATTGAATGCATCACTGATGAGGATTTTTCTATCCGAAACACGTGTCTGGTGCATCAAAATTGGTTAAAAACTTTCTTCAAGAAGGTAAATAGTTGGAACATTTATTATTGAACATCTGAAGTTATCAGTTTTTTTTTATTTTAGAAATATACGACAAGAAACAATCAAGGTATCAATTCTGCCATTTAATGGTCAGTTGATACACCACAGTCCTGCATACATCAATCGATCATCAGTTCCTAGGCATTCTTGTCGAATGAATAACCTGGACATATTTCGAAGTTGCAAAACTGAGGTCATCTTTTCAACATTGACGTAGGGACTAGAACAATGTCACGACTAAGCAGGTCTTTAAGATCCACTCCAATAATTGAAAACAACTACACAACACTGTCAGAAATCATCTGTGTTAAACGTCTTTAAATTCATTAGCATCATTTAAAAGCAGATTAATTATCAGCGTGGACCAGACATGCACGTTTCGGTTATTTAATCCTCGTCAGTGATCCTCAATCCAAACAATGAAATATGGCCAAAATGTGTGACAATTATGTCCAAATAAAAAAAATGTTTTTCATAAAAAAACAGATGTCTCCCCCCTCCCTCCAAGTTACTTTGACCTTAGGCCAAGTGAGACCTTTGAGTCATGGGCAACATCATACTAAAACATGAAAGTGATTCATTACATTGTTTAAGGTAAAGCCCAAACATGATTAGCATATACAATTTCACTATAAGCATATTTAAAGAAATTGATTTTGGTCACATGACATCTGAAATCTACACTCACTGACCAGGGTTTAGTACCCGAAATGTGCATGTCTGGTCCATGCTGCAAATTAATCTGCTTTTTAATGATGCTATTGAATTTGAAGACGTTTAATATTGCATGGATCATGAGCAACAAAAAACTGAATTAGTGATTGGATACACGGTTAAAATATAAAGCCTAAACATGATAAGCATTGACAATTTCAGCCTGGACATGCTTAGCATATACAATCTCATTACCAAAGTAATAAGCGACCTTAATCATGTGACCTTGGGGCAATGCGATAAGAAACATTTAGTCCTAAGAAGCAACATACTATTGTAAGACGAGTTCAGGAGATATAGCCCAGACAATATGAGTACATACGTACAATTTCATTAAAAAAACTAAATGATCTTGACCTTGGGCACATGACCTTGGGTCAAGATGATAAGAAACCCTCCAATCCTGAGCAGCAGCATACTAAAGTATCAGAGCGATCAAGTATACGATTCCACATATATAGCCCAGACTCAATAGCATTTACAATTTCATTAAAAAAGTAATACTTGACCTAGACCTTAGTCATATGACCTTGGATCAAGGTGGTGTGAAACCTTTTTGGTCATCAGCACCATCATACTAAAATATGACGTGATCCGATCACGGTTCAAAAGATTAAGCCTGGAAATAGTTCACGTAACAAATACAATTTCATTTAAAATATACTAATTGACCTTGACCTTGAGCATAGAATTTGTCACATCTGTTTGTTACACAACTCAGATTTCATGTGCGACTGCAACAAATCAACAGGATAACAGATAGAGGTACAGACGCGATTGGCAAAATATTATCACAATAGGTCTCAACATTTTTTCAAAATTTAATTCTTTCAGCAGATCCAGGTTCGATTGAACTGCATCTTAAAGCAATATTAGCTGTCAGCGGCTAAAAATTATTTTCTGGCAAAAAGTCTCTTAATAACTTCTAATTGTTATTAAAAGATGATACACAAGTCATCCGAGGTAAAATAAACATGTTACATAATGAAACTCAGCATGAAAACATACATCTACAGAGCTGTCTGCACTACGATGCCTGCTAATTATACTTCGGCAACTAAGTTCCATCTCCGTCGAGTGACCACATGTGCTACACATATATGTTGAGATAAATCAGGTCAAATCCCGCGCAGACCTGAAAAGCTTATTAACGACTTTTATCTATGAAAACTTAGCTCTATGTGATCTGCAATATAAAGTCTTGTGTAATGTGAATATAGATTGTCCAAATTTTGCCATCTTAACCCCTGAATCAATAAAAATTACTTTCTTTCCTTTACACATGTTCATGTGCATGTTGAAATCGGTAATGTTCACTGCATGCATCCGACCAGCAAGCTGAGAAAGGTCAACTTAAGGGCACATGAATATGGGCGGGCTTTACGTTGAATTTTTGTTTGGGCTGTAAGAATTCAGAAAACTACTATTCTTGTACAGAAAGGCGTTAATCCGAAGTTTTTTAATCAACCTTTTTATCAACCGTCTTCATTTTCTACAAGTAATAACATACGTGAAAATGAGCAAATTAAAAAATTTGCAATTGCTGACAGCTAATATTGCTTTAAGAATGTTTCCTTATGCATGGCTAAAGATATTTCGTTTTTCTGGACATTGTATCGAAATTCTTCAATTAACTGTTGGTGGTAATGGTCATCCAAGAGTTTTGAACTCTTATAGCCCATTTCATTCGATCGAACACTTGACCTGACATCAGATATACTGTCTAGATTCTCTAAACCATAGTAATTCTTTATGAATATAATCATGGCCTCAGTCACCATCTTTTCTATATCTGTGCAAAGTGATAGCAATTTTAAGTTCAGAAATTCTGAAAATAGGGCCAGGGGCGCTGCTCGAGAGGATTTTGGCTGTGCCATGAAGTCACTTTAATTGAATGCATCACTGATGAGGATTTTTCTATCCGAAACACGTGTCTGGTGCATCAAAATTGGTTAAAAACTTTCTTCAAGAAGGTAAATAGTTGGAACATTTATTATTGAACATCTGAAGTTATCAGTTTTTTTTTATTTTAGAAATATACGACAAGAAACAATCAAGGTATCAATTCTGCCATTTAATGGTCAGTTGATACACCACAGTCCTGCATACATCAATCGATCATCAGTTCCTAGGCATTCTTGTCGAATGAATAACCTGGAGCTTATTTTAAGAACATATTTCGAAGTTGCAAAACTGAGGTCATCTTTTCAACATTGACGTAGGGACTAGAACAATGTCACGACTAAGCAGGTCTTTAAGATCCACTCCAATAATTGAAAACAACTACACAACACTGTCAGAAATCATCTGTGTTAAACGTCTTTAAATTCATTAGCATCATTTAAAAGCAGATTAATTATCAGCGTGGACCAGACATGCACGTTTCGGTTATTTAATCCTCGTCAGTGATCCTCAATCCAAACAATGAAATATGGCCAAAATGTGTGACAATTATGTCCAAATAAAAAAATGTTTTTCATAAAAAAACAGATGTCTCCCCCCTCCCTCCAAGTTACTTTGACCTTAGGCCAAGTGAGACCTTTGAGTCATGGGCAACATCATACTAAAACATGAAAGTGATTCATTACATTGTTTAAGGTAAAGCCCAAACATGATTAGCATATACAATTTCACTATAAGCATATTTAAAGAAATTGATTTTGGTCACATGACATCTGAAACCTACACTCACTGACCAGGGTTTAGTACCCGAAATGTGCATGTCTGGTCCATGCTGCAAATTAATCTGCTTTTTAATGATGCTATTGAATTTGAAGACGTTTAATATTGCATGGATCATGAGCAACAAAAAACTGAATTAGTGATTGGATACACGGTTAAAATATAAAGCCTAAACATGATAAGCATTGACAATTTCAGCCTGGACATGCTTAGCATATACAATCTCATTACCAAAGTAATAAGCGACCTTAATCATGTGACCTTGGGGCAATGCGATAAGAAACATTTAGTCCTAAGAAGCAACATACTATTGTAAGACGAGTTCAGGAGATATAGCCCAGACAATATGAGTACATACGTACAATTTCATTAAAAAAACTAAATGATCTTGACCTTGGGCACATGACCTTGGGTCAAGATGATAAGAAACCCTCCAATCCTGAGCAGCAGCATACTAAAGTATCAGAGCGATCAAGTATACGATTCCACATATATAGCCCAGACTCAATAGCATTTACAATTTCATTAAAAAAGTAATACTTGACCTAGACCTTAGTCATATGACCTTGGATCAAGGTGGTGTGAAACCTTTTTGGTCATCAGCACCATCATACTAAAATATGATGTGATCCGATCACGGTTCAAAAGATTAAGCCTGGAAATAGTTCACGTAACAAATACAATTTCATTTAAAATATACTAATTGACCTTGACCTTGGTCACATGACCTCGAGTCAACGTGATGTGAAACCTTTACGTAATAAGCAACAACATACTAAAATATGACGGTGATCTGATAAATAGTTTAAAGAGATACAGCCCCAACGGGATAGCATGTACAATTTAATTAAAATGTACTTAGTAATTTTGACCTTGATCAAATGACCATGGGTCAAGGTGAAACCTTTTGGTCATGAGCAAATACATACTTAAACTTGAAAGCAATCCAGTATGCGGCCCAAGGGAAATAGGGCCTAGACAAGAATGTATGTACAATTTCATTAAAATTTATATGTGACCTTGACCCTGGTCACATGACCAGTATGCAACAACATACTATAAAATGAAAGTAATCTGACAAATGGTTCAAGAGAAAAAGCCCGGACAGGAATGTATGCATAATTTCATTAAAAATGCACTAAGTGACCTTGACCTTGGTCACATGACCTTGGGTCATGGTGCTGTGAAACCTTCGGGTCATAAACAACAACATACTAAAATATGAAAGTGATCGGGCAAACGGTTCAGGAGATATAGCCCGGACACGATGTGTGACAGACGGACAGACGGACGGACGGACGGACGGACAGACGGATGACGAACGCAAAACCAATATGTCTCCTCCCCGTTGGGGGGAGACATAAATATACCGAAAGACGTAGCAAGATGTCTGGGATATGATGCTACAGGACCCTGGTTTCAGAAAGGGCAAGGGGCGGTAAGGGCCAAAATCTGCCCAATTTCAAAACTGGGACATACATTGAAAATACAGGATTTACAGAGTATAAATCAATTTGAATTTTGAGAATCGGACATCCCGTTGCGATTCTACACTTATTTGAAGACAGGATGGTCAGCTATATTATACACAGATTTTGACGTCATATGACGTTACGATCACATTGTACTGTAACGTTGTAGGTAATTTGCTGCTATATTCTAAAACTATTTAGGCTATTAATTGTGTTGATATACTATCAATATCACGATATAATACTAGTATATGTACATGGTAGGTTTCCCTATAATGAGGGGTAATTGGGACACCCCTTTGTTGACTTACGGAAATCTTAAGTGACAATATTAGCGAAGCGAAGCGGGCAAGCGGGCCCGAAGGGCCTGCTTGCTCTGATCAAGCTTTAATGGTAACACATATATACGAAAGAAGTGGAAAAATGAACGAAAAGATACATACTGACCAATTTATTTTTCTTCAACCAAGAATTGGCAAGATGCCATTTTAGTCAGTTTTTATACGAAAATATTTCTAGATGAATCTCTATTTTTGTAGCTGTAGATTTTGTTTTTACAGTGTATAATAAAAAGCTAGGATGAAAAGTAGTGAAATAGTTGAAAAGTGTTAGCTTATGATGTCTGCAACAGGAGACTGAAAAATTTTGAATCCTTAGTTTCGTATCCTATAAGACAATTTTTGAATACTTAGTTTCGTATGCTATATGGAAATTTTTTAATCCTTAGTTTCGTATTCTATATAAACACTGCAACTTGCGTCGGCCCATGCATTTCATGCACCGTCTTCGCTTCGCTTCAAGGGCTTTGCCATAATTCATAATATGAAATATTGACATAGTAGGCAATAATTTAAACATAAAATTGTTTATCATAGCGCCACCTACAATACCTTCCAGTTCAGCACTTAATTATAGAATAACTGTCTTTTGGTTTGTGATTATACTGTGATAACCTACAATGGATCCAGGAATTATGTTCCATAATGCGCGTTAGCGCATTATGAGAAACATAATTCCGGGATCCATTGTAGGTTATCACAGTATAATCACATTCCAAAAGACAGTTATTCTATATATTTACATTCCAGTTTTTCACGCTTTAATGACGTTAAAATACGTTTACAACTACGTTGCTAAGACTCTGTTACTACGTACCGTCAAAGTTCAAATCAAGCCAACTTACTATGACGTCATAGTTCAAATCAAGCTACTGCGGTTATACTCCTATAATCACAGTGTAAATTCTATACAAATGAATGGGCATATGTAAATATTAATTTCTATTGTATTGCTTGCATCATTTTAGTATCTAATCAAAATTCAGCTCTCTTTATTTCGTAAACTATATAGAAAAACATTAAGGAAAAAATTATGAAGATACAGAATGTAACTACTGTAAATGATTTATGTACAACCACAGGTTTTTTTTAATCATATTTTAAATTCGTTGATTCTGGCTAAAAGTTTGATATATCTTATAAATGCCGACTGTACCCTTTTAGGTACTCTGTCATTTTGATTCAATATGCATATGAAATGATCAATTTGACTTTTTTTTTGCAAAATTCAAGCAAAATCAATGCTGCGAACATATATGACGTCATATATTCAGTATGACGTCATTCTTTCGTCCTGAATATTCGTTACCTAACGAGGATAATAAACATTTAAAAGACATTTTATCTGTATAATTTGATTTCGTGTATGTGGGAATAAATAATCAATGTCATCAATAACAACAGAACAAAACCTATGGAATTGAATCGATTTTACTCAAATAATTCTTGTATTATAGTAGTCAAAAGGTGTTTTTCTGTTTCCAAAACGACCCGCTCGCATGGTAACAGTCATTGATTTCCTTCCATTTTCTATGTGGCCACATGAAAACAACAGATTCATACTTTCACAGCATTTACAAAATACTTATAGGGATCCCGGATGTATACAGAAAAAATATCAACTTGCTGTGTTGATGTGGTCAAGTCTAATTTGGCTATCACATGGGAAAATAAATTGATTTTTTGTTCATTTCCGGTTTCGTAGCTGATTTCAAAGGGGGCAACTCAAAAGATAAAATGAAATTAAATATTTTTCATGTTGAATTTATTAAAGGCAAGCTTCCTTTTTCCAATTTTAGTATCAAATTCAATATTTTTAAATCTTCGGAATTAGCAACGATTTGGGGCCTAGAAACCTCCTTACCGCCCCTTGCCCTTTGTGACAATTGATCGAACTTGGCTATATGTGCCCTCGGGACTCCTGGTCCTTCAGCAGTGACACTCACCAAGTTGTACAAATTTTATTAAGAGCGTGGACCAGACATGCACGTTATGTATCATAGACAGTAGCCGCTTCCTTCTGAACAATGTCTCTAATGTCACCCACGTCTTTCAAAAGCTTGCTACAAGACACCATGTATCAGTAAATTGTTGTTGTTTTTTTTAATGTTGACTTGAATACACATATCTTTGTTCTAGATTTTCTGCAAACGTTTTGCATTATTCAAAGTCCCAACTTTTTATGGAAAAAACCTTCAAAAATCAAAGTTTTCTCCTTCATTGGTCTTCTCCCACTTTATTTATGAGCAAGTTGCTTAATACGAATTAAGAATATCAGACAATAAAAAAAATCTTTCTTTTGGCACCATAATTGCTGTCTCTCATACTTACTACAGTTTGAAAAAGTTCATTGCTTTTTGCAAATTTTCAGCGATTTTTCACCCAAGAGTAGTTGTTTTTCTCAATTTTTCGTACCAGCATATTGCGAATCTGACTTCTGTATTATTTAAAATGCAAGGCAATAAATTTATTGTGCGTTTGGTACCAAAATTGTTTATTTAGCTACAGAATACAAAAAGATATCGTATTTTCCCAATTTTCAACGATTTTTCATCGAAAATCCATAGTTTTCCCCATTTTATTGACAAGTTAATTGGTAAATTGAGCTTGAGACTTAAAGACAATTAAATTGTCGTTCTTTTTGGTACCAATTTTATTGATCTAGCTGCAGCATGGAAAAAGTAATTGAATTTTTCCTACATGTATTTTCAACGGTTTTTCTTCGAAAAATTCCATTTTACTCCAAAATTTCGAAATGCCCAAGGATGCCAGAGTGGCATCCGCCGGATTATCAAATAAGAGGGTATTGACATCACTTTCATGCAAAAACATTTTGTGCGTAACAAATTTTTGGGTTTCATGAATGGCACCTAGACTATTTTCTCGTTTGCGACCATTTGCTTTTCACCTCGAGGTATAGTTCCATTTTCTTCATTGGCACCGCAATTTTAAAGTTTTGAAATTATTAACAGCATAACATCATTGTCGAGTGCCCTTCCTTTCACATAAATTCTGCCAGTTTTACTTTGGACATAAGCCATTTTAACGATTTTTCTTCGAAAATACAAGGACTCGCTTGAAGATTCAAAAATAATTACATGTAATGAGACCAGTGCAAATCACCAGGGGTGGATGTAGTTTTTGGTATTGATATCACTGCTTAAGTTTAAATATGAAAAACTCATATTGAATAATTTCAACTAGAAAAAAAAGTTCTTTCGAAAATTAATATCAATTCCCTATCGTTTCTCAATCTTTGCTCATTAAAAGTGTACAATTTTCCAGATCAACTCCTGATTCATGTCATCCTAGGTCTACTGACATCTGTACAGATTGAATGGCATTTACTATGGAACGCCATCGCTGTCTTATAATGAGATATTTCAATATATGGGATGGTTTAATCAATATATGCGGTGGTAAGTACATTATATACGGTGGTGAGTACATTAGGCACGGTCCATTTGATATTCTGGGGGGGGGGGGCTTGGGTTTTTTTCGAAAAAAATAATTTTGCTCTCAATTTTGATGAAAAAAATCAATTTGCTTATGGTGTGACAGAAAAAAATAATCTTGCTCTTACAAATAATCTGAATTTGAAGAATTACCTTAAAATTTCGCTAAAATTCATGAATATTTTCTGGCTCGCTTCGCTCGCCGCAGTTTTCAAATTGTATCACAAATTTTTGGCTCGCTTCACTCGCCATAGTATTCTATCAAAACATTATTTACTAAAGGCAATGTTTATATATTTGAAGATATCAAAAGTTATACATGTATGTGAATGAAAAAGGGCTTCCATAAAAGCTTAAACATATCATCAATATTTATGTATTGCTATTAATACATGTTGCATGTATCCCATAGAGTCTAATTTTATGTTCTTGTAAGCTTGGAAGAAGAACTTCAGTTATTCACCAATTTACAAATATTAGTAACATTTAAAATTTGTCAAGGAGACCTTCCCCTCAGACCCTCTTATACATGCACCTCATATAAAATATTGAGAATTGTATTAAAGTCTTTTATCTCTCTGTTTAAAAGTGAATTGAATACTTGCATAAAAATAAACTAATATATTAATATTTAAAGTTTTGAGTAAAAATATCAATAATTTCTATTGATAAAACACAAACATTCTTTAAATGTGCGCATCACTTTGTTAAAAAAAATTTCCTTGCTCCAACTTTGCAAGAAAAAAAAATTTTGCCCTGGTCCGGGGCGAAAAAAATAATCTTGCTCCGACGAAAAACCCAAGCCCCCCCCCCCCCCCCCCCCTGAATATCAAATGGACCGTGCCTTATATGGAGTGCTAAGTATATTATATGGAGTGGTAAATACATTATATGCGGTGCTAAGTACATTATATGGAGTGCTAAGTACATTATATGCGATGTTAAGAACATTATATGGGGTGGTATTTACATTATATTGGGTGCTATGTACATTTTACATTTGTATGCGGTGCTAAGTACGTTATATGGGGTGGTATGAACATAATATGCGTTGTTATGTACATTATATGCAGTGTTAAGTACATTATACGGGGTGGTATGTTAATTACATGGGGTGGTTAGTACATTATATGCGGTGCTAAGTACATTATATGCAGTGCTAAGTACATTATATCCAGTGCTTAGTACATTATATGCGGTGCTAAGCACATTATATGGGGTGGTGAGTACATTATGTGCGGTGCTTATTTCGTTATGTGGTAATTTCGTTATTATAAACATTCTTATGACCAAGATTAAACATTTCTGAGACTCGGATGCGTCGACTTACCAAAAAGGAACCAAATTGACTTAGAGGGACCAAAAACCCCAAAAGGAACCTAAAAGGAACCCAAAAGCCAATATTTGAAAACTGATTATGATATGACTTGCAGAATTTCAAAAGCATGCTTTGGTTCAAAGGAGCTGAAGCTGAATGCTGATTGATCATGATCATTAAAGTAGCTTTTTAGGATACTTCCTTTCAGGAAGTCTCCTTCTGTTATCGTAACAGTTGAGATATCGCCGCTTTGCAACATATTCATACACCTCAAAGTATAGTGCTTTTTCTAATTTCGGAATTTGCGTCTGACACATGCAAAATGCAAGATCAAGATTATTCTCCCTTTGAAAAAAAAAAATTCAATTGCATATAAAGTAAATGCATCACAAAAAATCAGCTATTTATTTCTTGCTTTCACAGCTCGCCGATGGCGTAATAATATATTCTAAAACTAATACAATATAATGAGAAACGAAAGTAGAAACAAAGCATGATCTTGTTGAAAGAAGTAGGAAATTCTGGTAATTAAAATGAGAATTTTTTGGAAATTACCAGTGATAATAAATTTAAAGTTACGCTGGAACTACATGTAACCGCTCTTTTATCAAATATATTGTAGATTGAAAGTAATTTTAAACACGCATGCATTGTCTTAACGTCTTTCTTAGGTTTCCAAATGGTTTAATTTTAAAACACTGCTCCAGGTTTAAGTCATCAGAATAAAATTTAATCTAAAGTATACCACTTATAGTAAATACATAAACAGTTAATGCTGTTTATAGAACACATTGAGCTCATAGAAATGAAAAATTATTAGCTTCACATACATGTGCATCCTATGTATAAAAAATAGTGTTCCAAGGAACACATGTGTCGCCTGCGGGGACATTTTTTTCTGATATGACAAACCTATCACGAATTAAATAGCTCAACATAAAAAGCAACATCCCTTACCTTCATAATGTTCAAAATATGCGTTGAAACTGTCTTATGAACCTTGGATGTGCTTCTGTATGAATGTGACAAGTCATTCCCTTGAAGGGCATCTGCAAAGATGATATTGTCTCCATCTTTTTCTTCTCTCTGAGAGTATGCTCTATTGTTGTCACTGTCCGATTTGTTTTGCCTTTATTTCAAAATCTTATGCCTATTAATTACGATTTTTGAATCTTGCTTTTGACCTTGTAACTAACTCCAGTTTAACACTCCCTAGTTAAAACAAACAGAGCAGTTCTTGGACTTATCATTGAATCGAGATCCAGACAGCTTTATGGTAGCTGTAGTAGGTCTCTAAAGTCCCTGCTGATATTCTGTGCAAGGAAATATTTGTGAAAATAAGGTCAATACAAGTGTTGTTGATTGTTGTCGGTTCGCTTATCACCTGGGTAAATCCATGACCCCTAAAAAAATCCACTAAGTGTTTGTATTTTCTGTCGTCACAGTTAAAATCACCCATTATCACTGCCATCGGGGAGAGAGGAAGGATGTGGCCCAAAGCTTCTATAATGTTTCTAGTTGTCTCCTTCGGTTTGCAGTAAACGGACATTATTTCCACTGTTAGAGGTGTTTGTAGTTTGGTCAATACAATCTCAAATGCAGCTTTTGATACATTAGTAGAGGAGCTATTGACAAAGCTGGGTTCTTTCACAAAAACTACACTTCCATACGCAGACCGAGAATCTCTGTAGTCATGTCGGTAGCATTTGAATCCTTCCATTTGAACATTAGTGTCATTTGCACATAATTTGGATTCCACCATCACAAGAACATTTGTTGAAGTTAAATTCCTATCAGCTTTTACATCCTCTGCATGCAGTTTATAGCTCTGAACATTAAGGAAACAAATTTTCATAGCTTCTTTTGGAATGTTGTAGAGAGGCAGATAGCACAATTGTAAAGAGCGGCTTTCTCTCAATCTAAGCATTTCTATGTGAACATCTTCTGAAACAGTTATCTTTGAGGGGTCAAATGGCTGAAGAATATGCAGTCCCGACAGTGAGGTGACACGGCTAAGAGCCACATAGTGTATATGAGGCCTTCTTTCATTTGGCAACTGAACCACAATCTCTGAAAGTGTGTCCCCTTGAGATCTATGGACAGTTTTTCCTGCTGAGAGCTGCAAGGGAAATTGCGAACGTTGTAATTTTGCGTTTTTGTATTTTCCAACTGGGAATTGCCTTGAAACAAATGTTATTGGTGTGAACAATGCGTCAACTCCTGAATGATAGAGATGTTGCAAACTTCGTCTTCTTTCTTTTCCAATGATTTCATCATCAAATAATATCCAGACAACTGAAGGATCTCCTTGAGAATCGCATGTCACAAGTTTTGTAACTCCACCAGCCCCATTTACAAGTCCATCTCCAACATCCAAGTTCAAAGTTAATTCAACTCGGAGTCCAACTCCTGTTTGGAATACTTTAGATAATCCCATGCTATCCCCAGCTCGTTGTGGAGCTGCTTGAAGTATTCTTTCCTTTACTGCAGGCTGAAGGTCACCTATAACGATATCCACTGAATAACTAGACACTTTCTCACCAGTTGTACGAAGGAAAGCCTGTGTATTGTGGGCCTGCACTGCCTTGTTATAATACAGAATATGAGGGATGTCAATTAGATTGTCTCTGTCCTTTTCCTGAACAAGTCTAGTACTGATGAGGTCGAGATCTTCTTTTGTCTGTTTTCCCTCACGAATGTTGTTCAGAGCCTCAGCAAATACTCTATCTCCTGCCTGACGCATGATCTGTGTAAGTTCAAACATGTGAACATTGTCCACCCATACATTAGGTGCCAAAACGCTCAGATCGTCAACAGATGCGGATGGCTGAAATATCCAGCGATCCATTACTGGGTGCAGTTGAAAAAGGTCTCCAATGCATATCAGGCTGACTCCTCCAAAGGGAATATTCTTCTGCATTATCTCTTGAAGTCTGTTATCTATAAAAGAGAACAGGTTTCTTCCACACATGGAAATTTCATCAATGAACAAAATCCTTAGACTTCCAAGTTTAGTTCTGAGTGTGTTCAGCTTCTCAGCAATCAGTGATCTGTAAGTAAGGCTCTGATTTGCGGGGATATTGAACGTAGAGTGAATTGTATTTCCTCCGATAAGGTATGCAGCCTTGCAAGTAGGAGCAGTAAGCATAACTTTTAGTTGTTCTGGATTGTCACCAGCTGCAGTGTTCAGATGGCGAACTAATGCCTGGTATAAAGTCTTGGTAACTAGGGATTTTCCTACACCTGCACCTCCTGTGAGGAATACGAAAAATTGCTCAGTAGATGTTTTTACTAGCTTCAAAATGTGATCAAAGAATTCACGTTGTTTCTGATTGAGAGATCGAACTTGAGATCGGAATTTTTCATCAGAAACTCTGTTTCTTATAAGTTCCTCTGCAACATCTGTACCACATCTTGTCTCAAGTCCAATATCCTGACCAATATCATAATCTGCAAACTGATCTTCAACATTTTCTCTCAAATCATCTCTGTCCCTGTCTCTTGCATTTGCATCTTCAGCACATGGTGCAAAAGAACTTCCTAGATCTTCTGTTGATTCTGAACACTCGAGCATCTTTTCTGCAAGATCAAGCTCTTCTGAAAAATGTTCATATTCATATCTCTTCTTATCTATTTCAGCTTTCAAAATATTGTACTGGTCCTCATATGTCTGCTGATTTCCTATGAGACTTTGTTCGCATCTCCATGGGTAGAACAGAAGTAGCTGTTCACGGTAAAAGTTCTCTGAATTATTCTTCTTGCTATATCTTACATACTTTGCAATCTTTTCATTTTTCCTGTTTCTCAGCACAGTGCCACTCCGTAACTTAACTATATTACCCTGAACATCTTGAAGTGTGTAATTTGGATTTGTATCCTCATTATCTTCAGAGTCTGTCTCAGGAGGTTCTGGAACATTTTTGCAATTTGTTTTCTTCTTTCTGCAAAGTTCAAACCAGACTGCAAAATCAGCAAGACACATATTTTCCATGGTTCGAGGTCGTTCAATGTATCTGGAGAAAAGATTTGCACACTGTATATCTTTGGAATCACCTGGTAGCGCTTTCAGTTGTTCTTCACTTTTTAGGATGAAAGGTCTTTCTTCTGGCGGGCTGGTATTGATAAATATAAAGGAGCGACTACTCCGTCTAAGTGGTAATTGAAGAGCAATATAAACAGCCTCCTGGGCACTCATTTCAGAGTGTTTAGTAAACTTGTTGCCAATTGCTTTCACCTGGGATTTTATGTCACTACCAACTTCTTTTGCTTCCTCACAAGTCCTACGGAGAAGTTCACTCAAACCTCTTTGGCCCTTGCTCATGTAACTGACTATGTACATAGCGCAAGCGTATGCATCAAGTACAAACTGAATATCGTGATTGGCCTGCCATGCTCTTAGTACTGCAGGACTATAACCATTCACTCTGATAGCATCTGGACTTCGTCTGAGGAAAACTTTGGCATCTGAAAGTTTTAATGACAGAACTTTCATATATTCTTCATCTGAAAGATTCAGATCTTCTAAAAAGAGTTCATGTGTAACTTCAGCTTGCATACCAAACTGTTCGATTGTTGTCTCAACTTTCTCATAAATTTCTTCAAGTTTCTTCTTTTCTTCAGGAGTTTCTGGTACATATGGATGAAGAATTTTGGTGCTTTTCATTGGCGGTAGAGGAAAATGAAACCTGCACTGCCTTTTTTTCCCTTTCCTGCAGGTGTGAGAGTGGCGATGCATTTGGTATTTTACAAGTGTGTCGGAGTCTTTTTCAGTGGAAATATACTGACCAACAAAGTCTTGAATTTCTATGTCGTCATTCTTGTTATAAAGAGGAGCATTTTCCACCCAAAGTAATCCATGAATGTGAGGTGACCCCCTTTGCTGAAACTCTATTCTGTAAAACCAGTCTTTCACTTTACCAAGGGGGTTCAAAGGATTCAGTAGAAATGTTGCAAAGAACTGCTGTACTCGATAGTCAAAGTATGAAGCAACAGCAACGGGGTCAGATTTGATAAGAAGACTTTTCTTTTGCCAAGACATGCTTTCAATCTGCTCCTCAGAATACTCAATTTTGTCAACTCTTCTTCCTAATGATTGAAGAATAGGAATCCATCGGGTTTCAGCAGAAGAAAGGCTTATAAACCACGTTGGCAATCCCAACTGTCGAATCATAGCAAATATGTCACGCTTCGCACTTTCCCAATAGGGAGGAGAACCTCGTAAAGTCCGAAAGATCCTATATCCTTCATCAAGCTTGACCATCTTATCAACTGTGTCTTTATTCCTTACATCCTTTGCTGTATATTCCTTTCCTTTTGTTTTGTTTCTTTTCATTGACAGCCATACTTTGTCTTGTATTTGTTTAAGTTGTAACTTTCTAGCCTTGAAGAAGATGTTAGTAATAGACGAAGCAGCTCTTCTATCAGTCCTACGAAGTTCTGATTTGCAAATGTCTGAATATCTTACAGGAACAAGACGATCACTGTTTTTAGGTCTCTTCTCACCGCAAAATATAGAAGGGTAAGCTAATTCTTCAATGTTTTCTGTAAATATGCTGATAGGAATATTTCCTTCACTTGGAGCGACACTTATGTTTGTATTACCATCTAAAGAAGCAATATCTGGATGCAACATGGTGTCCATTTCACCTAAAGATTCTCTATTTTCTTCATCCTCACTTTCACTCCAGTCATCAGTTTGGTTCTCAAATGCAGCTCGATCTTCATTGCTTGAACTACTGCATCCTGTTTCACTAGACTGATTTACGTTGTTATCTTGAGATATGTTACAGTTAGCTCCATCTCCACAATCCATACATGTTATTTGTTCTGTACTTTGTTGTCTGGTGTTGTCTAACCATGATTCATCTATTCCTTTTCTTACATAGTCTTTGAAAAGCGGTTTTGACATAAGGTACCTGCTGGCTTCCAGGCATTTTCTTGGTCTTATATTTTCAAACATATAGTGTGAACGATATCGCAAACGCCTTTTAAGTTTGACGGGAATAGTATCTGTGTTATCTAATCTTCTAGGAAGTGTTTCCACAGCAGATATGTTATCTGCAGGAACATTCACAACATTTCCTCTAAATCCAGCTTGACTACCACTCGGCAGTTCTCGCATTTGTAAAAATACATTCACAGGTGCTACCAACCGCTCTTCTAAAGCACTCGGCTTTAATACATCAGGTTGTTGTGGAAATGAATTACCATTTGCTACACTTAAAGGTGGTATTTTGTTCCTTCTCAAATAGGAGAGGCATGTATGGCAAATATAAACCTCTTCTTGGGAATTTGTCTTTCTTATGCATAACTTTCTTAAATCGTCAGTAATGTTTAAGCTCGGTTGTTTCACAACAGAATGTTTGAAGAAAAGTTGTGCACAACAATTGCATTCAAAGTCACATGCAACCTTAACATTGCTATGAAATTCTTGAATCAAATCATCAATCCCTGGGGTGTGAGGTTTTGATCTAGTCTGTCTCTTTTGAGATCTATTAAGTATCTTTTCATGTTCATTGAAGTTTTTATCAAGTCGTCTTTGTCTTTGAGCAAGTCTTTCTCTTTCCTGCACTAAAGGATTCTTTCGACTTTCTTGCTTACTCTTGGTTTCTTTTGCTTTCTCCTGTTGTCTATACTCTAAGTCTTCTCTTGCAATCTTACGCCTTGCCGTATCTCTCTTCTGCTCTTTCCTTCTAACTTCTGGTTTAAGTCTGGAGTTTTTCTTTTTTACTGAATTTGTAAATTGTTCATGTTTTCTTGCATCAGGATTCAGGCGAGCAGCTTTCCTCCATTCTGTGTTTTTCGTCTGTTCCTGTTTCTTTGCTTCAGGATTCAGACGAGCAGCCTTTTTGTATTCTGTGTTCTTGATTTGTTCCTGTTTCTTTGTTTCAGGATTCAGACGAGCAGCTTTTTTGTATTCTGTGTTCTTGATTTGTTCCTGTTTCTTTGCTTCAGGATTCAGACGAGCAGCTTTTTTGTATTCTGTGGTCTTGATTTGTTCCTGTTTCTTTGTTTCAGGATTAAGACGAGCAGCTTTTCTGTATTCTGTGTTCTTGATCTGTTCCTGTTTCTTTGCTTCAGGATTCAGACGAGCAGCTTTTTTGTATTCTGTATTCTTGATCTGTTCCTGTTTCTTTGCTTCAAGATTAAGACGAGCAGCTTTTTTGTATTCTCTGTTCCTGATCTGTTCCTGTTTTTTTGCTTCAGGATTCAGACGAGCAGCTTTTTTGTATTCTGAGTTCTTGATCTGTTCCCGTTTCTTTGTTTCAGGATCTTGCCTACCACTTTTTTTTCGATTTGTGTCCTTCTTCTGCTCGTCCTGTCTGACATTAATGTCCATTCTTGCAAATTTTCTTTTTTCTGTATCTCTTCTTTGTTCTATCTTCCGCTTCAGTGCATTTGACCTTTTAATCTTTTTACTTGCTGTATCTCTTAACTGTTCTTGCTCTCGAATTTCAATGTTTTGTCTACTCTTCTGCTTTCTTAATCGGTCTCTTTTGCGCTTTTCTTCAAGATTCATTGCATTAACACTATCAGTTCCATGCGCACTGTCACAGCTTCCATTGTTTTCATCTTCTTCAAATGAGTCAATTTTTAATTTCATGTGTTGTCTACTCTTTTGTTTCCTCAGTCTGTTTTTTTCACGTGTGATTTGAGCTTTAGATTGACAAGTATTTGTCTTGCTCTTCTCAGAAGGACTATCCTCACTGATATTATTTTCTTTTTCGTTCATTTTCACTAAGAGAGATTGATTGTTTTTTGTCGATAACTTTATTCAACACGCAATGTTTAAGATGGGGTCTCATATCATCCTCTGCAAAGTTCTCCTCCTCAATTTTTCGTCCAAGTATATAGGAGAAGGCATAGGCAATGGCATACACACCACATGCAGTGTCATACATGGGTTGTTGAGAAACAACTGGATACATTATTGAATCAATAGATATGCCCTGAAACATTAGCTCTAAAACTGGTAGAACCTGTGATGGTCTTCCAGGACTTCGTAACGAATCCAGAAGGAATACTTCTCTAGAACGTTCCTCACGTATCACTGTTACCCAGTGTCCTGGCACATGAATAAAGTCTATGCTAGTTTTATCATCATCTATAAAGTTAGATATGCCTTCGTGTAGTGCAGCTTGTTGGGCAGCTGGAGTAAATGTTCCTATGTAGTAGGTGTTATCAACATCATATGCTCTTATCAAATTCAGTACAGCAGTGAGAACATCATCTGGTATATCAGTTCCGACAGGTCCAACCAAAGCAGCAATATATCTGGGATTGTATAAAATCCTGCTAGTTACAGCCAAATTCTGCATATTGCCATTGTACATATGGGCTCCCTTGTTGGTAGTCATGACATCAATCCATCCTCCTATATGAAATACCTTCATTGAATGTAAATGAAAAGGTTTAATATAAACTCATTGTTGTATTATAACATGACATCCATGAACAATGAATAAGAGTTATGAAAATGGAGATGAATATGTCATTGAATTATGAAAATGGAGATATAGCATAGTGCAAAGTTTAAGAAAAGTAGATCAAATTTCAAGGTGATAATTTATTAGCTATTATTTTGATTATAGTTATGAAATACTTTTACGCCATTTATTATGTAGTATTTACATAATCATAAGTAATATTAATACTTCATAAAAATAATGTAAATGGCGTAAAAGTATTTCACAACTATAATCAAAACAATATCAAATCAGTTTTCTACCAAGGCCAAATATCTCAAAGCAAGCAGTGTTAGTGAAAGTTTATGCACCTTATGGGAATAGGCTACATGCAGTAAACTATATTCTATTCTAACTGATCTTTCCGAACTGATTATAAATGTTTGACTGTACAAAATCCTTCCAGTCTCCAAAATTCTTCTGGACGTCCCCATCATATCATAACCATACATGTTGGATCTGGTTCTAGTAGTCCATTCATCAATATGAAATACCATCTCTAACTGAAAATAATAAGGTACTTAAATTTTCTTTTTTCCAAATAAAAATCAAGGTCACTTGGTTTAAAATTATTGTTATCAGTAGGAAAGTCTTGTCAAATGAAATTCATATGTGATATATCAAACCTTTTATTGACTGATTAAAAGATAAGGTCAACCTCAAACTTTCAGAAAGAGGGTCAATCAACAAGGTCATGGTCACTTTGTAAAACTTTTGGTAACATCACAAAGGTCTGATCACCAGAAAAACACATGTATAATATTAAAGCGGTACCACTTACCAATCTGAAAAGGTCAAGGTCACTTAGTATTTTTTCAAATAGGTGAAATATGTAGGTGAAGGTTATAAACTAAATAATTATGGTATGTTAAGCAAGGTCGTGTGAGAAGGAATGTACATGTGAAATATCAAAGCCCTATCACTAACCAACCAAAAGAGATGAGAAATCTAATCTTTTTACAAAAGCAGGTCAAATATGTAGAACAAGGTCACTAGGTCAAAAATTGTGATATGTGTAGAAAGTAGGTCAAATATGTAGGTCAAGGCAACTAGGTCAAAAATTATGGTATGTGTATAAAGGTCTTGTCCCAAGGAATATATGTGTGAAATATCAAAGCCCTATCACTAACCAACCAAAAGATATAAGCAACCTTAGCTTTTTAGGAAAGTAGGTCAAATATGTAGGTCAAGGTCACTAGGTCAAAAATTATTGTATGTGTAGAAAGGTCTTGTCCCAAGGAATACATATGTGAAATATCAAAGCCCTATCACTAACCAACCAAAAGATATAAGCAATCTTAACTTTTTAGAAAAGTAGGTCAAATATGTAGGTCAAGGTCACTAGGTCAAAAATTATTGTCTGTGTAGAAAGGTCTTGTCCCAAGGAATACATGTGTGAAATATCAAAGCCCTATCACTAACCAACCAAAAGATATAAGCAACCTTAGCTTTTTAGGAAAGTAGGTCAAATATGTAGGTCAAGGTCACTAGGTCAAAAATTATTGTATGTGTAGAAAGGTCTTGTCCCAAGGAATACATGTGTGAAATATCAAAGCCCTATCACTAACCAACCACAAGATATAAGCAATCTTAACTTTTTAGGAAAGTAGGTCAAATATGTAGGTCAAGGTCACTAGGTCAAAAATTATTGTCTGTGTAGAAAGGTCTTGTCCCAATGAATACATATGTTAAATATCAAAGCCCTATCACTAACCAACCAAAAGATATAAGCAATCTTAACTTTTTAGAAAAGTAGGTCAAATATGTAGGTCAAGGTCACTAGGTCAAAAATTATTGTATGTGTAGAAAGGTCTCGTCCTAAGGAATACATGTGTGAAATATCAAAGCCCTATCACTAACCAACCAAAAGATATAAGCAATCTTAACTTTTTAGAAAAGTAGGTCAAATATGTAGGTCAAGGTCACTAGGTCAAAAATTATTGTATGTGTAGAAAGGTCTCGTCCCAAGGAATACATGTGTGAAATATCAAATCCCTATCACTAACCAACCAAAAGATATAAGCAATCTTAACTTTTTAGAAAAGTAGGTCAAATATGTAGGTCAAGGTCACTAGGTCAAAAATTATTGTATGTGTAGAAAGGTCTCGTCCCAAGGAATACATGTGTGAAATATCAAACCCCTATCATTTACCAATCTAAAGTTATGGGCTGTGACACCCAAAGTGTGACAGACAGACAGACGGACAGACTGACGGACGGACGGACGGACAGACGGACAACTAGTCTGGGATGTATCACTGGGTTGGGTGCACCCCCACCCCTTGATCCTCCAAAACCGCCATCATCTAAAGCGTGTTCACGTTGCAGACCCGTTGGACTTCACAATAAAATCAACAGAAAGTCTGAAATATGGGCTAGTTTTATGTTCCTTTCACGGTGTCTTCACTAACATATTTTATAAAGAAGATATATTTTGTTCTACAGTACTATGGAGTAGACGTGATTACGGGTCGCTCCGCTGATTTTGAGATTTAAGTTTTAAAATGGTTTCGTAGAGTCTCATCACAATACTTTACAATATGTTTGTAAATAAATTGTATGGTGGAGTTGGATGGCTATAAGGGGAGGTTGGAGGCAATTAAAACACACATCCATATTTCATAATTTTTATCTTAAAAACATATAAAATATTATTTCAACAACTACAACTGTTTATTTGCGAAGCGAGAGAAAGGACAACCTGCCGATAGAGACTTTTGTTTACATTTGAAACGAGCGCTCTGATTGGCTAATCGCTGGACCTCTGGATTATAGAAATAGGGGTGTGCAGGTCGTGTGTCGTTAAAACGAAACTGAAAAATGAAAAATTGAAAATGGATTCAATTTTTCATTTTTCATTTTTGCATTAGCGCGCGGAGTGTAAAAATGGAAAATTGACTCAATTTTTCATTTTCCATAACGGATTTTGAAAAGGAAAATTGAATTGTGGTTTAGTACAGCCTATTACAGTCCATTTTCTATTTTTCATTAAGAAAATAAAATTTTAAAAAGGAAAATTGAAAATTGAACCCATTTTCAATTTTCCATTTTCATTTTTAAAGAGAAAAATGAAAAATTGAATCAATTTTTCATTTTTCATTTTCAAAATGAAAATTGAAAATTGAAAATGGGTTCAATTTTCCATTTTCGTTTTTTACTTTTGCAATGGAAAATTGAATTGTGGTCTAATACAGCGTATTTGAGTCCATTTTCCATTTTCGTTTTTCAATTTGAAATTTTAAAATGAAAAATGGAAAATTTATTCAATTTTCCATTTTTCATTTACTAAATTGAAAATGAAAAATGAAAAATTGATTCAATTTTCCATTTTTCATTAACATTTCCAAAATGGAAAATTGAATTGTGGTTTAGTACACGGACCTTTTATGTCTGCGAGATCGTTATGTGTCAGGAAAAATTATTAAAAATAAAACGTCTATCTCTCAAACTTCAATCTAATAGTCAAATTTGCCGAATTAAGTAATTGATTGTTTATTTAGTTGCTTTATTTACGCAAGCGATGCTTCGTATGGTTTATTCCCAATTCGTCGACTTCAATTAAATGATTATAGGTATTAAAGGGGCCATCAAAGGGGCATTTATAGACTTTTGTGAAAAACATTCTGGGTCCCCCTCTAATTCCACCACTGGATGTTGTGGTGTCAAATGCAGGAAACAAGTTGTACATGTAACCGCAGAAGTTTGGGAGTTGAGATTGATTCCTATCAACACATCAATGAGAAAAAGTGTTTTCCCAACTCAAACACATTGTATCACAGTATGGGATGTTTTAACATTTTCAGTAATTTTCTTATCATTTAATTTCCATTGTCATTTTCAAGAAACGAAGATTCTGATTGGCTGAGAAGTAAGGGTTATTCTACTGTCTCCGAGGGCGTAGCCCGAGGAGCAGTTGAATAACCCACTTGTTGCACGGCAATTGTTCGGCCATCAAACAATTATCACCAATGATTGAGTAATTATAAGTCGTTACTCCTAGTACGTAACGGTAAGAGAAAACTAAGACTTAGTAAGAGAAAACTACCCATGGTCAGTAAACAATGAAAATGACAATTGTACAAGATACATCGTATAGAGAGAAGAATTTTACGCTAATTAAAACTGACTTGATTTGAAAGAAAATTACATTAAAGAAATTAGAATTATTTCCAGAATTTGAATTGAATGAGAGAAAATAAAAGAAACAAATACGGTATTCAAACTAATGATACTATATGATTTTCTGCACAATTTTCCATAAAATATTCGAAATTCGAATCTTCCGCTATTATTTGTGTTCTGTTCAAAGCTATTCAATGGTTCCAGTCAGTACAATATTATTCGATCCAAATCTTACTTTTGCCTGGCTCCGTTTGTAGCAGATCCTATTCATTCAAGTACTAATCTAGCGGGCGCTAGGGTATTCAGTGTCCCGCCCCTCCCTACAATTTGCCGTTTTTCATTTTTTTTTTTTTTTCACAAACATACATGTAGGTTAATTGGATCCCTTACCCCATTCACTGTGGAAAAAATCTAGATCCGCCCATGACTTTGATGAAACTTTTTAGTCATTCAAATCTGTAAGTCGCGGGGTGTCCTACTCATTCCTTAGAAATGCGCTTTTAGTGATGTTTCTAATAATTGTAAAGTAAAAATGCGTTTCCATTTTTCAAAACAGAAGACAGCTGACTTCGGGTCAGCTAAGGACAATAAACGGTTCACTTGATTGGTCAATGATTGGTTCAATCATTTATTTAATCATTGCTTCACAATGAAAAATATTGCACCGTCTGGAAAGGTGTTAATTACCGTCTACAACGTAGACCGTGCAACAAATTTTGTTTATACATCGACCAACACAATTTTTCACGGAAGTCTATTTAAAGCACTATTTTTAGAACCAGGGGTTCCCTCAAACACGAATGAACTCGTTGCTGAAAATAAAATTTGTTGATGTTTGATTATCATTTCTTTTCTACTTACTAAAAAATTAAATGTGTATGTAGAATTTGCTCAAACTGGTCATTATTCCAAAGATATAGAGAGACGATCGTTCGCTGTTTTGAATAATGGCGGCTGCCATAATTTGTTCTGGCAGACTGTTACGTCAATCACCGAACTATATTCGTAAGTTCGGAGGGTTTCGCAGTGTTACCTGCGAAACCCTCCGAACTTACGAATATTTTTTTTTTTTTTTAATTTTTTATTTAACCATTTTGCATGCAGATATATGATATACAAAGCATAGTATAACAATCATGTCACATCTGTATATAGTTTCTAATTGAGAATTATACATTTTTTTTACCATGACATGTAATAAATGCTAATACTCATATGATTAAGTGCAACAACAAATCAGTTTTCATTTAGCATTGGGAGACACAAAGTCCATTCTTTTTCAAATTTTTTAAGTGAATTTTTACTTATAGCTACACTTCGCTCAATTTTAACTTGACTTTTAAGTTCTATTATAAATGTATCTAAGTTTAAATTAACGTTCTGCATTTTACTTTTATAAATGAAAAACTTCAATAATATGATGATATTATTCAAAGGTTTATAGTGATACTTAGTATTTGTACCAAATATAATAATTCTAACATTGAAATTGAATAAATAGTTTGTCGTTAAAAATAACCATCTACTAAAGTTTTCAAGAAACTGATTAACAATTTCACATTGCCAAAATAAATGTAGAATAGTTCTTCCTCATGATTGCAAAAAGTGCATAGTGAGTCCTGACGGTAATTTATGTCATACAAAAGTTTATTAGTACCCAAAATTCTGTTTAATATTCTATACTGAAACCATCTGAATTTTATTGATGTGTAAGATTTAAAGGGTATTATATGAATTGATTCCCACTCCTTTTTACTAATATTTAAACCAATATCCTCTTCCCATTTTTTATGACAATTTGGTTCTGATTTTTTAATAAGTGAATTAAAGATGTAATGACAACCGTTTTGTACTTTGGTGAGTATTTTAATGTTCAAAGGTTTCATTAAATTCGTTTTTATCACATTATCTAGATCTATATCATATTTTTTCATTAACTGTTTAATTGATCGTATTACACCACGGTACTCTAAAATATTTATTTGTAAGTTATATTTAGTTTTAATATCATCCACTGTATAAAATTGTGAATTTTCATCTAATAAGTCGTTGATGAAACAAATACCTTTATCGTACCAATGGTTGTAGAAAATAGGTTTATTGTCAATTTGTATTCCTTTATTGTCCCATATACACATAGATAAATAATCACTGGGGGATTCAGGTTTACTTTTCTCTAAAATCATAGCATATCCTTTAAAAACATCTGCCCAGAATTTGTTTTTTATTAAATTTGCTTTTGAATGAAAGAACATTTCTCCCCTATCCGTCAATGATTTTATATTACATATATTTGAATCAAAGAAATTTACAACATCCGAATTCCTATTGATTATTCTCCTTATCCATGATGCTTTTATCGAATAAATGAAACTGTGAATGTTAATCATCTTTAATCCGCCATTCTCATATGTTTGAATCAATACTTCTCTTTTTATTTTATCAACATTATTATTCCATATGAAGTTATAAAACATTCTGTTAAGTTTATTTAATGTGTCTTCACTTGGAAGAGAGGACATAATATGTATAAACTTTGATAGAAATAATGATTTAATCAGAGTTATCTTACCTATTGGAGTAAGTTTGCGTTTTGACCATATTTCTATGTCTTTCTCTATTTCTTTAATCTTATCATTATAATTCTTATCTACCATACTTTCTAAGTCTAATGAAAATTTTACACCAAGTATTTTAAAATCTCTTTGTTCCCAGTCTAGTTTGTATCGATGATGAAAGTTTTCACTGCTAAATTTCTTACTCCCTATCCAAATAGCTTTTGTTTTAGTTTCATTTAGTTTTAATCCTGATATCTCGGCAAAGTAATTAAGAGTGCGAATAGTTTCAGATAAAGATTTTTCCGATCCATCTAGTAGGAGTGAAGTATCGTCTGCAAACTGAGTAATAAGATACTTAATGTCGTTAATGTTAAGTCCCTTTATGTCAAAATTGCCCTTTAAAAGTATTGTTAGAATTTCTGCGCATAATAAAAATATGTAGGAGGATATTGGGTCACCTTGTCTGCATCCGCGTTCGATTTTAAAATATTCCGAAAAGTATCCACATTGAGTTACTGTAGCCTGTACGTTTTTGTTAAACAGATTGATCCACTTTTGAATTGATTCTCCGAAGCCGAAATAAGTAAGTACTTTATTAACATAACTCTAAGACAGAGAGTCATACGCCTTCTCGAAATCTATCAATAACAAGAGACCTGGAATATTTTTGTTTTCAGTGTGTTCAATTATATCATAAAGTAATCTGGAGTTTTCGCAAATGAATCGACCTTTTATAAATCCTGTTTGGTTTTCTGATATTAAGTAAGGAAGTACGGTTTTGATTCTATTTGCAATGCATGATGACGCAAGTTTATATACAACATTTAATAAAGTGATGGACCTCCAGTTTTTTAAAAGAATTTTTGATTTATCGTCTTTCGGGATGCATGTTATTATACCAAAAGTTTGTGAAGTTGAGAGCTTATTTTTTTTCATATCCATCATTTATTGCTCTTAAGACAAAATCGGATAAGTCATTATAAAAGAATTTGTAAAACTCTACGGGATATCCGTCAGAACCTGGGCTTTTATTATTCTGCATATTTTTTATTGCATTATGTAACTCTGCTTTGGTTATGTTACCTTCCAATTTTACAGATTGTTCAGAGGAGAGCTTCTTTTGTTCATCAATAGGAATATAAGATAACTCTTCGGACAAATCAATATCCTGTGTTTCTCTTTTTTAAAAAAAATCAGTAAAGTGGTGTTTTAGTTCCTTTAAGATATCTTTTTGATCGGTAATGTATTCGTTTTCTGAATTTTGTATCCTGGGGATAATTTTATTAGTATAATTCCTTGATTCTAAGCTCTGAGGAAATATTGCGAACTTACGAATATTTGTTCTGGCAGACTGTTACGCCAAATCACCGAACTATATTCGTAAGTTCGGAGGGTTTCGCAGTGTTACCTGCGAAAACCTCCGAACTTACGAATATAGTTCGGTGATTGATTGTTTTTAGATCCAACAAAACAGTCTGTTTTTCATAAGTAGATGATAATAAAATGATAAGAAATGAATCTTATATTTTTTTCTGTTGATGCAGGTATCATCCAAAAAATTTGACAGAAAACTTTTGCATCAACGCGCAGAAAAATATAAGATTAATTTCTTAACTCCATGCATTAGTTTAATATTTAAAATTTCTTTCTTTTATTTCGTCTTTTTTATCAATTTCTATAATATTTCTATAATACCTGGTACTACTTTTTTTTTGTATACTGCATACAGGAGTAAATGAAGTACATTGTGGTTCTCTTAAGAAATGACTGTCTTACTTTTGGTATTTCTGGTTGATCACGTGCAAATTCCGTGAATCGCGAAGCGATTCTCGGAAAATTTGCACGTGTACATGTACAACCAGAATTATACACCCATGAACACTAAATGTAAGACAGTCATTTCTTATACTTACATTTATTCCATTATTGGTAATTTCATTTGCATGCACATCATACATTTTGCCTGTAACAGCGTCATATGTATTTTAACGTTGGTAAATTCTCCGTACAAGCAAAACTTGAACGTGAAGGAAGGGAGGGGATCTCCGTGTGAAGTCACAATAGCAACCCAAGTTATTAGAATATAATTAGAGTTGCCTAATGGGAGTTTAACATGGGGAATCTACTAGTAATGTAAATATAAACAACTAACCTGGAGTGGCACAGAGTTTTCCCTTATATGCTGTGTCAATGCAACCCAAACTCGGGTTCAGACAGAACCCATATCGAGTCTCACAGCCAGACACACAGTTACACGTTAATAAACATTCTGGACCGTAGGTATTGTTAGTGCACGGAGTACATCCGGGTGATTTGGTTCCGTATGGACAGGGCGTACAGTCCGGGAAATGCCACTTGTTTGGTAGGGGACACCATGCTGAAGAGAACCAAATAAATTTTGTAATATATGCAAAAAGTAAATAATGTTCAAATACAATAAAATGATGATATCTAAACATTGCCGCCTTATAAAGCTCTTATATTCTAATTCTTTATTCCTGTATTCCTTCACTTCTTGCAATAATCGATTTTCCCCCAAAGGTCTGTTCGAATCTTATCTAGCGATCTAGAAGTGATTAAGATAGATCTGGAGCTTGGACAGACAGACGACGGTGAAACCTGAGATCATCCCATCAGCATTCCGGTGTCATCGGAGGAGGCTAAAAAGTAACAGACTTGCTCGTCTTTTCAGATTTTTATAAACCCCCCCCCCCCCGCAAAGTTTGGGGGTATTTAGGAATCACCCTTTCTGTCCGTCCGTCTGTCTGTCTGTCTGTCCGTCCATCACACCTTGTCCAGAGCATAACTCTTTCCACTGTAGATGTATAATACTATTTTGATAATATTTCGCAGAAATGTTCCTTAGAACCTAAGGGTGTGTCATGACTGAACCAAGATCAAAGATCGAGGTCACAATAGACACCATTAGCAAAACCTTTTCCAGAGCATAAATCCTCCCTCTGTGGATGGATTTCATAGATATTTCACAGAAAGGATCCTTATGACCAAAGGATGTGTCATGACTTTGAACAAGGTCATAGGTTAAAGGTCAAGGTCACAATAGACACCATACGTAAAACATAGTACGGGGCATAACTCCTCCCCCTATCGATGAATTACAATGAAATTACACAGAAACATTTCTTAAGACATAAGTGTGTGCCATGACCTTGGATATAGGTCAAAGATCAAAGGTCAAGGCCATAATAAACTTATTCTTATTTGAACAAGGTCATAGGTTAAAGGTCAAGGTCACAATAGACACCATACGTAAAACATAGTACGGGGCATAACTCCTCCCCCTATCGATGAATTACAATGAAATTACACAGAAACATTTCTTAAGACATAAGTGTGTGCCATGACCTTGGATATAGGTCAAAGATCAAAGGTCAAGGCCACAATAAACATCAAAAACATTGTCCGGAGCATTACTCCTCTCCCTGTTTATGGATTTAATTTTATGGAAATGTTCTTTAGGACCTAAGGGTATGTCATGACCTTGAACGAAGGTCTGAGGTCAATGTCACAATATATGCCTGACCTTCATCCAAGATTACTTTTCAAAGAATATTGCTGCGGGGATACTTTCTAGAGCTATCGCGGTTGACAGAAAATTCGGTTACCCGCGGTTCAAGCTTGATGGGTTCAATTCGGATCGTACTTTACAGATTTCGATTAGGTTTTTTTTTTAATACGGTATGTAGTTTGTATGTTACACGGACTGTGATTGGCTACTTTGTCCTATTTCATCCAATGCAATGGGGTGTTTTACTTCTTGATTGTAAACATTAACCTGCTTGTTTGACAGATTGCGTCTAAGGAGTCTCAAACAGGTGTAATAATAACTGTTTGCAAAATGTGTAAAATATACTAATTTTGGTTTTATTGAAGGTTGTTAAGGTCTCACAGAAAAATGCTTTCAAAACAGGAAAATTAAGAAAATAATAAAAATTTGTTGATTTGATATTCTTACCTTTATTTCACTCGTTTTTGTCAAACAACACAAATTCAAACCGAACCCCCCCCCCCCCCCCCCCCCAAAAAAAAAACGAATACCGAGGTTCATTTTGCTGAACCGAACCGAATAAAGGCTGAACCGTGACAGCCCTATTATTTTCGTCCCGTTAGGACAGTTTTCATTATTTTTATTCATATATTTATTAATATTTATTCATGTGTTATATATAATCCTTTTTATCTGACAAGAATGGAACTGCACTCTACCTGGATTGTCGTGTGGCCTGCTACCTGCTGTAAGTTTGATCAGGATAAATATAGACAAATAGAACAGAAGATGTCCCATCGCCAATCTCGTATACCATCTTCTAAAATATCAATCCATCGGTGTATTCTGAAAGTCAGAGAACAGTGACGAATTTATTTAGTAAATCAGATATCTTTTTACCATCAGTAGTAACTTAGTAATAATTTAAAATAATTATGATTTTCTTCCCCTCTACTTTTTTTTGGAGGGGTAGTTACAAATTTCATCAAGCTGTGTCGACTTTAAGTGTCACTATTCTGCAGCACGCACTTACAGAAGTATTCTCGTGTGAAAGGCATCAGCTCATGACTTCTTACTGTCCTACATGTATTCCAATAACATAGCTACTCAAGTGCGGATCCAGTGAAACCGAAACCT
Source organism: Pinctada imbricata (assembly GCA_033119305.1). Lineage (NCBI taxonomy): Eukaryota > Metazoa > Mollusca > Bivalvia > Pterioida > Pteriidae > Pinctada > Pinctada imbricata. The sequence goes on from VSWD01000006.1 coordinate 42,206,312, forward strand.
CGTCGGTCCGACGGACATGACCGGTAAAAATCTGCTCGGACCGATGAAAATATTGTAATTGTCGGTCCAAATGACCAGAAATATTTTCTCAATTAGTAGTTTTGAAAAGTCTAAATTAAAAACGTTCCGTGTCAGTATCAATTTTTCAACTGTTTCACTTTCTTTTCTACGAAGACAATAGCTAGGTCAACTCATGTGGTCATTGAGTGTATAAAATGCTTTATTGATCCAGTGATTTGGAAGGCCACACGCCCTGCGATATTTAATGATCCCATTCTGATAAAAAAAAAATGGCCCATAAAATCGGCTACTCGCTGCTCCCTGGTGCGCATTATTCTACGGTGTCCATTTTTGGTTAAAGTCCTGTACTCGTATAAACGTTGTTACGTAGATCTATACCTAGTGTTGTATAATCGGAAAAATTTTATAATCGATTATCGGTTTATAATCGGAGAGGATTTTAATCGATTATTTCGATTTAATCGGAAAACACTTAATACGCATTAAAAAGCTAATAAATGCCTTTATTTTTGTCTCATGTTGTAAATAAACTACAAAAATGTTCCAAAATTGCAATTGAAAATTTTTAACTAAATGTTTATGAATTAGCAAATGCTGAAGTGATGTGATCTGATCATGTGGAGCTGAATATAATGCTTTTGCATCATCAGAAAGGTCAAAATATAGATAAAACATGCCTGAAAAAATTATAACTTATGTTGACCATCAGTCATTAAACTTGCTAAATTTTGTAATTTACAGGAAGTTAATAAATTTATTTTTGATCTGGCACTTGTACTATACTGGGAAAGAGAGATATATCTTTGGCTCATTCTGAGTAGAGTGTTAGACTTAAGTTAGGAAGAATTCATGCGCGGAACCAGAGGGGGGACCGGGGGTCTGGACCCCCCCTGAGATTTTCGGAGATGGGGTCCAGCTTTGGCCCATTTCTAATTGAAAGGGGTCTAAAAATGCACAAAAAGGCTTTGAAATCTAAAATTTCGGCTCGCTTCGCTCGCCATTTTTTTTTCTGCAAAATTCCTTAATCATTTTCAACTTTTTATACTAAATAATTTTATATAACTGTCTTGGGTCTCATGAACTCGTATTTTCAACAGTCCCTTACTTCATAGGATGTAACCTTCCTCATATTTTTCAAGGTTTTGTCCTTTTAAGATGTCAGATTATTTGGGAGAATGACTTATCTATTTATTCTCATGAAATATAGACAAATGTGAATTAATCAAAATTTTCGCGGCTCGCTCCGCTCGCCGATATACGTAATAAAATATTCAATGTTATAGATAATCATCTCGATCGAATCAAGACATACTGATATTTCATATCTAAACAAAATTCAGGCTCGTTTCGCTCGCCAATTCTTCATAGAAATAAACGTGAAAAGGATACCTAACAATACCCGCCCTTAAAAAATCAATCCTTGGAGCACACGTTGCTCCTCCCCATGATGTGCACCGAAATATACCTACATGATAGGTAGACATCCTACAATTTTGGACCCCCTCTGACCAAAAATGCTGGATCCGCGCATGAAGATTGCAAGTTCGAGCCCAGATGGGGGCAGTCTCATATGGACTGCATATATGTAACCCACTTAATAGTAGATTGCAGGTACTAGAACTTGAAAGTAATTGTTGGGCATTAAGCATGCTGGACTAATGAATATTTTGTTGTTTTTAGCTTTGTCAACCTCTGTTTTACTTTCTCCGATTATAATCGATTTTCAGAAAAATAATCGATTAATCTAAATCGGACACCTCAATGAACGATTATTCGATTTAATCGATTAATCGTAACAACACTATCTATACCTGGTGACAGTAACATGTGGATCACAGCTTACTGTACATGACCAGTCAGAAGCACAAAAATTCTTCTGTTCACTGACAATCGCTGGTTCTTTGCTATTATCAAAGACTTATAAACTGTTTATTATAAGTCCTTGCTATTATGAAACAATATTGATTTTTCTTACCTCGTTCTGCACCTGAGATTTAAATCTCCAACGTCCACTTACGTATCTTATCTACGTAAAGGTACTTGTGTATGCGTTCGTCCATAAAATTATCATGTCATTTTAAGTGGCCAGTCAATGGGTACAAATTGAAGTAATAAAATTTGTACAGAAATATCAATTGCAGCCCCCCCCCCCCCTCTTCCCTAATATCACCAAAGCTGAAATGATAACATAGCTGTCTATACGTGTATGAGGCGCCGTTTTACTATAATTTTATTCCCTATTTTTTGATATCACAAATTCGATTTTTTGATATCAGAAATTCCGTCATATTTTGTGATATCAAAAAATCGATTTTGTGAAAATTATTTTTTGATATAACAAATTATTTTTTGATATCAAAAAATAAATCTATGATACAAATGTATCAAAAATAGGGAATGAATAGTAAAATGGCGCCCCATGTACGTGGACACTATTTGAAAAATACAGGATAGGTGGTTGAAAATTTTGTCTTGGGTGCTCTGTGATACGGTACATGTGTACTGTGGATTACTCATTAGAAATGATAAAATTGGGCATTTCACGACAAAAAATGTGCTAACGTATGATGTATTGTACATACATTGTCTTCAAACCTTTCGAAAATTTATCATTTTTGGAAAGGCCTTGTCATGAAGAAAGATCAGGCCCATTGAAGTCTAAGTGGAAGGTAGAGCAAGTTTGCCTTCCCGATCACTAATTGAGAAAAAAAGGTAAAAATTCTTCGGACCGGTAATAATTGGTTCGGACCAGTAATCTTTAACATATTACTGGTCCGAACGACCAGTAATCCATCACAAAGTTTCGCGTTCTCTGCCGGATCTAGAAGATAAAGGTCTGAGGATGGGGGTTCAGGACCCCTTCCTTACTTTTCGCCGAAAATCCTTATTTTTCCCTTTTTCAGTTCACCTGAGCAAAGCTCTGTAGTGAGCTATTGTCTTCTTTAATGATCTATCGTCAAAACCATCGAAAACCGTTTTACATTTTCAACTTTCAAGCAGCTTTACAGAAAGCGAGTACTCAAAGTCCTCTGCCAAGTTTCTGCTTTTCGTGCCGATCGGTCAACAAATATAGCCGCCAAGGGCTATGATTGGCTGCTGATGCATTTTCGACATCTCTACTGCAACATCTCTACAGAATTTCACGAAATCTTACCGCATGTACCACAGGTCCTCTGCCAAGTTTGTGTTTTTCGTGCCAATCGGGCAATAAAAATATTATGGCCCCAAATGGATCTGGTTGGCTGACACATTTTTGACATATCCTCTTAAACTGCTGCAAAGTATTTCACGAAACCTTATAGGAAGCATGAACTCTAGAGGTCCTCTTAAAAATTTGTGTCTTTCGCGCGGATCGGGCAACAAATATTATGGCCGCCAAGGCTTCTGATTTGCTGACGTATTTTGACATCTCCTCTGCAATTGCTGCAAAGAATTTAACGAATTTCACGAAACCTTATAGGAAGCAAGAACTCTAGGTCCCCTACCAAAGGAGCTGTTAAGATAAGGGCTTGATTTAGCCCTGAAATCACTCGATTATTTCTCGTGCGCTGTCCTTCTATTTCAAGTAAAAAATGGTCAGGATTTAAATATGAAGTATTAGAAGATTCTTAGGAGGCATTTTATTTAAATAGATTTGGTGAAAGATGTTATAATTACGGGTTGAAGAGGTATGGGTACTGATGAGAGAAAACGTCAAACATCGAGCGAAAATTCTCGAAAAATACACAAATTTGATGTTTATGATACTTCTCTACCTTTTAATGTCAAACTTGGATAAGAGAAATTAACCTTGGTGTTATTATATCAATATAATCGGCAAAAATCGCAATCCGGAAACTGAAAAACGGTTTTATTTTGTATTTATCAGCCACATTTGTAGCTTTCAGGCGCGAAATACGCACAGTGTAGAAATAGACAACTTTCTCGTTCATTTCCTTCCTAACGGTTAATCATAACTCATTTGATCGGAACACATTCTGAATAATTTGTTACATGATATTAAAAGAAAAAATGGCAGGCTTTCTACTCTACCTTGATGAAAAAGTAGGAAAAAAGTAGGAGTAGTCAATGAAAAAAAGTAGGAGAAAAATAGGAAAAAGTAGGAATTAATAGGGTAAAAGTAGGAAATTTTCCATCACTTTTAGAGACAATTTTCAGTAAGTATGACAAACAAATCACAGTAAGCAATGATTTTAGACTAGTAATGTTCATCTTTGAGGAAATCACAGAGAGAAATAAGGATAGATTGAATTTTTTATGTAAAATATACTGAAGGGCGAGCGAAGCGAGCCTGAAATTTAAAAAAAAAACTTTGAATAAGATGTCGATGACATGTGAAGCGAGTAATTTTTTTACTTTTGAGATGAAAAAGTAGGAATAGTAGGAGGTTTTGAAGAAAAAGTAGGAAAAAATAGGATCAAAATAAAAAAGTAGGAAAAGTAGGAAAAAGTAGGAAATAGTAGGAACAGTAGAAAGCCTGAAATGGCAACTTTGATTTATTTTGCCGCCCTAAATACTGATTCTAAAATAGTCATCCATCCCCCCACCTTTTTTTTCGTTTTTCGCCTGTGGGACATTGTTCTCCCCCCCCCCCCCCTCGGTTCAGAACCCCACTTGGACAGAAAATTTCTTTTATCGATATACACCTTTGGTAAAAGTGGCATTCTGAACCGAGGGGGGAACAATGTTGTAGAAAAACTTTTCCGTTTTCCATTGATTTCTATAGGAAAAACGCTTATTTTGACCCAAAAATTGGTCTTATTTTGAATAATTTATCCAACCTGACAGATGATTCATATCTAGACCAAGTTGAAGTAACTTCTTATTTTTACCAAAACTTTTTCTCAATTTTCGCATTTTGAAATTTCGACTTTTCAGGGCAGATTTTACGCCTTATCTTAACAGCTCCTTTGTGTGTTTCGTGCCGATCAGTCAACAAATATGGCTGCTGAGGGCTCTGATTGACTGACACATTTTCGAATTCTCCTCTGCAACCGCTGCACAGAATTTCACAAAACTTTACAGAAAGCAAGTACTCTAGGTTCTCTACCAAGTTTGTCTTCTTCCTGCCTATTCGTCGACAAAAATGGCCCCCAAGGGATCTGATTGGCTGACACATTTATTTGATTATCGAATCTCCTCTGCAACCGCTGCACAGAACTTCACGAAATCTTACAGGAAGCAATTAAGACATTTTAGGTTCTCTCCCAAGTTTGTCTTTTCGTGCCGATTGGTCAACAAATATGGCCGCAGAGTGCTTCGATTGGCTGACATTTTCGACTTCTCTTCTACAACCGCTGCAAGAGTTTCACGAAATGTTACAGGATGAGGAAGCAAGAAATCTAGGTCCTCTGCAAAGTTTGTGTTTTTCGTGCCAATCGGGCAACAAATATTATGGCCGCCAAGGCCAAGGGTTCTGGTTGGCTGACGCATTTTGACATCTCCTCTGCAACTGCTGCAAAGAATGTCACGAAACCTTATAGGAAGCAAGAACTCTAGGTCCTCTACCAAATTCGTATTTTTTGTCCCGATCTGACAACAAATCAGAGTTCTGATCAGCTGACGCATTTTCAACATCTGGAATTTTTAAGGGGTTATCCATCCCAACTGCTGTAAAACAGGCATTTTTCCAAATTTCTGAGCTTAAAATACCCAATTTGAAAAATAAAATTCCAATAAACAAACTTAAGTATAAATTCCTTTGAAATTACTGAAAATGCATTTATAATTATCTGTTTTGCGTACATGATCTGAAATATAATATTCTTGGTGTCTACATGCGTTCAATCGTCTTCTCAGAAGATCGTGTTTAAAACTCACAGTGGGGTATCATGTGATACACAACTGATATGTTCCACGGGAATCCCCTTTGATTGAACCAAGTAAATACTGTCTAAATCTACTTTATATGAATTTATTTTAGGCCTATCATATGGTCATTATTATAAATTATATGATGGTAATTTATTCTGGTCAAGAATAGGCGTATATTTGGAGAACATTTAAACATAAAATTTTGTATCTGTCCGTGCACCATATCATAACATGTGGCGAGCATTGAAAAAAATATTTTTAAGTGTTCTCCGAATACAATTCTATTCTTGACCAGAATAAATTACCATCATATAATTGATAATAATGACCATATGATAGGCCTAAAATAAATTCATTTAAAGTACATTTAGACAGTATTAACTTAGTTCAATCAAAGGGGATTCCCGTGGAAACATATCATTTGTGTATCATGTGATACCCCACGGTGAACTAGACTAAGTGTGTCGGCTGATCGCGAATTTTAATCAACCTAAATAGACATGCTAATCATGTTGCGACAAGTTCTGCACCTAAGTCGCTTTGACTGCTTGACACTAGCTTTTTTTGTGTAAATCAAGCTAAATAGCCGTTAATCATTATCACAAGACGTTTTAAAATATTTTTAAAAATAAAAAAGATACGACGAGTTAAAACGGAAAAGTGTAACTAAAATTGGCGTGCACTTATTACCAGACTTCATTCAAACTCGGACCCAGCTCTGCCGCTCACTAATCAATGAATTGATATTTGCTATAATATAGGACTTTTTAAAGAAGATGAAATAAATCGATCAGAAGCTTGGTTCATAAGAAAATGTCGAGTCAGAGTAAACAAGTTTATTTGAAATTCAGTAAAAATTAGAATAATTTCATCAAGAATCTTTTAAAAATAAACACTAAACAATTATTTTAATTAAATGTTTATACCTAGGCTACCTTTGTAGCAATATTGATAATAAAAGACCATAACTTGTTGCTTGTTTTTTGGTTTTTTTTTCAATCTATTTGTATATAATGTCGATATTTCCAATCTTGAAGACCCAGGCCCCTGGAATCAAAGGGTAAAAAAACCCTGGACATCTCCTCTTAGTGGTGTAACGATATATCGTTTGTACTCGTATCGCGATACAGTAGCTTGACGATACATATCACGATACATCTTCCATTCAAACGATACACAATGATTCAGTATTTTTTAACAAAGTTACAAAATAGGGACACATTTTTTCTGTATCATTTACTTATAATGCACATTGTGTAAAGCCAAAAGTATATCCCCATCACCATGTAACTGTATGCTGTTTTAAGACTAAATTGATGCAAGTATGTTCAGCTTTTCTTTGAATTCAAGGAATATGTAAGTTGTGGATTGGATAGAAAAGAGTATCGTGATACGTATCGTATCGTGAGCCTTGTATCGTGAAACGTATCGTATCGTGATCTGGTGTATCGTTAAATCCCTATCTCCTCTGAAACCGCTGCACATGCTGAATTTCATGAAACCTTACAGAAAGCAAGTACTCAAGGTTCTCTACCAAATAGGCCACTTTCTGTCCTTCATCTGCATCTCAGCCTCAGGCGAGGGATGTGGCGAAGTAAACCCCCCCCCCCTACTCGGACGGACCCCACCCTGTGTTTTTCGTGCCTTTCGGTTTGCCGATTAAGTTTTCATTAAGCTGCATAGTAAAACATGGTAAACTAGAAAGGTTTCTTGTTGCGGTTGCAACAAGAGTGTCTTCCTCCTATACAATTTTTGGTTTGGAAATATGAAGGACGTCACATTACATGTATTTATATTATATATTTAAGTTTTCAAATAGCAGTAACATTAAATTTTCAAACCGATAATTGTTGGTGAGCAACCATTTGATTTTTTTGGGGGGGGGGGGGGGGGGGGGCAGGGATTCTATTGCCAGCCGGTGAAATTTTTTCAGCAATTTTCTGAGCAGGCCATTTTTTTCAGCCATTACCAGAGTCGGAGAAAAATTTTCGCCGGTTCTTCGGGCCGGATTTAAACAAATTGTCAAATGTTGTGAATGTCTGTGTAAGTTAAACTCCCCGCTGTTACAGAGTATGAGTTAATAACCGTTCCTTCAGACGTCTCTTTGCAATTAGCGAATTTCAGACAGATTGTATGATGTTTAAATAGAACCTTTTCTAGATTTTTGTGCCTATGCGTATTAGGTCTCTGGTAGATACAGCTATGTGAACAGTTTGTATTTATATTAATTAATTTTTTGACTTTAAATTGTCTGGCACAAAGGGCCAGCAAAAATTTCCATATCATGCAATGTATCCTTACTTTTGCATGGTCCGGGAAAAAAAAATTGCCGGCCCTTTGGGCCGGAATATTTTTTTCAGCATTTTTCAGAGCCGGGATTTTTTTTTTTTGCAAATTCTTCCTGCCCCCTTCCCCCATAAAAAAGGCGAGCTCGTAGCTGTAGAACCAATTTTCTTGAGAAGAGAAATGGTAATAACAAGTTACGTTCAATATATATATATAAATACCATGAGGTTCTCGCTGTGCAGGTTCAAATTTGGACCCCCCCCCCCTTCCCTTTTTTCAAAGTTTATTTTGAATTTCCATCATGGCGACATCGTTCAATATAAACAGAACTGTTTTCGAAAAACGAGGGGAGGGAAGAATGTTGGAGAAATTGTTCATCAATTTGTAAATAAACCAACCGAAAATTATGTTCGAACGTTTGCTAGAATTAGAAATTAAACTTGATGTTCAAAATATAGTTATTGAAGTTTAGAAACAGGTTTGTAGGTTAGAAATCGGAATCAAACTACCACTTTTTGTGTGTAAATTCTGGTTTGTAGCTGATCTTTTCTAAATTAATCAACTGTTTTAAAATCAAATTGTGTATATCGAAATGTATTTATGAAATGCATATTCATCATTGCCGTGAAATCGGAATTTGAAAATCTCAACACTGCTTTTCTCGAGTCGGACTCGGACTACCAATTTTAGTGTGCGCCCGATCTGTTGGCGTGAAGGTGTATCGAAATACCCAACTCAAAATTTCGATGCTCATATCTTTTCAACAGTAACAGATAGGAAAAATCAGAAAGACTAAATAAGACAGATATATGGATAAAAAATAATAATATTGAAATTTTTAGGAAACTTCATAAGCTTAATTTTTGTTTACTATTATAAGCAAAAAAGTGTCTTCCTCCTATGAACTTCTGAATTTGGAAATATGAAGGACGGTGAAGGACGTCATCGTAATAAATCGTTACAGTGTGCATCTAGCATTTCATATCTTGCATGGCTGTCGACTTTCAAAAAGAATGGAAATTGTAGATAGCAAAATACGAGATATTTAACTTACAAATAGCAAAACATGAAATTTTCGGTCCTTTTGAGTAATTCGACGCTCCCGTCAAATATTTGAATCTACTAAAAAACATGATAAAAAAATAACAGAGACCAAAAATAAAAAAGACCAATCTAGCTTTTACTCCAAACGTAACGTTGGAGAACTTTCATTGTCCTAGCTTACAGGGTTCTTGAGAAATCGCTGATCCAATTTTCCACGGTTACGAAAACAATAGGTCTTCCGACGGAAGTCGGAAGACCTAACTACAGATAAAGACAAATACAGATAGAGACAAAAGAGGAGGTCGTCGATTTCTTTTTTATGAAATTGATAATTGTTGGCCTAGTTTCAACCAAAATTGAAGTAAAAGATCATCTTTCTGCTCTTTCTTATCATTTAAGTTCACTTGTCGCATATTTTGTTTTATTGACTCTTTCAAATCATATATCGTTCACACAAATACCTAGGAGCGGAATTAATATAATTAAGCCTTCAGCTTCTTTTCCAATCCAACTGTAGTGGTTCCGGTAGTAGCAGGTACCAATAGCTCAATACAAGTTCTAAGCCTGGGCTATTGGAATGTTCCTTTAGCTCACTCGGCAACGAGTCTGACTGTCACCCAGACGGCCGGGGTTCGACTCCCGGAGTCCGTCACCTGCGAACTACTTCATTGGCGACGAGGTGTGAAGAGCTCGATCTGCTAAAGTGGAGGCAGAACCCTGCCAGGGGTTGGAGAGTGGCCACACAGCGGAGTACACCCACGGCTATCAACGGAAAAGGGGGAAGGGTATAGTGGTTCCGGTAGTTACGGAAGCTTATTAGGGCCGCAGCGTTACTTTTTTATAATTTGTTTTATGAAATTACTAATTTGATATTTCAACTTATTAATTTGATATAACAACTTATTAATTTGATATAACAACTTATTAAGTTGATATATCAATAACAAATTATAATAACTTGTTTTATCAAATTAATAACTTGTTATATTAATTATTATAATTTGTTATATCAAATTACTAATTTGATATTTCAACTTATTAATTTGATATAACAACTTATTAATTTGATATAACAACTTATTAAGTTGATATATCATTATAATTTGTTATATCAAATTACTAATTTGATATTTCAACTTATTAATTTGATATAACAACTTATTAATTTGATATAACAACTTATTAAGTTGATATATCAACTTATTAATTTGATATAACAACTTATTAATTTGTTATAACAACTTATTAGTTTGATAAAACAACTTATTAATTTGATATAACAACTTATTAATTTGTTATAACAAGTTATTAATTTGATAAAACAAGTTATTAATTTGATAAAACAAGTTATTAATTTGTTATAACAACTTATTAATTTGATAAAACAACTTATTAATTTGATAAAACAAGTTATTAATTTGATAAAACAAGTTATTAATTTGATAAAACAAGTTATTAATTTGATATAACAACTTATTAATTTGATATATCAACTTATTAATTTGTTAAAACAACTTATTAATTTGTTATAACAACTTATTAATTTGATAAAACAAGTTATTAATTTGATAAAACAACTTATTAATTTGATTAAACAACTTATTAAGTTGATATATCAACTTATTAATTTGATATAACAACTTATTAATTTGTTATAACAACTTATTAAGTTGATATATCAACTTATTAATTTGATATAACAACTTATTAATCTGTTTTAACAACTTATTAATTTGATAAAACAAGTTATTAATTTGATAAAACAAGTTATTAATTTGATATAACAACTTATTAATTTGATATAACAACTTATTAATTTGATAAAACAAGTTATTAATTTGATAAAACAAGTTATTAATTTGTTATAACAACTTATTAATTTGATAAAACAAGTTATTAATTTGATAAAACAACTTATCAATTTGATAAATCAAGTTATTAATTTGATAAAACAACTTATTAATTTGATATATCAAATTACCATTGTCACTGAGATTAAGGGATTTATGTAACATAGAGACAATAAGAGAACGATTAGACAGTGTTCTACCATGAAGATGTTTATTTATATTTAAAAAGATAGCAATCCAAGGAATGCTTGTGTCGCCTGTGAAGAGGCTTATTTTTCAAAAGTGGATGTGTTGGCCAATTTCACTACGTCAAAATTATACATGTGAAATACAATGTATCTGACCTTTTACATAAAAATCAAAAGACATGGTCAATTTTTCAAAAAAAAAAGAAGGTCAATCATCTAGGTCAAGATGGAAAGGCCAACGATTTTGTTTAAAAAAAAGAAAGCTCTCATCGAATCTTCAGCATGACCACCCTGCACTGACCCAGTGAAACAAACCCACAAGAAAGCGACACATAAATGACATCAAACAAAACTACAAACCGCAAATAGACACGACAATATTCACTAGAACATCATACATAATGAAAACTGCCCTAAATGGACGAATTATACACCCCCCCCCCCCCCCCCCCACCCCCCGAATACTTTTTCTGAACAGATCCATTTTAAGACCTGACATTATATATTTTCCAAATGGATATTCCCTCATATAAGGTCATCATTCAGGGTTAAGGTCATTTTGTCGAATAAAATACTTACTATAGAATGTTTTAAAAATGATACATATATGAGATAGCCTTATGGGATGAGTGATGGCAAGATTCAACATTTAAAAATCTAAGTCAAAGGGCAATAACTCTCTTATAACCTTTTTGGCTGCAATCCTCTTTCTTCATGGATATCTACATATTATGATATTCCATTGTGTAAACTTTCATTGAAATCTATCAAATGGTTTTGAAGGAGTTGCGATGACAAGGTTTGACATTGAAAATAATTTAATGCATGAAGAATCTAAGTCCAAGGGCCATAACTCAAGTCTAACTTTTTCGACAGCAATCCCTTTTCTTCGTGCACATCTACATATCATGTTCTTTCATTGTGTAAAGTTTCATTGAAATCCAGCCATGGTTTGGGAGGAGTTGCGATGACAAGCTCTCGTCTACAGACGGACGGACAAACAGGATGAATCCAGTATTAACACCCCCCCCCCCACACACACACACGTAACTTTGTTGCGAGGGGTATAAAAATCGACACAAACATTGTTTACAACACATAAATAGAAGGAGATAAATGTGCATCCGGCGCCGACTTTGGACGGCCAACTGCTATCAGCAAATTGTGTAGTAATCCGGATTACGTGCGCGTAAATGGATCTAAAAAAATCTATTGCATGCGTATTATAGTATGTGCTCTGCTGGCTGAAGCGAGCTCAAGATCATTCACCCGAGAAGTCTTACCAACTTTCAGATAGGACAGAGAATCTTAACCAAGTCTTAGAACTCTGCCGAGATTTGAACAAGGTCCAACGTGGAATCCCGTCGTCACGGTTGGCCAGTGTGCAGCATTTGGGAAAGACACTGGTACAAAACTGTATATTGGTCCAGTCACAAGAAATACATATGTCAAATATAAAAGCCCTATTAAATCTAATCACTTACCAATCAAATGATATAGTCCATCTTCATTGTTTGAAAATTAAAGTGAGTCAAATTCTAGTATCTAGGTCAAGGTCACTTGGTGAAAAATGAGGTATGTGTAGAAAGGTTTTGTCACCAGGAATGCACATGTAATATCAAAACCCTATCACTTACCAATCAAAAGATACCAATCTTATTTTTTTAAAGTAGGTCAAATATCTAGGTCAAGGTCACTAGTTAAAAAATAATGGTATGTGTAGAAAGGTCTAGTCACAAGGTATACACATACGAAATATCAAAATCCTATCACATCCAAATCAAAAGTTATGGGTGTGACATCGAAAGTTTGACAGACGGACAATGGACAAAGTGACCCCTTATTAATTTCAATATATTTAATTTACTTGGTAGAGGCGGATACAGGATTTGAGTTTAGGGGGCGGATATGGGTGGGGGAATATCGGACGGAATATCGTTTTATAGAAGCTGCATGATAGGGAATGAAGCGAGCCAGTGATTTATTTTTCGGGGGGGGGGGGGGGGGGAGGTGTCATACCACTAATCGCATCCCTTGAATGAATAATATGTTGACAATATCTGAAAAGACCGGTCAAAAATTATTGAAAGTTAGGTTGGGGTGTGGAAAAGGTTATAATACATAATACTAGTAATACTGGCTATTAAGCATGAAATAATAATTCATTGGGTTTTTTTTAATTTGTTTTTGGGGTTTTTTGGGGAGGTTGTTTTGCTTTGTTTGTTTTCCTGTTTTGAATGAAAAAATTATATGTAAATCCATCTAAATCAAGCTATAGGTAACGAGCAGCAGCGACCCGGCGAAAAGTTGCGACTCAAAACAGCCTATACACATAGACGTTTAAGCCCCCTCTCTCACCCCCACCCACCCCCAACAAAACATTTTATTTTGACGATTTATGTGGGAGGGGATTGCGCCCCCATCAAACCACTCTTAACTCCGCCAATTTAAGGTCCGGAAAATGAAAATAAGGATATGGTTGAAAAACACAAGTATTATAAAATGTTTCAAGTTAGTTATTATAAAGTCCATTATTACAATTTTCGTTCAAATGTTAAACGTCTTCAAATTCAAGTTCTACTCCTCCCGCAAACCATAGTGTTGTGTATCGTGTGCAAGGGCGGTTCTAACGGAGGGATAAGGATGTCTCCTGGAAATTGCCAAAAATTACCGTTTTGATATTATTGTCTTTACGTGTAAACTTTTTCAAAGTCAAAAGCTGGACCCTCCTAAATAGACAATACACACCCCTTCCTGGATCCATGCGTCTGCAACCCCCCACTACCGGGGTTCTGTGAGCTACATGTTTACATGATAAATATGATATCATGGTGATAGAGAATAATTCATTTTGAAATTCCATGTTGTTTTCCCTTTGACTTCGGAAAACCACCCAATAGGAGCCCTTGACATCCATTACAACTTTGTTAGAAATCTTTACAGATGCGAAATCAGGGTCTGATTGGGAAAGAGGGGCACCAGTTTCTATAGAGCAATTACAAATCGAGCGCCCATCCACCCCCCACACACTTAAGGTGGGGTACCTGTTTAAAGCATTGTTTATTGAAAAAATATAAATACAAACAAGCAAGAAGTAAACTTTACTTAATGCCGTAAGTGATCATATCTTCATTGTGATTGTCTATAAATGCTAGTGCACATTATGATCAGAAGGATAAGGTCAAGGGCTTGATTAAAAATCATATATATAAATGTTGATGGTCCGCCTGAGCTGGATGTTTAATCGAAAGCGAATGGTTCTCCAACAACTTACTATGGGGAAAAAAACTGTTGCTGCAACTGGCAGACTGATGAACTAAAGGGTGGCCAGTCATTCATAGACCAAGTTATATCTAATGATATTAAAAAACTAAAATAATCACTAATCCATCATAAATTTATTGGGAAGGATGTTTTTTGTTTGTGCATGCAGTTATACATGAAAGTGTAAAACTACAGCATAAGATGTTGTCCAATTACACTCTGTTGGTCTCTTGATTCGCTCAATCATCTCTACATCATCATTTCAAGATGACAAATACATAAAACAAGTAACTTCTTAAATATATCAAATTAATAAGTTGATATATCAAATTGATAAGTTGTTATGTCAAATAAATAAGTTGTTATATCAAATTAATAAGTTGTTTTATCAAATTAATAAATTGTTTTATCAAATTAATAAGTTGTTATAAAAAATTAATAAGTTGTTACATCAAATTAATATCTTGTTATTATACAAATATGGACTTGGTCGAGGTCATTATGTCATTATAATGACCCGATGATATTTGTAATATCGACCGAGGCCGAAGGCCGAGGTCGATATTACAAATATCATCGGGTCATTATAATGACATAATGACCGAGGCCAAGTCCTTATTTGTTATATTATATAAGGAAAAGTTAGACTATATATGATTGAAATAATGATTCAAAGAAATATATGCACATAAACTCTAATCAAGAATTCAGCAAGTAATTGCACTTTTTTTGTGAAAAGTACATCTAAACTTTTAATTTTTAACAAACTTACTAAAATATTTTTTTCGAAAATACTGAAATCAGGACACATAGCACACCGAGTCATTATCTTCCGTCAGCGGTCATTATCGGAAAATAATGACTCGTGCGTCAGCCAATCAGAAGCGACGTTACATCCTAGTTATATAATATATCAAATTAATAACTTGATTTATCAAATTAATAAGTTGTTATATCAAATTAATAACTTGTTTTATCAAATTAATAACTTGTTTTATCAAATTAATAACTTGTTATATCAAATTAATAAGTTGTTATATCAAATTAATAAGTTGATATATCAAATTAATAACTTGTTTTAACAAATTAATAAATTGTTTTATCAAATTAATAAGTTGTTATAACAAATCAATAAGTTGTTATATCAAATTAATAAGTTGTTATATCAAATTAATAAGTTGTTATATCAAATTAATA
Source organism: Pinctada imbricata (assembly GCA_033119305.1). Taxonomy (NCBI): domain Eukaryota; kingdom Metazoa; phylum Mollusca; class Bivalvia; order Pterioida; family Pteriidae; genus Pinctada; species Pinctada imbricata. The sequence goes on from VSWD01000006.1 coordinate 42,221,976, forward strand.
AGTTGATATATCAAATTAATAACTTGTTTTATCAAATTAATAACTTGTTTTATCAAATTAATAAGTTGTTATAACAAATTAATAAGTTGTTATATCAAATTAATAAGTTGTTTTATCAAATTAATAAGTTGTTATAACAAATTAATAAGTTGTTATATCAAATTAATAAGTTGTTATATCAAATTAATAAGTTGTTATAACAAATTATAAAAAAGTAACGCTGCGGCCCTAATAAGCTTCCGTAGGTAGTAGCAGGTACCAATAGCTCAGTACAATTTCTAAGACTAAGCTATTGAGATGTCCCTTTAGCTCACTCGGCAACGAGTCTGACTGTCACCCGGATGGCCGGGGTTCGACTCCCGGAGTCCTTCACCTGCGAACTACTTCACAACTTATTATTGAAAATAGATATGTTTAAACTAAACCGCCGATTCTCATTACACTTTGCACCATTTTGACATCAATTTAAAGATCTTATTCTAGGCTACTTCAAAAATGTATTTTCTCCCCGCTCGCACAAAAAGGCTTTGCCTTGATTCATAGGGGACGTAGTCGGCGCGAAGCGCCGACGAAGTCGCCATCAAGATAGACGTGTGTACGTGAATAAGCAAAAAGCATGCATTTTCCCGTTTTTCTTACCATTACCTTCGATTCAAAATTTGTGTGCACGGTACATGCGGAAACGGCGAACGTTAGAGAAGACAGAAAGGTTACGAATGGAAATGCACATCACAGGCTGCCGATATTTATCTATCAAAAAATAAAAACCAACCTTTTGTTGTTTTTTATCGCACATACAGGGAAAGAAGAACAACAAACGGTCAGCTTTTATTTTTTATTTATTTTTTAAATAGATAAACATCGGCAGCTTGTGATGTTCATTATGACGTCGTTTTTTGAAACGTAAATGCGCGTGAAGTTTTGTGTACCGTATACATTAACAAGTAAAAAATAAAGAGGGAAGACGCTTTTGAACAGAGATTTAAACACGAAATGAAATATTTCATCGTAAGATCGTAGTGCCGAACCGCACGCAATTACGCGCAACATGTAACAGATCGATTTCAGTCGAAACTACAGTTAGAAACGTGTGATAATCACAACCTACCTCGACATAACATTTCACTGGTGAAGATGAATGACAAAAGTAGATCAAACATTCAACCTAAATTTTGAATAAGTCTGATCCACTAATACCCGAATTTGCAAAGTATACATCCTAAAAACTAATGGAATCCATGGGTACCCACAAGTGCTGTACACACACAGTGTCTTTGCATACACAGCGTGACAGCCAGTCCTTGAACTTCGTCTGGCATGGCGCGTCACTGACTACGTCACATTGACATTTAGGTCACTCACACAGTGTACACGTGCACTCATAATTATGTCATGCAACTACTAGGAGAAATGGGGAATCGACAAAGATATAGTACATCGATCAAATTGACAATTTAAATTCCTTGTGGATCTTTTTTCCCCTGTACGTATGATAAATAACAACAAAGGCTGAAAGGGTTGATTTTTATTTTGAAATTGATATTTAAACATCGGCAACCTGTGGTTTCTACTTTATTGTTGAATAGCTCTTTATCTCCAAATATTGATTGCAAACATTTTTTTTTTTTGGTTTGGAATGACACGCAAGTCGTCATTTATTTCGAGCTGGATTTATTGTCATTATCATTTTTCTTGAAAAGGGGGGATATTTATTTTTTTTATCTATCATTTTAATTTATTTGTCTATTATTTATTTATCTATAGAGCTACAAATATTGATTGAAAACATTTATTCGGAATGACATGTCAAATCGTACTTAATTTCATGCTGGATCTACTATTATTTCATTTTCCCATGGAAGGTGTGTGTGTGTGTGTGTGGGGGGGGGGGTTAATTAATTCTTAAGCATGATTCGGCAAAGTATTTCGTCAGCCCTTTAATCTGTTTCTGTTCTTGGGGGTTTTTTTTTGGGGGGGGGGGGGGGGGTTCTTACTATGATTTGATGAGAAATTTCGAGTCGGTCATTTTATTTACTTAGATTTACATTTCGCTTTTCAGGAGGCTAGTAAGAGCTTCATGTCAGCATGCTGTTTTGTCTATGTGGTAGAAATTATAATATTATTTCGCTCTGGCTAAATCACCTGTGCCAACGGTTAGTGGCGGATCTAGCGCCCCCTTTGCCATGGGTCAAGGGGCAAATTTTGCCGATTATTTACTGAAAATCGGCCAAAATATATACTTTTTTTTTGGAAATTTTTGTGACAGTGCCGGGGAGGGGAGGCCCCCTCCGTACCCCCTTGAATCCGCCACTGTGTGTTAAATTTATTGATAAGTAGTTCCAATGGTGACAAAAAAATATCCATTTACATGTACATATTCATCTGTGTTTCTTGGACCCCTGCGTTTTACGGTCTTGTTTGTGTGTGGTCATTGTACACAGTAACAGTGAGGAGGTTGTTTTACACCATAATTGCATGTGCTTTCTTCGAGACCTCTGGGAAATCGAAATAGTGGGAGGGTTGTGCGCACTTAATCGAGGATAACCACACAGTCTGCTACTAATGTGGCAGATGGCCGTCCTAAGTCGGCACCGGTTGACCATTGGTCTCGTTGGTTTATGTGTGGTCTTTTATATTTAAATTTTTCTATGGTGTGGTTTGGTGTCGCTTTTGCGTCTTTTCAGTGGGTGTCTGTTCTGTGTTGTTTTTGGGTTTTTTTTTTTTTTTTTTTTTGCATTGGGTGTTTTGGGGTTTTGCTGTGGGTGCTGCAACCTAGTGTTGTTGGAGATCCCCTCCTTTCTTTTAACTTTTCTATCAGTGCTACGTCCCCTTCATGGCTTTGCCATAGTTCATATTATTAAATTTCAAGATTTAGATGAAAAAATTATTAACCATACACTACATACAAACTGAATTTAGTTTAACGATGGAACAAAGCTGTCAAACTCTACGAAAATTCCTTAAAAATACATAGAAATCTCATGATATGTGAAAATATTTTCTTCTGTGAAGTCAACAGAGGAAATACGGAATAATTTGATACTCTTTTCATCTGAAGATGTACATTTGTCTTGTCTTAGAATATCATTATCTCATAATTATACTTCTTTGAATACGTAAACTGACGTAAGCAAACGATATATGGCCATACATACCTAATAATAATGTGATTACATTTTCCGCCAAATCAAACTCTGGCTATATTCTCAAAGCGCCTTCTATTTGAAACAAGGACGACAACTGAAACCGATTTGTGTGGATGTTTGCCCAGATCTGTAAGAACATGTTATTTGTAAGGCGCGTAGTCAGGCGTACATGTACGCAAGGTCGTTTTGAAGGAACTTGTGGCAGAAAAAACAAGAGAGAGAGAGAGAGATTTCATAATATAATTTTCTTTCAAATGAAAAGTTTTGACATTTTGCTTTACTTTATTCTTTATCTAAATAATTTCTTTCAACATTAACGCAATGATATATTGAATGTCTCAGAAGACTATTGCATATACATGTTATCAAAATATATCTAACTTTCTACCTGTATTTTGCGGTAAAAATCTATGAAGAGATGGTTAAAATTATATTTATTTATTTATTTATTTATTTATTTATTTATTTATTTATTCATTTATTTATTTATTTATTTATTTATTTATTTATTTGTTTGTTTTTTGTGAAAACTGTGTGTATGCTTGAGTATACAAATGTACAAGCATATATGTTAGCTACGCCAGTGATAACGATCTAATGTTGGTGGAGAGACTTTGCAAAAAAAAAAAAAATTCAACCAACGAAAAAAAGTGCTGTATATAGATACATTTGTATTAAGAAAAATAAAAATCCGGCCCGAAGGACTCAGAAAAAAAAATCCGATCTGGCCATCAAAAGTCTTCATCAAGTTTCTCTCCCCCTCTGCCCATAAAAATCAAATGGTTGCTCCTTAAGGGGTAACGAGTGTCTGCTTGTATAAATGACAGAAAAAATTAAAAATCTGAGTAATTTTTTTCAGTTATTTGCTATTATTTACTGAAAATATGAATGATTTTGAAGCATATGACAGTAATTTTGATACACCTTTCCATCAATACTTCACCAGAAACTGATATTGAAGATGATGACAGTCTCATGAGACAATGCACAAAATTTGTACACCTAATAGAAATCTCAAAAATTTACTGTTGCAGAATATTTTTTGGGGGATGCAACTTATGTAATATTCATGTACTGGGACATAAAAAGTAGAAAAAAGCATGAAACACTGAGGTATCCATCAATACTTTTATGTTACAGCTCGGCAAATTTGATCAGCTTCAAAGTTTCAAATACAAAAGTTGCTAGAGTTATCTTTCCTGTATAATATATTCCTGTGAAGTAAAGGCAATCACACGACATGTCATTCATTTCCTTCTCATTTTCGAATGAAAACCTGATCCTTTTAAGAATTATTTAGACTTTCTAAATGAACGTAATAAGATTTTTTTTCTAAAGCGGGGGGGGGGGGGGTCCAATCAAATGAGGGGGAGTTCTCTAACCTATTGTTGTTATAAAATTTATACAAAAAATGTACGTAAAGACGAGAAAAATCATCCAATTAAAAATTAAATATAAGGTAAGGGGAATACAATTTTGAGGCAGTCATCGGGAAAAAGAATAAGTCCTAACGATTTCCACTGATCCAGAGCACCAGACCTGATAAAAACTATGCTATATTAGAAAATAGATGCCCTAGTCTTTTCGTTTAACCGTAAAATTTTGTCAAATGCGAATATTTCCAGTGCGAAAACATTTTGGTGCGAGTCAAACCGCAAACTTTTTATGTATCTCTTTGTTAAAGAGTTCCGATAATTTGTAAAATTTGACCCTGACTTTAACGGGAAAACAGTTAAACACGGATTGAAACGAAGTAATTGACTGTGCGAGTTAGCTCGCTTACCAGCCACTCGTTACCCCTTAATATATTTCTGAAAATATTCGTTTTAAGGGCATATAACCGACTGCGTACAGCGTGTATGAGCGAGTGTCCGAGTATGCTTTTAATCTAAAATAAGCACGTAATATCCAGAGGAGCTTCATTCTAGTGTGGTATCAGATTTGACGGACACTTCGTTTTTATGTCAAATTAAAGAATAAATTATATATTTCTTCCTGGACAATATTTTGCTAAGAAATCCCCATCACATTTGTTCATTCCCTTCTTTCGAAATATCCAGAAAAAAGTCGTTTGACACCTGCACATTTCCTCGTAGTTTGATTGTGTCAACGTTGAATTAACGTCATGTCAACGTAAAGTGTAAGATTGATTAATTATACCTTTTGATTTGATTTACACTATTTTTAACAGAAAACTTAAATCGGCCTTCTAAAGTGAAAGGACTTCCTTGTTTGTATGTACATACATATCCACGTAGAGAAAACAAAATATCATCATATACTAGTATACATCAAGGGCGGATTTAGGGGGGTTTGGGGGGGTTCGGGAAAACCCCCCCGGTTTCCGATTTTTTTTTTTTTTTTTTTTGGTAACATTAAGCAATCTGAAAAACCCTGCAAACTGAGTAATAAAAATTGCTTGATGGCCACCAGAATTCACTATTTTAAAACAAACTTTACAAAAATTTTCTGATATATTCTATCGCTTATCGTACAGACAATCGCGAATTTTTTGTAATGTACGTCGCAGAGGGGGGTTTTCTGTTTATTTTATTCCCGAAAATTAACATTAAAAAATTCTATAATATGAACATGTTGAACGGATGTTCAAAAAATTTGCAAAACATGTACGTGTGTCAAACAATCAATGTAAATGGTACGGGGATCGGAACCTACACGTTTCTGTCCTCAAATACCCGGTTTGAGTATTTTTTTCATCTACAAATTTTGTTAAAAACATACTTTGAAATAACCGGGAAAATGGGCAAATATTTAACATTCTAAATAGCTCGAATATACTCCGGGGCCTATAATTAAGCATCTTTTAAATCCTTCTCGTACACCTACACACCTGTGACCAAGCTCAGTGGCAGATTCAGCCGGGGGCACGGGGGCACGTGCCCCCCGGCAGTGCCAAAAGAAGGGGCACTCATGACATGCTTTTGGAAGCATTAAACTACTGTTAATACTTACTAATAAACCTTTGAAACTAGTCAGAAATAGCCCCAAAACACCCCAGAAACCACCGATTTGAGTAAATTTTCCAAAAATTTTTCGGGGATAGATAGTCATGTCCATTGTCTGTACGTGGACGTACACACGTTTCGGGAAGAACCTACATTGAATCATGTTCATATCGAATTTTCTTTATCTGAGGGATGAATCGGGAACTTTATATCCTATACAAGGCATATTTAACACACATATTTCTTGACCAACTCTTCGATAGAACCTCCTATAAAACTTGCATTTTTTCACTCAAAATTTGAGGTCGTGATCAATCTTTTTAAAATGAACAATTGAAATTATTTTGGCCAGATTTAAACCGGCTATCTCCAAGAACTTCAAAAAACTGAAAGGAGAACGAAAGTAGAACAAACATGCTCTATGAGGGATTCAAAATACAGGCAATTGATATTATAAGGGATAATTTCCATGAATATATCTTTTTGTTGTTCGAAATTTATTTCCCAATTTAGGTTAAAATGTTGCAAAATTCGCAGTTTCATCGGTCCAGGCCCCAGGGGCTAGAAAAACCCTGTAATTACTTATTTTTTAAGTGTTTAGGGAATATCATGTTCACATCTCAAGTTTTCTTCATCTTAGATACGGTTCTTTGTCTGCTGACCTCGAATCATATGCGTTATCCCATCTAAATCCAGCTCAGATACGCTCCAGAGGTCAGCAATTTGCTTCATTTTTTTCAAGATTTTCTCGGAGAGCACCCCCACTCCCTTCAAGGGGATGGGTAACATATTTCCATACTGTCCCCACTTGACCCTTCGGGTCTCGCAAGTCACCCCCCCCCCCATCGAAAAAAAGGTCTGTGCCCCCGGACATATGACATTTTTTGTCCAACCCTTCTTTAAAGACGTCCACATCGAAAACACCCTGGCTACGCCCCTGTCAGCAGTAAAGGAAAAATTATTTTATTTAGAAATCTTTATTAGCCACATAAATTGAGTGGAAAAGGAAAAATGGTCTGAATATTCGAGAAAGTATGGAGAAAATATGTACTATTTTATTCCATTTTTTCAAAACATTTCGGGTCTCGCAAGTCATCCACCCCAAAAAAGTGTCTGTGCCCCCGGACAGCTGAAGTTCCTGGTCCAACCCTTCTTTATAGACGCCCACATCGAAAACACCCTGGCTATGCCCCTGCCAGCAGTAAATGAAAAATTATTTTATTTAGAAATTTTTATTAACCACATAAATTGAGTGGGAAAATGGTCTGAATATTCGAGAAGGCACGGAGAAAATATGCTCCAGAATGCACCATTTTATTCCATTTTTTCAAAAAATTTCCGGGGGAGGCCCCCCGGACCCCCACCTACAGGAGGGGGCAACCCCCTCCCGTACCCTCCCCCGCTCGGCACTTCGTGCCTCGAATCGACCCTTTGGGTCGATACAAAACCCCCCCGCTTGCCACTCTGGATCCGCCACTGTACATGTTTATCAAAATAGATTTAATAAACATACATGTACATGTATACTGTATTAGATGGCAATATTTGAGCTATAAGCAAATTATAGGAATCGTGATCATGTCAACACACGACTTATTTAAGTCAGAATGCGACTTTTTATATCAATTAATTAACATGCGAATTACATGTTCAACATGCAACTTAATTGATATGCACATCTTCTATTACTTTTCTTGCATCACGGTTGACAAACATGCAATTCTCTTGAATGTACATGTAAATAAGTCGTTTGGCGTACCTAGCCTAATCTAGGGAGAGTTTCTGAAACTCCACCAACACCTCCAGGAGGCCAAAGATAGCACTCTGATGGGATATGCGGGGCGAAGCCCCTGGAAACTCTTCAAAAATTGTCCCCTGATAGTGTTTTGTCAACTACATAAAGACAAAGGCTTTTATTTTCAGAATTAAGTAAGAAAATTCGGGGGGGGGGAGGGGGGGGGGGTGCTTTAGCATATGCAAGATAACCTCGCATGTGAAATGCAGGAGTAATATCCCTTCTTATCATGGTATTTATTGAAGGAGGTCAACATAAAACAAAAACTTAGCACAAACCACCTTGACATTTATTACCTCTGTCACATCTAGCCGGATAAGGCGAACGGACGAGTAAAGAATAACTCATCCGGCGATGTCTGTTCGTCTCCGTTCTGTCCGCTGAAAATTTTTGAACATGCTCAAAACTTTTCCCCCGGACAGAATGGACCAAGGCATTTGTTTCTTGTACGTTTAATATCCGTTGAATGCGTTGATATTCGTTTTATCCATCGTCTGTGTGTGGACGTACACGTTTCGGAAACAACCTACATTGAATCATGTTCATGAATCTGTAATAACAGTCCTATGCAAGGCATGAAACATTTATCTCTTCGCCAAATCTTCCACAAATGTTCGATATAACCTTTTTACTTTTTTAAAGATCGTCTTAAAATTTAGGTCATTATCAATCTCTTTGAAATGAACAGTTACAATGGAATGCAAAAATGCTGACTTTTTCGTAGTTTTATGTTAATTTACGGTTGGGCACTCCCATTGGCTGACCCCCCCCCCCCTGTCCTTTCAAAACTTTCCTTCATCCTCCAATTTCCTTTGGAAATCATGAACATGTTGACTTCTGCAGGCCATGCAAAAACAATACAGCATCAGAAAATGTTTCCCCTCTAAATTCACTTCAAATACGCTTCAGGTGCCACCAAATTATTTCATTTTTTCAAAATATTCTCGGGGGAGGCCCCCGAACCCCCACCAATGGGAGTAACCCCCTCCCATACCCTCCCTCCCCCCCCTCGACCCTTCGGGCCTCGCAAGCGATTCCCATAAAAAATTGTATGTGCCCCCCGGCAGTTGGGAGTCTGGATTCGCCCCTGTAAATAGCCAAATTTGACCTTGGCCTTCTTAAGAGTAAAACTTCAGTTGACATGTACATGTTTGCACATGTATAACCACTTCTTTATTTACAATGTACTGCATTTATCTAACATATGAAAAAATTTGAAATGGCATTCAGACATACTACTATCGGAGTATAAACCTGCTTGTTTCACCTCTGACTTTTCTGTGTTCGTCATTTTATTACTTGGTCTTACGGTCATTTTTCATAAACATGGTGCATATTTTAAATATATAAACACGATAAATGCAAATAAATGTACATACGTTTTTGTCGCATATTATAACCTTTTTAATTCCGTAACCAAAATGAATAAATCTTACACCGTTCAAATTACCGTTGTTTTCTTTTCTTTTTTTTTTTTTTTTTTTTTTTTTTTTTTCCTTTTCTTTTCCCGGTCATTCCCCCAATAAATTCCTTCCTCTTTTGACTTCTGTATTTATAAAGCGTGGAAAATTGTGATTTTCACTGTCTAGCATTCAAGCTGCAAAAGAACTGTTTTCACCAGGGAAAGCTGAGTTGATAGAAAAGTAAGTTCTTATTTATTGTCTGTTATGGTTTTATGATGTTTGACTGTCTATTAAATATTTATTCAGTATTATGAGTTGTATTACTATTGCAAGGGCCACCTTCCTTTAAGGTTAGGGTTGCGACTACAGGGAGATAACTCTATTTTCATATATAGTCGGTAAACTCCGTACGGCGGCTTCGCCTAGCATACAAAGCAGGCCGCTCATACCGCTACGCCACGGTGACAACCCTAAAAAGAGTTGTTCCTATGACGTCCATATGAATACGGCCCACTCAGCACACACCGGAAGTGAAGAATTCGTTGTTGTTTGAATTTGATTGCACTTGGGCATATCACATAATATTTGAAACCGACATAAACGATACATGATATAAGCTCAGATTTTCACATTATTTTAGAAAAAAATAATAATCCTTGAAACTTTCATTGCTGAATGGATATTTTTGGGAAAAATGCATATTTTTCAATGAAAAATCGCTGAAAATAGGGGAAAATTTGTCATTTTCGCATGCGTTCTGTTACCAAAGATTCAAACATCAGAATATTTACTACCCATTATTCTCTTTAAAAGTGAGATAATTAGAAATTCGAACTTAAAGTTAAACCCTATGTTTTGGGTCAAAATGTTGATTTTTTGCAAAAATTATTTTGCTATTTATAGAAACAGTCATTTTGCTCAAAAACTAATACATATTGATTTGACTGCTTTAGGATAAAGCAATACCATAGATATATATGTAGAAAAAAATTGTGTAGCTGGCGACCTTCTAGCTATGAATAAAAATAATTAGTTGTTGCCATGGCAACCAGCAACATAGTTTTTATAAGAAAATACTCTCCTTAGAACTGATTATTTTATCAGAATTTCTTTAAATAGCCTTTAATTCATCCGTAAGCTATAAGAATCTTAAAAAATAAGGATATATATGAATTTTTGAAATTTCATGCATTTCAGAGGTATGTAAAGTTATGATGTGGTATTCTCTAAAATGACAAAAATGTTAAAATAGGCCAAAAATGGACGTTTATAGCCAAAAAACGAGACGGGCAAATTTTGATTTTTTGGTCTGAATAGTTCAAAGAGATGTTCCTCTACATATGAACCTATCCATCTTTCTTCTACCTCATTTCTATTAAAAGTCGCCACCCTGACCTTAATTTGGTAATTTTTTTTTAAAGAATTAATTTGGTAAATGTACATTTTGTATATTAATCTTATAATGTTGTGAAAGTTCAATTCTCTTACCGGGACATCTTTTCCAATTTTTAGACGATGTCGATTTTTTTAAGTTTAATAAAAAAAATCGTCATACAGTTTTGGAAATTTATATCAATTTTAGATTGACACTAACCTTCAGATTTCAGGAGGCTTCACATTACATATATAAGTTGTACATGTAGATTAGAAAATGTTCATTTTCATAATATCTTAAAATTATATTATGATAAATACAATGTAAATAAATAGATAAATCAATCAATCAATCAATCAATAAATACTGATTATTTCTTGGAACCAGGAACATGAAGGTAAAGCTGATGCTACTGATGTGCCTTGTGCTTATCGCTGTGGTTGATGGATGGCTGTTTAGGAGGCGGCGTCGCGGTAGAAAGTCCTCCTCTAAGCCAAAAACCACCGTGTCTGGTGGTCTAGACTGCGCCCGTGGGAGTGGATGCTCCGGTACGGTGTCGGCGACAAGGACATGGAACAAAGATAGAACCTCCCTGGGTGGCCAAATTTCTTGTCAAAGTGGTGGGGGATGTGGAGCTGGCATTCAGTTTAAACACAGATTCAAGAGGCAGGCATTGGTATGTATTCTCAGTAACGTGCCTAATTGAACCTGCTGAAAATTTTGACTTTATGACATTGGCTTTTGACCTTGTACTTTTTTTTTTCGGATTAACTTTTCAATATTAATCATGCAGGCTGAGAATTGGGCATACGCACTTTACAAAAAAAATATATTGTTTTTCAGAGGGATGCCAACAAATTTTTAGTTACCCTGTCTTTGCCTACATGCAATTTTGAGTCCTATGATCTAGACGGGGATGGCAAAATTATGAAAGAGGAGCTAGATATGTGGTTTGAAGAAGATAACCAAATCTTGATAGACTCATTCTTTGCCTCTCTTGATACGGATGGTAAGTTTTATTACAAATACAATGACTGGGAATAAAATTTTGAGAATTGTACATTTCCTATGACTTTCTACCATTTCAAATTATCATTTCTCAAAAAAGTACTCAGACTTCAAAGGACAATCCATCAAATTAATGGAACAATGGCGCATGGTCCCTGCCTTTCCCTTTAATTTACTTCCTAGCCAAAGGCAAGCACAATTGTTCATATAAAAACTTTAAAAATATAAGGTTTTCAGCCATTTTGAAGTATTTAAATCTGTAGTTTGTTTTAAATTCACAGGTAATGCTCACATCTCAGTTGATGAGTTTATTAGAATGGCACCATTACAAATAGCGGGGTGTGACGAACAAGCTGTAGTCAGTGGTGAGATTTTATAATGAATTATTCTCTTTCAGATTTTTGTGAACATTTCACTTATCAAACGTGTTATCGAAATGAATAAATCTACAATAGTTTTGGATCAGTTAACGTATTTATTCAGATTTTTAATAAAACACCGCTAAAGACGGTATGGCCGGATTGCAAAGTAAGTTTTTGTCACTAACTGGGTCAAGGTCAATAGGTCAAATAATACAGCATAAATTGAAAGGTTTTGTCAGAGGCAACCTACATGTATAAAACAAAGTTTCTACTGCATACATTTCCATAGATTTTGCTTAAACCAGGAACTTTAACCAAAATCCTTAACTAGGTCAAAGTCCAAGGTCAAGGTCACTAGGTCAAATGTTACGGCATAAATTGAAAGGTCTTGTCATGGGCAAGCTTCATTAAAAATATAAAGTTTCTACTGCATACAGTACCATAGATTATGCTTGAACCAGGAACTTTAACCAAAATCTTTGAGTAGGTCAAAGTCCAAGGTCAAGGTCACTAGGTCAAATGTTACGGCATAAATTGAAAGGTCTTGTCATGGGCAAGCTTCATGTATAATATAAAGTTTCCACTGTATATAGTTACTTAGATTTTGCCTCAACCAGAAACTTTAACCAAAATCTTTAACTAGGTCAAAGTCCAAGGTCAAGGTCACTAGGTCAAATGTTACGGCATAAATTGAAAGGTCTTGTCATGGGCAAGCTTCATGTATAATATAAAGTTTACACTGTATATAGTTACTTAGATTTTGCCTCAACCAGAAACTTTAACCAAAATCTTTAACTAGGTCAAAGTCCAAGGTCAAGGTCACTAGGTCAAATGTTACGGCATAAATTGAAAGGTCTTGTCATGGGCAAGCTTCATGTATGATATAAAGTTTCTACTGCATATAGTTACTTAGATTTTGCCTCAACCAGAAACTTTAACCAAAATGTTGACGGCAGACGGACGGACGGACGGACAGACGGACAGACGGACGGACATCGTCAATCTATAGACCAGAATTGCTTTGCAATCCGGCCAAAAATTACGTCTAAACGATGTAAAGATTCCTTGTATCATTTATCATTTCTGATGAAAAAAATTTTGAATTTCTGATATGCATATATTGGCCAGTGCATGTCCTTAATATAGAGACAATTAATGCACATATTTCTATGCAAAGTTCCATAAAAAATTATGTCCGTCTATCAGATTTCAGTGTATTCATTTGAGCTCAATGAAAATTTTGCTCAATAAATTATATATTATTATATTAATGCTTTTATTTTGATCATACAGGTAAAGGGAATGCTGAAGACGGGAACAAAACGCAGACATTCTCATATACGTAAAATGACGGCCATGGTTTACTATAATATACGTGTACAGTGGACATCAATCAGCTTTTGCATAAAATCTTTGATTTGTTTATTGCAAATGAAAATGTGTTTACCACATCTATTAAAAGAAATAGTTAACTATGTGTGTGAATTCTATATTTTATTCTTTGTTTGAAAAGGAGTATGAAAATATGAATAAAATCTTATCTGGTTTACAAAAAAATTCTCACAGCAATTTTCGTACCTGTCATCATTAAAATTTATCTAATACCGGTATAATATAAAAAGTTTAATTTTTCTATTCAGATCGATCATATACATGTATTTTTCTTTGTCATTTCTGTATGCTACATTGAAAAGTGAATCTGAGGTTATATTACAACAACAGAGCGATCAAAAGTTACAAAATTTCTGATAATTTTTGTATGAATAGTTGTGGAACGGAACACAGGTCCAAAATTATCATAGTGTATGGATATATGTGATATCAATAATTCGATGGACCGAAACTTTAAAATCGTTCAACATTGCCTTATTGTATAATAAGCACTATTTCCGATCAACCTTAGACAATGTCAATCTATGAATTACAGAGGAACCGAAAGACGCATTGCAAATGATACATGCAGTAATAATTATACACAATACGGACAAGCTATTAGGGATTGTAGCTTCTAAGAAAGTGAAAGCTTATGATGTTGAAAATGAAATCGCCATGTGATCTTTATATAGGTGCAACAAGCCAATATTACACAACCAATGAAAGAACCAATCAAATTATTGCTCTCTGTAGTTTCTAACTTTTGATGAATTTGCATTGATAGCTACATAAATAATATTCTGTACATAACTCAAAATTTATGTTGAATTATTTATGAGAAAAAATTCATTTTGTATTTCGTGCATTTTTTTTATATTTAAGGGCACATATTGCCTTTCCTGCTGAAATCAGTTTAGGCGGAGTTCATTTCGTTTCCTGTCGATAATGAATAACTGACAATCTGTTGACTTTGAAGACTTTTTCAATGAAATAAAATGTACTGAACATATACTGTATATGTCATTTTAAAGATTCGTAAACATATGACCTACATAAGATTTTTTCTGTTGACCAGCACTGACATACTTTGGTTAACAGAACCTTTCCTCTTCTTCAAAAAATCGCAATAACTTTATTGCGCAACAAATTTCGCATGGAGACTTTTTGCGCTCGATCATACGACCTAACCTATTGCGCAATAAAATGCATAAGTTCTATTCTTTTCAATACTAGTCTATATTTTGTGATGTGACAGTTAAGGGGAAAATTCATATTGAGTAGCAAAATCCAACGATCGCAGTCGTCTCATCATAAGAGTAAACAAAATGTAACATCCTGGCTCCGTGCTCTATGCCCGGAGGGACCATTGGTCGTCGTAACCCAGAGTGATGAACATTTTGTCATTTATATTAATAGGGTACACTCATTGTACAAAACATACCGATATAGTAGGTCATAATGAAAGAAAAATAGCAAAATAAATGTCGCGGAAAAATAGAGAAAATAGAGAACAACCATATCTTAAAGGTGCATTTTACTACGTCTTTAAAAGCTTCTCTGTGTTGGATACATACAGATACATGTAGTTTCCGATTTTCTTTAGAATCCATAATTTTGCTATGAACGAGAATGAAACAGATTGTGACTCTCCGTTTGACGTGCATTCCGTTAGGATCGAGTACGCAGTTCTAGCTGTACAAGTATTTTTCATTCTGCTAACATTAATTGGGAATGTATTTGTCATAATAAAAATTGTATTGGAGAAAAAGTTCAACAGGAATATAACAATTTATGCGGTTTCACTAGCAGTTGCGGATTTATTAGTAGGAACAACAGCGATGCCCTTTGCAGTGTACTTCTCTTGGGCTGATTTGATAAATTCCAAAGAATATCAGGAAACTATCTTATGTACCTTGGCGCGTGTTTTTGATGTCTTTTCTGCGTCATCGTCTATGGTGCACGTGCAAGCCATGACAGTTGACCGCTATGTCGCTATATGCTATCCCCTTAAATATCACATTATGCTGAATAAAAGGCGGACGAAACAAATCTTATTTCTGTGTTGGATACTACCTGCAATATATTCCGTAGCAATGGTACTACCTGTGCCCGCTTTCCACATTGAGGAGGTGATGTCTTCACAAGGCAATGTGACGGACTTATGTATCCCTCAGTGCGTGTTCAGACTAAGTCCTCTTCTATCAACAATACCCCCTATATTCACGTTTTATGCTATATTCTTCATTATGTTGTATCTCAATATCAAAATTTTCATAACAATGAAAAAACGGCGAAAACAAATGACTATCAAGTGTACTGGAAAAATGTCTGCTTCACAAAGAAGAGGACAACTACTACTTCAAGAAACTGAATCTAGAGTTACCAAAACTTCTATCATTCTGATCATCTGCTTTTATGTGTGTTGGATTCCATTTTTTGTGTACACATCTGTGGATCCATGGATAGGCTACACTACTCCTGATGTTGTCGTATCATTCCTTACATGGTTAGGATATGTAAATTCTTCATTTGATCCTGTAATGTATTACCTATTTTTCATACGTAGATCGAAGGAATAAATTATGACAAGAAACAAGGTTGTTTGCGAAACATTAATTCAGAGGTCAGGGCAACACTGAAGAGAACCAGCATCGCTGCTCACCAGACAGTCTAAATATGAGCTTATAAGTAAAAATGTCGAGGGTTTCCAACTCTATACCTTCTTGAAGAAAATTCCAAACCAATTTTCATGCACCAGGCACGTGTTTCGAATATTAAATTCTCATCATCTGGCAAACAAAAGTATTGTACATCTATATATATATATATATGTACTTATTTCAGCTCAACCAAATTTAAGTAGAAATAGCACAAAAATAGGCATATTTAAATATTAGCATAATGAATTAGCATGCTTGATTTATTTTCAATTTTGATTTGTATGACTTTAAAAATTATGAAGCAAAGTCTTAAAGTACCACAGTCTGAGAAGAAGAAACTGCAAGAAACAAGTGTATATACTGTACTACCACTCCAAACAATATACACCTGCACCACTATAACCTTGACATGACCTCTCATCTTAATAGTTAATCATGATTTCCCTCTTGTTATAATAGCGATTCCTTGTTATAGTACTTTTGAAAATGCTCAGCCTGTTTTTGCAGGTGGACATTTCTGTGACTTTGACCTTAAATAAATATTAACTTGAAAATTTAAAGAACTTTTCTTGTTGCCATGGTTATTCTTTGTGGTACGTTTGAAGTTTCTAGGGCTTACAGTTCAATCTTCCACAAATGTTTTACTGATTGAGGTGGCATCGACCTTGACTTTTGCCATTTAACTTAAAAATCAATGACATATTTTGCCACCTGTGTTTAAGGGCCTCAATACCACTTTTAAAAATCTCCTTATCTTGACTGTTCAGAAAGCCATCCACTGCAAGTACCGGTATGACTTCATCATCGGGTTGAAAGCGGGTGCCAGAAATAGCTGCTTTTAGTTTGGGGAATACTGTAAACGACTTTATATTCGACAACTCGACGACAGATTAATTCGCGTGACTTTAATTTCGCGAGCTCATCTTCTGAATTTTTAAAATTAGTTCCTTTTTTCTGTATATGTACAAAAAATGTATATATCATTTTCTTATCACCATTAATTGCTGAAATGCTTACTTCAAATAAGCTGAAATCAGACGTTTCGTGTCGTCATACTTTGCGTACCAATCTTATAAACACGTCATTTGTTCACTTTTTCGTCTCTTATTGATTATTGAAAACGATATGATTAAAAACATAAAGAAATGTGCCATAATTTTACAGTTCTTTAGTATATTGTTTGTCTGGATAATTAAGGCTAATTGATTAATTGCTATGTTTGTAATTCAAATATCCCTAACATCGACGCGTATGATCGTCCGTAATCTAATTAGGGTAATTGAATCTAATGGAAAGGGAAAATAAGACGCTTTTACGCTTTTGTCAAATATGATCTACTTTTTATCCTTTGGGCGGCCTTTTTATAAGCGAGGACTTTATTTTCGCGTTTGATCAAGCTCGCGAAATTACGCGAAAATAAAGTCCTCGCTAATAAAAAGTCGTTTACAGTAGATGAAAGTCTGATGGATCAGGATCAGGTGAATAAGGCGGAAGCTCAATCAAAACCACAATCATGAATGGCAGTGACAGACTTGTGAACATGAGCATTGTCCTGATGGAACAACAAACCTTTAACTAGTGAGCTTTCCGCGGCGCTTAAGTTTAATATTTTATCGTAACTCTGTCAGAAGTGAAGCATAGTGTTTGTCTTTTTTGGAGATTATCTATCAGCAGAATACCTTCTGCATCCCACAAAATAGAGGCTCACAACATATCAATCAGCCCTTGTATAACTATGGAGACCTAATATGGAGAATGAGGAGCACCTCAGGCATTTTTGTTCAAGTAAGACAGTCATTTCTTAATTTTATTCAGATTTTTTTTCAATGACGTCTAAGCGATATAAAGATACCTTGTATCATTTTTCATTTCTGATAAAAAAAATTTATTGTTCCGATATTTCACATGGGCTGGTATAGTTAATATGTTGACCATTAATGCACCTGTTTCTATGCAAAGTTGCATAAAATTGATGTCCTTCAGATTTCAGTATATATTTATTTGAGCACAGTGAAGATTCATAAATACTTCCTACGGAATCAAAATATCATACTTTTAATGCTTTTATTTTGATCATACAGGTAAACAGTGTGTAGCATCACGTGACTTTAGTTGGTGAAACCACGAATGAATAAAATGCTCAGTTGGAGGAAAGAAAACAGGAACTGCAATAATTGCTTTGACTAGATTCTATCTTTTGATAGCCTATATCCTTGTCTAAACTGATACTTTTACAATCACTGACTCCTTGGAAAATAAAACGCCGTTGTTTTTAAAAGCTGTAGATATGTGCATGGAAACCATCACAACATTGTGTTTCAACATATTTCGACCACGACAATCCTTCCGTCTGAATGTTTGTAAAAACTACAATGATTTCTTGATCGACAAACGAAGAATCATCAAAATATCATTTTGTACTACGTAGGACATCGGCTATGAAAAGGTAAAATTGAATCAAAACAATCATAACAGTACCTGTTTTCTTTCCCCCAAACGAGCGGTATGCCTCCATTTTGTATTCGTGGTTTCACCAACTTAAGTCACGAGATGCTACACAGCTGAAGACGGGAACAAATAGCAGGTATTCTCATATACGTAAAATGACGGTTCTCCACCATGGTTTACTGTAGTATACAAATGTACGTGCACACTGGACATCATCCAGCTTTTGCATAAAATCTTTGTTGTGTATATTTAAATTATATTGAAATTTTGTTTTTCATATCTGTTAAAAGAAAGAGTGAATTATGTGTGTTAACTCTTTTTTCTATGGATTTAAGAATATACATGTATTTGTTTAAAAAGGAGTATGAAAATAAGGATAAAATGTGCTAAATACGTACAAATAAAATCTGTGACCTGGTGCACAAAATTTCTTACAACACATTTTCGTACCTTTCATAATCAAAATGTATCTAATATGATAAAAGTTTAATTCTTCTCTTCAGATCGACCATATTAATTTTTTTCATTTCTACATTGAAGATTCGTGAATATTAGGTTATATTACGAAAAAGCGATCAAAAGTTACAAAATTTCTGAAAATTTTTGAATGAATATTTGTGGCACGGAACACACGGGTCCATTATTATCATAGTTTATGGATGTATACACGTGAATTCAGTAATTCTATGAAAGGAAACCGTAACATCGCTCAATGTTGTCTTATTGTATACATAATAAGCACTATTTCAGGATCGATCGAAGTTCCATAGAAAATATCAGTCTATGAAAGACGAAAAACTTAAATAACAGAGAAGCCGAATGAAGCAGTGCCACCGAGACTTGCAAATCATGCATCGACGGAACCCCAGCAAGCTAGAGGTGGGACCAGATGCCCTAGAGGAGTAAGCATCCCATGTTTGGCTAGCCGCACCATCCGTCGGTGTTCACGCACGAGAATGAAAAAATCTACAAAACATGCACTGTCTGAGGTTATGTCTATATAAAAAGTTTTATGACGGTCATGTCAGGGAAAAACATTTAAAACATTTACTGTCAAACACCTCGCGGGGAACTTTTTATCCAGCTCCACATGGCAAAAGGGTATAAGTGTGACACGAATGAGATAAAGAAGATCATGACGACAATCTCAACAACACTCACAATAGAAAACCAAATTGAGCATCGACGGAACCACCCCCTCCCCCCAGCAATCTAGAGGTGGGACCAGGTGCCCGGGAGGAGTAAAACGATGAGGACTTGTACATGTAGCTTCTCGGTGATCTATATATAGTTTAATAAGCTTATATTATACAACCACTGAGAGCTGTTCGAATTATTGCTCATATTCATGAACATATAACATACATGATATTTTATCTTAGTTATTGACGAATACTGGCATCTTCTGGCTAACAGAAGCTTTCCTCTTCTACGAAATAATCGCAATAATCTGATTGTGCAACAAATTTGTTCCGCATTAAGAATTGCGCGATAAAATGCGTAACTTCTATTGTTTTCAACATTATATTTCTAACTTCATATTGAGCATTAAGATTTTTGCGCCCAGCAGCATATAATCCAAATGATCGCTGTCGTCCCTCCTTCGCATGGGAGTGCACAAAATGTAACATGCTGGATCCCTGCCGACTGTGATGAGCATATTGTCATTTATATTAAGTAATAGGTTACACTCATCGTGGAAAACACACCGATAGTGCATGTAGGTCGTAACGAACGAAATATAGCAAAGTAGGGTTAGGGTTATAGCAAAGTTGATGTCGCGGAAAAATAGAGGACAACCATATCTTACACTTAGTCTTTCACATCTTAAATCTCTGAGTTGGATAGTTCCCGATTTATTTAAGACTTCGCCGATTCGCTATGAACGAGAATGAAACAGATTGTGACTCTCCGCTTGACGTGCATTCCGTTAGGATCGAGTATGCAGTACTAGCTGTACAAGTATTTTTCATTCTGCTAACAATAATTGGGAATGTATTTGTCATAATAAAAATTGTATTGGAGAAAAAGTTCAACAGGAATATAACAATTTATGCGGTTTCACTTGCAGTTGCGGATTTATTAGTAGGAACAACAGCGATGCCCTTTGCAATGTACTTCTCTTGGGCTGATGTGATAAATTCCAAAGAATATCAGGAAACAATTTTATGTACCTTGGCGCGTGTTTTTGACGTCTTTTCTGCGTCATCGTCTATGTTGCACGTGCAAGCCATGACAGTTGACCGCTATGTCGCTATATGCTATCCCCTGAAATATCATATTACACTGAATAAAAGGAGGACGAAACAAATCATATTTCTATGTTGGATACTACCTGCAATATATACCCTAGCAATGGTACTACCTGTGCCAGCTTTCCACATTGAGGACATGTCTTCACAAGGTAATGTTTCGGACTTATGTATCCCTCAGTGCGCGTTCAGACTAAGTCCTCTTCTATCAATAATACCGCCGATATTTTCGTTTTATGTTACATCTTTCATAATGTTGTATCTCAATATTCGAATTTTTATAACAATGAAGAGACGTCGAAAACAAATGACTACTAAGTGTGCTGGAAGAATGTTTGCTGCACAAAGAAGAGGCCAACACCTACTTCAAGAAGCTGAATCTAGAGTTGCCAAAACTTCTATCATTCTGATCATTTGTTTTTATGTGTGCTGGATTCCATTTTTTTGTGTACACATCTGTGGATCAATGAATAGGCTACACTACTCCTGATGTTGTCGTTTCATTCCTTACATGGTTAGGATACGTAAATTCTTCATTTGATCCTGTAATGTATTACCTATTTTTCATACGAAGGCCAAATGAATAAATCGTGACAATAAATAAAAATGTTTGTGAAACATTATTTCAGAGGTCAGGGCAACACTGAAAAAAACTGCTAAGCATCGTTGCTCACTAGACATCCTAAATATTGAGCTTATAATCAGTCATTTGACAAACAAAAGATAGTACTGTATGTGTACTTATTTTGGCTCAATCAAATCTAAGCAGAAACATAATAAGGCATATTGACATATTAGCATAATTAATTAACACGCTTGGGTTAGATATCAAAGGCGTAGGAGATGGGGGGCACATCCCCCTGCTTTGAAAAGTGCTAGGCACAACCATGTTTGTTCCCCCCCCCCCCACTTTTCAATCACAAAATTTTATAATGCATAAACGTTGTTTAAAATAGCAACATTTTGTACCATAAATCTACAATTTTTCGGCCAATTTTCAAAATTTAAGCCGAATAGTGTCAAACAAAAAATTAAATTTATCTCGTTATTACGAGAAAAGATCTCGTTATTACGAGAAAAGATCTCGTTATAACGAGGTAATTTTCTCGTTATTACGAGAAAAGATCTCGTTATTACGAGATAATTATCGCGTTATTACGAGAAAATCATCTCGTAATTACGAGAAAAGATCGCGTTATTACGAGATAATTATCGCGTTATTACGAGAAAAGATTTCGTTATTACGAGATAATTATCGCATTATTACGAGAAAATTATCTCGTAATTACGAGAAAAGATCGCGTTATTACGAGAAAAGAACTCGTTATTACGAGAAAAGATCTCGTTATTACGAGATAATTTTCTCGTTATTACGAGAAAAGATCTCGTTATTACGAGATAATTATCGCGTTATTACGAGATAATTATCGCGTTATTACGAGAAAAGATCTCGTTATTACGAGATAATTATCGCATTATTACGAGAAAATTATCTCGTAATTACGAGAAAAGATCGCGTTATTACGAGAAAAGAACTCGTTATTACGAGAAAAGATCTCGTAATTACGAGATAATTTTCTCGTTATTACGAGAAAAGATCTCGTTATTACGAGATAATTATCGCGTTATTACGAGAAAATTATCTCGTAATTACGAGAAAAGATCTCGTTATTACGAGATAATTATCGCGTTATTACGAGAAAAGATCTCGATATTACGAGATAATTTTCTCGTTATTACGAGAAAAGATCTCGTTATTACGAGATAATCATCGCGTTATTACGACTTAGTTATTAGGTGAATATGTATGAATAAAGCATGATTTATTTATATGCATTTTTTAGAGTTTAAACATGTTTGAATTGAACCAGTTCATAAGAACTTGTTTCCGACTAGGATTCAGTAACAAGGAAATTATTCAATTGTTAGCACATTCTGAGAAAATAATAATAAGTATTTCGACACTGAAAAGAAGAATGAAATCTATGGGTTTGTTCATTTAAAGATATCTACAAATAGTACCATTTGAAGATATCTTTAATTCATCTAAAGATATCTTTAATTCATTAGAAGATATCTTCAAATCCTTTAAAGATATCTTCAAATCATTGAATTTATGTTAAAACGGCGCTCTGGAACGCCGTTTTAACATATATTCAATTATTTGAAGATATCTTCAAATGAATTAAAGATATCTTAAAATGAATTAAAGATATCTTCAAATATTTAAAGATATCTATAATTCATTTGAAGATATTTTCAATTCATTTGAAGATATCTTCAATTCATTTGAAGATATATTCAAATGATTTGAAGATATCTTCAAATGATTTGAAGATATCTTCAAATAGTACCATTTGAAGATATCTTTAATTCATTTGAAAATATCTTCAAATCATTTGAAGATATCTTCAAATCATTTGAAGATATCTTTAATTCATTTGAAGATATCTTCAAATAATTGAAGATATCTTCAAATAATTGAAGATTTCTTCAAATAATTGAATATGTTAAAACGGCGCTCCATACATAACCTACATCCCCCGAAAAATTATTAAAGTGATTACTTATTTAATTTTAACACACATAATTGCTTTCAAATCGCTAACAAGATGTGTTTGTGAAACACTGATGTCCCCGGCGGCAACGAAGTCCAAAATGGCTATCTTTAGATTAAAGGTCACAGTCAAGGTCACAAGGTCATCGACCTTGGTGTCATCTGAAAGGGTTTGTAGAGTAAGCATGCCAAATATGAAGTCTCTATCTTTTCTCGTAATAACGCGATAATTATCTCGTAATAACGAGATCTTTTCTCGTAATAACGAGAAAATTATCTCGTAATAACGAGATCTTTTCTCGTAATAACGCGATAATTATCTCGTAATAACGAGATCTTTTCTCGTAATTACGAGATAATTTTCTCGTAATAACGCGATAATTATCTCGTAATAACGAGATCTTTTCTCGTAATAACGAGATCTTTTCTCGTAATAACGCGATCTTTTCTCGTAATTACGAGATAATTTTCTCGTAATAACGCGATAATTATCTCGTAATAACGAGATCTTTTCTCGTAATAACGCGATAATTATCTCGTAATAACGAGATCTTTTCTCGTAATTACGAGATAATTTTATCGTAATAACGCGATAATTATCTCGTAATAACGAGATCTTTTCTCGTAATAACGAGATAAATTTAATTTTTTGTTTGACACTATTCGGCTTTCGTAAATAAAGTCTGGTATATACTTTTCATACAACTTTAATGAGGTTCTTTTTGTAATATGCTCCTTTTAAGCAAAATTTTGATAAAGAGAAAAAAGTTTGGGTTTTTTTTTTAAATGTTTACGATGAATATGAAAATCTGTTAAAGTCTTTATAGATAATTTTGCTGAGTTAGCTATAATATTAAATCAACCTTTTTCTGTATTGTCATTTAATTTTACTTAAGACTTGTCAATAATACAAGCAAAGGAGATGCTGTATAACATTTCATTTAAGTTCATTGAGATTTACATTTGTTTCTGTTTTATTTTGATTTAAGAACTGTTAAGAATGCAGAATAGGATGATAACCCGGATATGCAGAGCAATCACTGTGACGATTCTATTGTATGAATTTGCAGTTTTAGAATATGTTTAAGCTTTGTACGGAAAACCACAGGCACCAGATTCCTAGAAAGAAAATAAGAATTCATCTTAAATGCCCTTTTCTCTTCTCTTAGGAGAGAGTAAAGAAAAGAGAAACGAGAGTTTAAGATGGGGTTTCAATTTCCTTTCTAGGATTCTTGTGCATGTGCAGAAAACTACATGGAAGTTCGAGGAGGGTATGTACGAGAACTTTTTAAAATTTATCAGATAAAAGCTATCGACAAGGAGTTTCTTGTATCTCAATATCTTTCTTCATTTTTTAAATCAGGAGTCCATCGATTTCACAGGAAAAGAGAAATATTGATATAAGAATTGGAGAACTGGATTATTTTCTTGATACGAATTACTGAATGTTTTATCGTCTGAATTTTCCGACAGATACAAGCTAGATATGATTAAGTGTACGGTAAAACCACCCTTTTTAACTAAACAATCTATATACAGGGAAATATTTCTGTGTCTCAACAAGTATGTATACTTTTATCTTGAGTAAAACTCTAACAAACAGGAAAAGACCAATGTACCATAATATAAATGCAATTGAAACCATAAGGACCATAGAAGATTACCAAGTATTTCTCACTAAACTGAAACCGCCTAGCTAAATATTTTAATCAACAACTACAGACAATTGGCTCGAAATTGCAGTTTTTTAGCGACAGTGTCATCTTTTATTCAAGTATCCTGCCTTTGTTTAAAACACAATTCATCTCATCTTTTCGATATGTAAGTGCAATGCAGTTATAAAGATTTTGGATGTTAAATCAAAATTTATTTCCCATAGCTTTACGAGAACTGAAATGACTCTTTCAATATTATGACGTCATCAAGAAATTCATGAAAACGTCGATTAATGCATATTTCAAAGTCTCGTAGAAAATTTTCCTGTGGATAGAATCAAATGTAAGTTTGTATAATCATGGACAGACAAGAAATATATAATTTCAGAAATTTTAAGAAAAATTTTATTTGGCGTCCAAGTGTTCAATACCTCCTTAAACTAAACTAAATGTAATATTTGGGATAATAAGTTTAGAAAAAGAACGAACTTAAATTTTAAATGAAATACGGAATAGCTGGCGACTTGTCATCTTTTGTTTTTGATGATCGTGTGTCCTATGTAATCTACGTTCCTAGTAATTTCTATTGTTTCTTCAAACGCATTCGAAAATTTCTGATCACAAAATAGTCTCGAAATTTCAGAAAAGTGGGTCCTGTAGCATCATATCCTACCCATTCTACTACGTCTTTCTGTACTTTTTGAACATAACTTTCACAGTAATTGGCCATATTTCATTGTATGAATCGATTGAGGATCACTGAAGAGGGTTAAGTACCCGAAACGTGCATGTCTAGACCACGCTAGAAATTTATTTGTTCTTAAAAGAAAGGAGGGGATCTCCAACAACACTCGGTTGCAGCAACCACAGCAAAACCCCAAAACACCCAATGCAAAAAACACAGAGCAGGCACCCACGGAAGGAGACGTAAAAGGGACAAGGAACACCAACTCACACCATAGAAACATGAAACACAAAGGACCACATATAAACCAAAAAGACCAATGAGAAATCGGTGCCGATTTAAGACGGCCATCTGCCAGGCAAGTAGCAGACGGTATGGTTATCCAGATTACGTGCGCACAACCCCCCCCCCCCCACTTTTCCGATTACCAAGAGGTCTCGAAGAACGCACAATTGTAAGTAAAATAACCTCACTGTAAGATAAAGATAATAAAGCCTACGCTCACGCAGCAAGATACGCCCGTTGGGATTTTTTTCACAACACCAAAATATCTAAGTCCCATAACTCCAATCGGATGAACCTGAAAATCGAAAGGCGGCTTCCTCTTCAAAGTCTGATCACAATGTACAAATATCATGAAAATCTGTTGACGCATATTCAAGTTATTGCATTCCATGCACCTATATTTTGCCCTTAGCTTAACATGTATGTGCATATACCCCCCCCCCCCCCCCCCCATTACACATAATTTCTGGATACTGTGACAAAAAATTTAGGAACCCATTATATATGTGAAAGAACATCCTTTCTACTTGAAGTATACAAAATTTCAAAACATTTTGACCAGAAATAGATTTTTAAAGAATTTTTAACTATTTTAGTATATTTTCATTGTATTTAAAATATCTAAGTCCCATAACTCTGTAACGACGAATCGGATGAACCTGAAAATCGAAAGGCGGCTTCTTCTTCAAAGCCTGATCACAATGTAGAAATATCTTGTAAATCCATTGACACATATTCAAGTTATTGCGTTTCATGCGCCTATATTTTGCCCTAAGCTTAACATGTATGTGCATATAACCCCCACCCCCCCATTACACATAATATCTCGGTTATGCGACAAAAAAATTAAAAACCCGTTACATATGTCAAAGAATATCCTTCCTACTTGAAGTATACAAAATTTCAAAACATTTCGACCAGAAATAGATTTTTAAATAATTTTTAAATATTTAAGTATATTTTCACTGTATTTTAAAAATCTAAGTCCCATAACTCTGTAACGACAAATCGAATGAACCTGAAAATCGAAAGGCGGCTTCCTCTCCACAGTCCAATCATAATGTATGAATATCATGAAAATCCGTTGACGCATATTCAAGTTATTGCATTCCATGCGCCTATATTTTGCCCTTAGCTTAACATGTATGTGCATATACCCCACCCCCACCCCCCTTCCTATTACACACAATATCTCGGTTATGCGACAAAAAAATTAAAAACCCGTTACATATGTCAAAGAACATCCTTTCTACTTGAAGTATACAAAATTTCAAAACATTTCGACCAGAAATAGATTTTTAAATAATTTTTAAATATTTTAGTATATTTTCACTGTATTTTAAAAATCTAAGTCCCATAACTCTGTAACGACAAATCGGATGAACCTGAAAATCGAAAGGCGGCTTCCTCTCCACATTCCAATCATTATGTATGAATTTCGTGAAAATCCGTTGACGTATATTCAAGTTATTGTGTTCCATATGCGGACGGACAGACGGACGGACGGACGGACGGACGGACTTCGCCATACCATAATACGACCCGTCAAATGACGGGCGTATAAAAACAGACAGCATGACAGAGGGGCCCCAAGAGCACACAGATGGATATGAAAATGGATATGGAAAACAGAAGGCCTACGAAATACAGACCGTGCTCTGCCGGCTGTAGCAAGCTCATGCATGTGATCACCCGAGAATTCCGACTGACATTCAGAGAGGACAGGTGGTCAGAGCCCTGTCTCCTCTAAAGAGGTTTGGACAGTGTCCGTTGAGGAGTCCTGTCGTCACAGTCAGTCAAAGTGCAATTCTTAAGAATTAGGTACAAGGCTGTAGATTGGTCCAGTACCAAGCCAAGTGTCCATCTGGTGACAGAAGGATCATATCCGCTGTATAAAATGCGTTATAAATGATGCTATGAACTTGAAGACATAACATTTGTACAACTTGGTAAGTGCCACTGCTGTTCTATAAATTACTTAGAGAAAATATAGAAATATCATCAATGGTATAAGCTGGACTTTACTAGATACCACATGGCAAAACGAAATGCAATGATATAAGAGCAATTGGTAAGAATAAGTAATATTTAAAATACTTCAACAGTTTATTTCAACAATTTTGTACAAGAACATGTATATTTCATTGGTCACACTATACAGTTATTATAATAAATAGAAAAAAATATGCAACAGATATTTGTCAATTAAATATCATAGTACCATATCACAGTTTTCTGAAATGGACGGAATGTTTTTTTGTCTTTTTTTTTCTTGCAGGAAAATACACACTGACTAACATCACAGTTTCATAAGAATATTAAAGTGTAGAATTCTTTAAAAATCAAACTGACAACCCAGGTCAAAACATGAAATATGACATGCTTTAATATCTAAATTAAAGGTAATATGCCATTATAAGTAATATCTAAATTAAAGGTAATATGCCATTATAAGTATCAATATTGGAAAAAGAAAATGTACACTTGTATAAGAAATAACGCAAAGCAAAATGTTGCAACAAAGAGATTGAAGTGTTAAATAGTATTATTACTAGCACTGATAGATTTTCTCATCTCTTTGATATTTACATGTATATACACTATTTTACACATTCTATAATCAAAATCACCATCAGACACTCTATCACATACATGTACATGTATATTTATCACAGATGTTTATAAGGACGGACGAGCTGTAGACAAATTCAAATAAAGATGTACGTCAGTCTTTGTGTTCGTAATCTTCAGCATTTATGACCAGTATCACTCTCCCGAGAACTGACTCTGGATCTCTATAGCATGTCTGTAGTCCTCGATGGCCTCAGATTTACGTCCAAGTTTGCCGAGCACATCAGCTCTACGTTTTAATACCAAGGCATCGTCAGGCTTCAAAGACAAGGCTGAAAGAAATAGTAATAAAATGCTTAGAAGAATCAAGAATAAATAGATAATAGTTTGTTTGAGATATAAAGATTCAGTCTGAAATCTAGTACCCAAGTTAAAAAAGTAATCAAAGCATATGTTCCTATTCTTTTTGTTGAGGATGACCTATATCTCTCATTCCAATGCACTTTGTTTGCAACATGCATTCTAACTGGTTCAGCAATGAAATAATTACAAGGGGTTTCACATTTCACAGCTGCAGCTTTTGCTATGACGTCATGCGTTCCAATGAAGGAGTTTTCTAGCTCACTACTGAATAAAGCAGCAGATGAAGATTCTCATACTGATGATTTACAAACATACTGGTAATCAAAGATTACATAGCTTGCCAAAGCAGATTTTGTCTAAACTCAAATAAATTCCAAGATCAAATTTGACTTGTCAGAAGATAACATCGCTTTTGACAGTAAAAAGGCAATTTCATAAACTCCATGGCAAAGTCACTAGGTCAAAACTCAATTTCCATAACGAAAGGTTTGGTCATGAGGAATCTACATATGAAATATCAAAGCCCTACTCCTTATAGTTCAAGAGAAAAAGTAGGTCAAAGTCAAAGGTCAAGGTCACTAGGTCAAAGGTCATGGACGCCACGCTCAATTTCTAGCAGGGGATTTGCCAATGTCCTGTCATTTTTTGTAAAGCATATACATTGTACCCCCAAAATGGCACTATACTTTTCAAACACAAAAGCAGGATATCATGCATATACTGTATGACATATTGGGCCTTCGAACCTTATAGTGGACTTAATTTGATTTTAGGTACTACCTTTTGAATAGTCAGCCTCTGCCTTGTCAAACTGTTCCATTGAAGCGTAGAGATTTCCTCTGTTAAAGTACATATGTGCCGTGTGTGGACTCAGCTTTATGGCAGATCTGAAGTCACCAAGAGCTCCCTCTGCATCTCTTAACATTACCTGATATAAGATAAGGATAATTAGCAAATTTTACTTCTTTTGTATAGTTTTCCAAGAAAATAAAATTTTAAGATCCTATAAGAATTTAAGAATTGTTCTTGAAATATAAAGACTGAAAGCTTTTGAATCTGACAGATTTTAAGAAATCAAACCTTAGTAATGGCCCTGTTGAGGAATGCTGACTCGTCTTTGGGATTGTGCTCTATAGCTTTACCATAATAATCCAATGCCTGCAACATTACAAAATTATTGAAAAGTTTAATATAATATATAGTTAGTAATTCTCACAGTTTGTAATACGTTGACACTTTGTGCTCTAAAATTAAATTATATCCAAACTCAAAATCGTTAGCATGAAGTCTTACATCATGTAATAATGTACATACCATTCTGAAGTGCCTTGTATGGAAGTAGACATTGGCTGCATTGAAGTAAGCGAGGGCATACGTGGTGTCCATCTTAATGGCCGCCTGGTAATCTTTCATAGCGTTTACTCTGTCCTGCATAAACTGTAAACAAGTAGGAGTTTTATATTATACATATCTCAGTGGCTTCAAGGAGTTCATTCTTTCATTCAAAGAACTTTGCGAAACAATCATTTCACAATCTGGTTGTTAATAAAAATTTAATACTTCCCCATTTGTAACAACTTCTTTGTTAATTTGGTTGGTTACTCAAAGAAGGGCTTCAAAATCCTAATAAGTCTGACCAACTCATTATTTACTACATGTATTAGTATTACATGTACAAGACTGTTAAACAATAGCAATACAGTAATGGTCTATATCAGTGCACAATTAGACATACATGTACTTGAGTAGGTAGAGTTTATTCAATGTGGGTCTAGTTCTAAATTTCCAGAATGGACCTTTTATTTGTAATTACTAAGACAACATAAAAGTTACAAGTAATTTGGTATTAAAGACCACTGTAGTACAACATACCTGGTTGATGACTCCTCTATTTGTGAGTAGTTCTGCCGTAGGTGACACCTTAATGGAAGCACTGATGTCCTGATAAGCGGCAAATGTGTTACTCATCTGCAGATTTACTATAGCACGACCCTCTAGTGCAGGCTTAAAGGCTACAAAAATAAGGAGAAAAGAAATGTATCAAGAAAACAGCAGACTGTCATGTAACTTTAGCCAAAATTGTTCTTATCAATAAACTGAACTTGAGTTATATTTATTTCTATACTTCAATGCATTGTGTACTAACTAGAGTTTGATAGCCTTCCTCTCATGTAAAATGTTTCAATATAATCACACTGAATTGTCAGTTTATCACTGAATTCATTAATGACAATGTTCAAAGACAAAGACCTAAAAAGGTGAAACTATGGCCCTGTGATGCTAAAAATGAACTAAGAACATACTCAACAGGAAATGTTGATAAAAAACTTAATAAAAGGGACTTACTTGGTTTAATCTCTATAGCTGCAGTAAACTGGTTCCATGCTTGCATGAACTTTCCTGATACCTGTAGTGTATAGGCCAAGTTAACCCGGGCTGGTAGATGGAGTGGGTCTGTAGTAGCACTCTCTCATAGTCACGTCTGGAATATCGTAAAATAGCAATGACATTCTTAAAATCTAACAAAATATATACTTACAAAATATATATTAAAGTTAGGATAACACAACTGTAGATATTTCTGAAAAATCAGTCTGGTATAAATGTAAGCCAGAAACTACTGAAAAAACAAATGTAGACTGAAGTAATTAGGCATTGAAAGAAGATTCACCATGCACAAGTTTCAGAATCTGAGGAAATTTCATTGAACATGTTGTCGGCCATTCAATGGAATGATGCATACTTTTTATTATTAATTTCTTTTATATTGAACATCCTTAGAAGAAAAACACGTTCAAAATCCTGGAGTGAATCATAAATATTTCTATAAATTCCCTGTATTGGGGTCTATGAACTTTTGCTAGCTATTACTTTATTAGAAAAATCTAACCTAGCATAGATGAGTCCTCCCTTTGAACCATAGTCCATGTAAACATTTCCTCTAGCAATAATACCATCCTGGAAGAATGGGTTGTTCTCTATACATGAGGTAAACACAGAAACTGCTTCTTTCAGCCTGTCCATTCTGGAATGAATAATCAGTTAGATTGTTTGAGCAAGCATCAAGCCTTTAATATAACAAACGTTTATTTTCTGAATTCACACATTACCCATCAGGAGACAAATTAAACTTTTATTTTTCTAAAATGGATAGCTTTATCTTAATTTTCATTCTTTAGACAAACTTATCTTATTTTTGTAAAAATTATGTCAAATCTAATTTACGTATATATTTGGGGTAGGTAATTTATCATCTTTTTAAAATTCTGTGAATCTCAAAATTTCTTGGTAACACTGACACCTACATTGTAATTGCCATTTTTGACAGTTTATTTTATATATTCTGAAATTGACAAGAGTGGAACCCTGTTCATACTTATGATAACACAGGCCTAGTGTATGTAGTATTCCTATGGTCAGCAGGGGTCAGCTTGGCAGCCATCTTAAAATCATACAAAGCATGGTGTAGTCCTTCCTCTCAAAGTACAACAAGCCTCTGTTAATCAGTACCTAAAGAATGGAAAACAAATACATCATGTTATTTTTTTTGTGAACACCCACAAGTTGTCTTGATGGTAGCTAATCTTTGTAGCATAAAGAAAGGGTTATTGTTATTCAATCTTCATTTCTACAACAAAGAAAATAAATTATATTTTAGATTTAGGAAATTGCTTTTTAAGCTGAAATCAATTTTTATAGTTAAATCAAGTACTACCTTGGCCTTTAGTTTCTCATCCTCTCCTAGTAACAGGACAATACCATAGTCTTTAAGTGCCTGAAACAAGTGGTTTTCTTCTTTGAATAAGTGTGTAAATATGAATCTAAACTTTCATTTATTTGTTTAAAATTCATAATACTAATACAACAACTTATCAAAAGGTGTTAACTTACTTTCTGATACTCTTTCTTTTCCTGATAACACACAGCTCTGTTGAAGTAGGCCAGTTCACACATACTGTCAATGCTGGTGGCAATGTCAAGGTCACGAATGGCAAGGTCATATGCCATGATATGGTACTTCAAGGCCCCTCTGTAAAGAAAATATGTAGAATTTAGTTCTAAATGTAAATACATGTATGTACCTTCAAATGTGAGAAATAAATCCATGACAAAAATCAGCTCTGATTAAATTGTGTATAGATTACAAATATCTGTAACACTGTAATCTGTATTGACTTTGAAGACTATCACTTCTAAACTAAACATATGCAAAATCATGAATATAGAGAGGTTAAAAACTGCCGAAAAATAGAGGTAATATTCACAACTTGTAGACAGTATGAGAATTTAAAGAATTACTGCAGAAGCACTGCTCTCCACTCATGCCAAGTTTTACCTGGACCTTTTACTTAAAATCAATAAGGGTTCTTCCTTGATTATAGGCAATGGACATGTGAGATTCTATCACTTTAAGTAAGCACTTTCTTTCGTTGTGATCAGGAAATGAAAGTTCCGTCTGTGATCAAACTTACAGTTGGCTATGCAGACAAATGGACAGACATGACAATACCAGTTAATAGTCCCCTCAACTTTTCAGTAGGTCTCTAGAGACCTGAATCCTCTTGTAGATTTGGACTACAAAGCCAATGAGAACATTATAGATACAGTAAATAATAATTACCTGTAAAGGTAGGATCTGACACTCCTTGGCTGTATTTTGATAGCTTCATTACAGTTTAATATGGCTTTGGTGTAGTTCTTCTTCATGCCATAGTAACAAGCCCTGCTTAGGTATGCCTGAATAATAAAGTTCAGAGTTGATACATGACTACTGTACAGTTGAATTAAATTCTTAAGGCAATTATACATATGGATTGACAAGAGATCTAATAAACAAAAGTTAATAAAAATTTCAATATGAAAGGGATTTCAAGCCCCCTGAAAATACTATCAGTAAGGCCATGTAAAATTAATTCTATGTTTCTCAGATAATAAGTCTAAAAAAAGTGGCAAGGTAGGTAGGGTTTTTATATTTTGTTTTTATTTCCATAAAGAATACTCTTATTATTCATGTACATAGTAAGGCAAAAAAATTGTATGCGCTGTCTAATCCCCCCCATTATTCATATAGGGCAAAAAACTTGTGCTGTATCTCTCCCCCCCCCCCTTTTTTTTCTTCATAGAAAACTGTCTTTGAACCGTCAGTCAAAATAATTGTACATGTACATTAAAATCTATGGCTTTCTCCTGTAAATAAGTTGATTTTTTAAATGTAAAATAGCCTATTCCTTCTGAGAACGGGGAGACGTAGCTCATCTGTCTGAATGGAACAAATATACAAAGTGACACGTTTTGATTGACGCGAGTTCATTAGTAGAATCGCATAAGAGACTCAACGGGTGTTATTTGCTCACACCTTGTTTAAACCCAGTTCAAATTAAATACAACTCCTTACTTCCTCGGATGGATCCGTTCATATGGTCAAAAATTTAGCCGATAGCGTATATCTTCGGAAGTCTAGTCTGGATGAATGAAGTGTTCAGCATTAACCACCGTCTGATAAATAATGTACACGGTACAATATACATGTATTTCC
>VSWD01000006.1:42256916-42554569 GCA_033119305.1 Pinctada imbricata
AATCGATTCTGTGAAATTGAAGATGTTTCACATTTTCAATCGTTTTTCGGTTTCGACTTTCAGAAGAAACAGAGAGGCTCAAAAGTAATCAGTGCCATTAACTCTGTGGCTGATGTGGTTGGCAAGACACTTCTTCCAAAGCAAGAACCCTTATCATTTAGTTTGGAGGCAATGTCTTTGGTGTTACAGAAAACCTTTGCGACTGAGCTTGGGTATATGAACGATACGGAAGTGATAAGAGAAAGAGATGGACAAAATTATGAAATGTTGATTCAATTTCCAAAAGAGAATTCTCTTATCGAAGCCGATGCATCCCTAAATGACTCTAACGCTGTTTATGATGTTCAGGTAAGTTTCTTTAAAGATAAAATGTACATAACTTTCAGAGAATCGCATATCCATTTTTTTTATGAAATTCCTTTTATCAAAGCTTTTAATTAAGAAATAAAAAATGACAAGCCGGGCTCTATTGTCTCATAATGCCCGAGCGTCCTCAGCCAATCACATTTATTACCGAGCCGCGTTCTATTCTAAAGATAACCAAACTTAGACCTTTCGATTCTAAGTAAAAACTAGTTCCTGCCGGTTTATCTGCTTTCAGAAAATGGGTAGGCTTGCTTTATCGCTATAGGGCCTATATTGGAGAATAGAGTCCGGCTCGTGTCTGTTGTCTTAATAGGGAAAAGGAATCAAGTAATATTAGAATTTTCGACCTATTACACATTGCATCTGTCTCAGCCTTAACTTTTAATTCAGATACATGAATTGATTAGCTATCCGTATTCACCTTTGAAATTCTTAGACTTTTATAATGATGATCTTGAAATGGCAATGTTGAAATGGCTTACATTAAGTCCAAAACATTTTGTCTAAAACTTTTATTTTTCAGAATTTCATCTTCGATAACAACCCGTATGCTTGGTCTCCTTCTTCGGATAAAGTTAATTCGTTATTTGTAGCGGATATAACCCTGAAATCTGAAAACAGCGGTAATAGTAAAAAGATAAGCGGTTTAAAAGAGCCTCTACAATTTCAGATTCCAGTCAAAGGTAAGGAGGTGTCTACCGTGCACTGGATGTTCTCGAATTTTACACGCTCATTATTGTGTTGCCTGCGATGCATAACGACACTTAGGCCATAGCGACACTTAGGGATCACTTTGTCCGTTGTCCGTCTATCCGTCTGTCTGTCACACTTGGATGTCACACCCTATAAGAGTGATTCCTGAGTGTCGCTATGTTTCGCAGGCGACACAAGCATTCTTTGGAATGATTTTTTTCATCAGGTATTGCTAAGATATTTCATCGTGTATCGATGTCGAACAAATATTATTTTTATGAACTTGTTCCATAGTCCAGATCCATCAAGTGTAATATTGTACAAACGGGTTAAGCTGCTTGTATCTTGTTTGCATAGTACAGATCCAAGATTATTTATATTGAACCAACGAGTTAAACTGCCTCACTCTATTTTCGGTCGTGAAGAATCAATCAAACACGCTTAGAATTTAAATTCCTGAAATATGTTTTGGTAATATAATCTAACAAAATATACGGTAGTGGCAGCTGAAACTGCTTTCTGGAATAAATCTGTCTGTCGCAAACCATTACCAGGCCATATCCCCAATCACTTTCATATTTTAGTTTGTTAAACCCTATCAGTATCTCTATATAAAATCTCCAAGGAAAAATGCCTATAAATTCGAATATTTGACCAAGCAGCCAATATTTACATCAATATTGGCCCTAGGGCAATATTTAAAAAAAATATTGACCGATAAACGGTAAATCGTTTGTGACGTCACGTCGTTGATGACGCTTTTAGCTCTACCTATTTTTCCGCACTCTTTCTCTTATAGAAGAAAATGTACGTAAACATGCCGGGTTTATCGGTTCGTTGCTGCAGTATTGGTGTAAGGTGTAACAAAACAATTATTGACTGGGAATTCGGGCAATATATGATTTGTTGGACCTTCAGACAAAATAAAGCCCTCGGCCTTCGGCCTCGGGCAATACTTTCTCTTTAGGTCCAACAAATCATATATTGCCCTCATTACCAGTCAATAATTGTATAATATTACACGTTGCTCATGACAAACCTGACACAAGGTCATCTGACCAAAATCGAGTTCATTTAGAGTATTGTGATTTACTTACCGTCAGGATCTTCTTTAACTCATTACGTTGCAGTTTGGAGCAGTTAAAACGTTCCCCGTGGCCTGATGTTTGTCAAGTGTATTAATTATTCTTTCGAGCTCTGTCACCTGAAATAAGCTTTGTTTTGGCCTTTTATCACTGTGACATCAAATATGTTTTTTTGCTATTTCGGAAACTAGCGATTTCACCGATAAATATCATTGAAACTAAAGGAGTTTAACATCTTGGCACCATCCCTCCAATGCTATTTTGAACATAGATTTTATTTGGATATGCTACTGAATCGACCCTACAGGAAATTTGGAGCCGCACGCTCTCTGTGAAAATCTAACTTCAAAAAATTAAAGAGGGCGCTACTGAAATTATTTTTGGTGGCTCCGCTGAAAGCATCACTGATGAAAATTTAATATTCGAAACACGTGTCTGGTGCATGTAAATTGGTTAGACATTTTTCTTCAAGAAGGTAAAGAGTTGGAACCCTTCGACATTATTACAGCACAGGTAAATTGCAATGGTAGCCTTCGCTGTGCGTACCGCAATATTTGTTGTCAAAAACCCATTTGATGCGGATCCTTAAAAATATACATATGTTTGTTTTTTCTCTTTGAAAATGAAGACAACACAAAGTGCGAAGTGCGATTCTTTAGTTTTTGTACGCCCGTCATACGGAATGTATTATGGTATGGCGATGTCTTTCTGTCCGTCTGCTTATGGAGCGCAAAAAAAGCAGATTTTCATAATATATATACACTGTGATTAGATTGTAAAGAGAAAGCCTCCTTTGATTATCAGGTACATTAGTTTTGCCATTACTGAATCATGGGACTTCGACTTTTTTAAATAATGAATTAGGAAAAAAGCTATTTTTTAGATTTCTATTTTTGGTCAAAATGTTTTGAACATTTGTATACTTCAAGAAGAAAGGATGTTCTTTCATGTATGTCACGTGTTTTCAATTTTTTGTCGCGTAATTGAGGATTTGCTCACTCAGTTGTCTAGTTATGGGTAGAGCGTAGGCGCATGGAATGCAATGACTTGAATTCAAAGAATTTACATGATATTTATACAATTTGATGAGGATGTACAGAATTTACCGCTTATTGATTTTCAGGTTCACCTAATTTGAGTAAACAGAGTAAAGTGACTTAGATTTTTTGATTTCGTGAAAATATAATGAAGTTGTTAAGAATTTGCTTAACTTCTTTTGTTAAAAATATGTTTTTGATTGTGTGTATATTTCAAGGAAGGATGTTCTTTCATATATGTAACGGGTTTTTATTTTTATCGCATTAATGAGAAATTGTGAGTAATGCAAGGGGGTTTATGTATAGGATAAAGACCGAGTTGAGGTCTGTATGAAGGTTAGATGCCCAAGGAGAGAACAGGGTGGTGTTTAAAGACCGAGGCCGAAGGCCGAGGTCTTTAAACACCACCCTGTTCTCTCCGAGGGCATCTAACCTTCATACAGACCTCAACGAGGTCTTTATCCGACTTACAAACCGCAGAATTTCTTCAATTTTCAGAAAAATAAAAATCCAAATATTTAATACACCCCTGCTTTTCAAAATGAAATTGACCATGCAAATTATCGGGTGGAAATATGCAATGGTAACGGTTATTAGGCCATAGTAGTAAAATAGTTTGTTATACATCCCGATCATTTTCTAAAAGGTACCCTGTCGGGTCAGAGAAGAAAATAACACGTAAACAATGAGTTCTATTTCCATTAAAGTTTTTGAATATGTGATTAAATTATTGCAAATAGAGATAAGGAAAGATTTTGTAATCAAGTGAGGATAATATTTCTTCATTTTGTGCATCAAGTTCCTCAATATACATTCAATTGAAGAGCATTTAGAATTATTGGTCTTCAAGAATCGCTACAAGGATCTAAATTGATTTGAAATGGCATTTTGAACTTTTCGGGATAGAAGAATCTATTCTTTTTCTGTAACATTTCTTATAAAAGAATGTATTTCGCGGACTTGAAACACAGTATTTCTATACTATGGCCGAATACTCATTATAATCGAAACAATTCACACCCGCGACTGAAATAATTTTCTTCGCTCCGCCCCTCATTGTTTTTTATTGACCTCCACACTTCATTGAACGTTCATAAAACCTCGTATATTTAGAATCGTCCGCGGTCTTTATGAAATAAAATGACCGATGAATAACAAAAGAATCACATTTGAAGGTTTGTAAATGCATATACATGTTAAGCTAAGGACACAGTATATTCGCGTTGTACTCAATTACTAGAATATGCGTCAACTTATCTAGGATGCTGTACGTAATAGAACCTGTTCAGGAAAACGAGCGGGCCTCGTTTTGCTGAATATATATTTGAGACAGAATAACCAATCAGTACTACTTTAATGTTTATTTATATCCTAAATAAAGAGACTTGAAATACTATTATATATTTATTGGCAATGTATGGCCGCGGTGGATATGACAAATTTATGAATTATAAAATTATGACAAATTATGAACCATATATGATATATCAATGGATTTATCCAAACGTTTTAAATATGACTATTTTAACTTAATGTGATAATAAATTATAAGTTATTTTACAATACACATAAAACCAATTGTCTCATAATAGATATAACGTCATTGTTTGAATCAAGTTTTCGCAAGTTGAATGTCGTGCCTGATGACATCTAACATCGAACCAGAAAGTTCAAATCAAAGAAAATTGACATTGTGTTCAGAGCTTCGCCGGAGAATGCCTTGCGAGCTGGAACGTAATGTACAAAATGTAATTAATCCACATGCAGAATATATATTGAGTAGTTTTTACGCCATTGACATTGTGTTCACAGCATCACCGGAGAATGCCTTGCGAGCTGGAACGTTATGTTCAAAATGTGATTAATCCACATGCAGAATATTTTCCGCTAAATGAGGTCCACAATATCGCCGTTGAAAGCCTTGCGAACTGGAACCCAATGTAAGAAACAGTAGATTTTCAAGATAGATAAAATCTTGCTTTTGTGTATTTGAGACACTTAAGTTTTGCTTTTATCTGGTTCTCTGCGGTAGTTCTAATTTTTACTGGACATCTATTGGGGACTGGATCCACCGCGACGGGTCAAGGGGATGCTATCGTCTAAAGGGATCTGTGGTATATGGGTCTTTCTCAAGGGATCTGTGGTATATGGGTCTTTCTTAAGGGATCTGTGGTATATGGGTCTTCGGAACAACCATGGCGTCGACCAATCTTCGCTGATTTCAAGGGTTGTCAGTACGTCGAAGATGGACATTTTCCTTACCATTACTGAAAGATATAAAAACAAAATAACCAGAATTAATGATTAATTATACTTGTAGCTGAATCCAAATTGTATCCTTACCGGGTGGGAGGGTGGGAATTTTTCCATGGACAATCTAAAAATACGTCTAGCCGGTAAAACGGCTTTATCAAAGTGATTGAACCCCAGGTCGGTTCGCGCCGGGGTTTACGGAAGAGGGGTCATGCAGAATGTAATTAACTACGTACAAATGAGTTAAAGAAGATCCTGACGACAATCTCAACAGCACTCACAATAGAGCACAAAATTAAGCATCGACGGACCCCTAGCAATCTAGAGGTGGGACCAGGTGCCCGGGAGGAGTAAGCATCCCCTGTTGGCTAGCCGCACCCGCCGTCGATGTTTAAGCACGAAAATGAAAACAATATCTAAAATTCATGCACTCTCTGACGTAATGTCTCTAAAGAAAGTGCTATGGCGACAATGTCAGGGAAATATATTCAAAACACTTACTGTCAAACCCCTCGCGGGGAACTTTTTTACGAGCTCCACACGGCAAAGGGCATAAGTGTGACAAAAATGAGTTAAAGAAGATCCTGACGACAATCTCAACAGCACTCACAATAGAGCACAAAATTAAGCATCGACGGACCCCTAGCAAGCTAGAGGTGGGACCAGGTGCCCGGGAGGAGTAAGCATCCCCTGTTGGCTAGCCGCACCCGCCGTCGATGTTTAAGCACGAAAATGAAAACAATATCTA
This sequence comes from Pinctada imbricata, assembly GCA_033119305.1. Taxonomy (NCBI): domain Eukaryota; kingdom Metazoa; phylum Mollusca; class Bivalvia; order Pterioida; family Pteriidae; genus Pinctada; species Pinctada imbricata. The sequence continues at coordinate 42,263,099 of VSWD01000006.1, forward strand.
AAATTCATGCACTCTCTGACGTAATGTCTCTAAAGAGAGTGCTATGGCGACAATGTCAGGGAAATATATTCAAAACACTTACTGTCAAACCCCTCGCGGGGAACTTTTTTACGAGCTCCACACGGCAAAGGGCATAAGTGTGACACAAATGAGTTAAAGAAGATCCTGACGACAATCTCAACAGCACTCACAATAGAGCACAAAATTAAGCATCGACGGACCCCTAGCAAGCTAGAGGTGGGACCAGGTGCCCGGGAGGAGTAAGCATCCCCTGTTGGCTAGCCGCACCCGCCGTCGATGTTTAAGCACGAAAATGAAAACAATATCTAAAATTCATGCACTCTCTGACGTAATGTCTCTAAAGAAAGTGCTATGGCGACAATGTCAGGGAAATATATTCAAAACACTTACTGTCAAACCCCTCGCGGGGAACTTTTTTACGAGCTCCACACGGCAAAGGGCATAAGTGTGACACAAATGAGTTAAAGAAGATCCTGACGACAATCTCAACAGCACTCACAATAGAGCACAAAATTAAGCATCGACGGACCCCTAGCAAGCTAGAGGTGGGACCAGGTGCCCGGGAGGAGTAAGCATCCCCTGTTGGCTAGCCGCACCCGCCGTCGATGTTTAAGCACAAAAATGAAAACAATATCTAAAATTCATGCACTCTCTGACGTAATGTCTCTAAAGAGAGTGCTATGGCGACAATGTCAGGGAAATATATTCAAAACACTTACTGTCAAACCCCTCGCGGGGAACTTTTTTACGAGCTCCACACGGCAAAGGGCATAAGTGTGACACAAATGAGTTAAAGAAGATCCTGACGACAATCTCAACAGCACTCACAATAGAGCACAAAATTAAGCATCGACGGACCCCTAGCAAGCTAGAGGTGGGACCAGGTGCCCGGGAGGAGTAAGCATCCCCTGTTGGCTAGCCGCACCCGCCGTCGATGTTTTAGCGCGAAAATGAAAACAATATCTAAAATTCATGCACTCTCTGACGTAATGTCTCTAAAGAAAGTGCTATGGCGACAATGTCAGATACAACACCAAGATAAATGGAGAATGTTCGTAGACAATATGTGAGATATATAAATATATTTAAACAAAACTTATTTATACGGTGTATTTTAATACAATTAATTCTGTAATACTATGGAGGATATTTATCAGCGCGTTTCTGTGGTGCTGTTAAACGTTTTTAAATTCAATAGCATAATTAAAGAACAGATGAATTTGCAACATGGACCATACATGCACATTTCAATTACTTAACACTCGTCAGTGATCCTCAATCTAAACAATTTTATATGACAAAAAAGTGTGAAAGTTATTATGGCCAAAAATGCACCGCAAGACGTTGCAGGATGGGTTGGGATATGCTGTGTTAACGTTTCCGTCTGTTCGGTCGCTCTTTCATTTTTCATGAGAAGCATTCCGCTATTTTCACTGTTGGGGACATCTTCCCTATCTCTGTTATGTTTTATTTTTTCCAGAATTGGTATACAAATTGAAAATAATTTATGGATAATAGCTTTGGGTTTTGTGTTTCACTTTCATTCTGAAATGAGAGAATGCAGGTTCATTCTTGAAATATGACAACAGGATTATTTATAGTCAAAGATACGCGGTATTCGAATTCTAATGTGTCGTTATCACAGCTCGTTATGAATGTTCTCCGGATATTACCTTTTTCTTTCTGTAATTTTTCATGCATTTTTGTTAACGATTACTTAATATTTAAACTCTTGTTCTTTTAACAAAAAGTCTGAAAGTCAGTGAAGATCAAATAAAACTACTTAAACTTTCTAAATAGCCTGTTTAGAATGACAAATATGGATAATGACCATATCCCTGTATACAGTACAAAATCGATAATTTGAAAATCAGAAACCGAAGGCATACAAAATCAGGACAAATAACAAAGTCACCAAACTCAGCCACACGACTAAAACGAAAGGAGAATAAACCTCATTCATTAGCCTTAATCGGTTTAAAAAGAATAAGAATATAGGAAAAGGAGTTTTAAAACGACGTTTTTGTTGAGAGGTCGCCACTCTAGGTAAAAAATCATGACGTAAGAGTTGGACAATAACGACGTCACAATATGGATATACGGCCGACGTCAAAAGTCACGCGAAGGCATGTGGGATACAGTGACTCTACATGACGCGTCGCTATAGGCAAACTCTATTCCACATGGGGGCAAATGGGAGAAATTGTCTATCAATCAATTTCCTAATTTTGTGGTCGATTGGGATCTAGCGAGGACTTTTAGGGAATTCAACTCACTGCGAACTCAACCCTCTCACGCTTGACTGATCTCGAAATTGATTACATAACCAATACATGTTGAACATGGCTGTTAACAAAATTCCATATCCAATGTATCCTCTTTCAACGCGAATTGAGATTGGTTACACCACTCAAAATGATGCATTTCTTTCTTTGTTCAGTATACGATAGCATAATGCAGGCGTTTGTTTAAACGACTTAAAAAACTCGTTCAAACAAGATAAAAAGTCGTTCAAACGACTTTTGAAATTGATTAAAACTAGTTCTGATTGATGTCTGATTGACCAAACAACACACGCATCGATATGTTAATGCATATAAAGAAAGAGGGAGTACGAAATAAAGTCCGTGCTCTGCCGGCTACAGCGATCTCATGCATGTTATCACCCGTGTAGTCCAACCGACATTCAGAGAGGAAAGGTGGTTACGGTTCATTCTTCTCTAACGAGTTTTTGACAAGGCTCGTTATGGAATCTGCCTCCACAATCAGTTAGAGTGCAATTTTAAGAATGCATTATTACAAGGCTGTATAGTGGTCAAGTACCAAGCCAAGTTTCCCTCTGGTGAAAAAAAATCCAAAACATTAATACACACCCTAGACCACCAGATTAGCTATGAAATGTAAATAGTTTAATTGATTTCAAGATATCTATTACGTTTGATCAATTTTTGAAATAATTACGTTATTTATACACTCAGTGTCAATGTTGATGTAAGATGGGGAAAAGGTAGCTGTTGTCGAAATTAAGAATTAATGAAAAAAGGATTTTTTATTGTTGAATATTATTTCAGTTGATTCTGGCCCTACTGTCTTCAACATAGAGGTTCCAATAGAGAGAATAATTGAGAATAACAACCTTACCACGTCAAATTCAAGTTTACTGACCATTTCTTCTTCACCCGGAAGCGACACTTTTATTTTACTTCAACCAGTTACTAGGGACGTCATTTTCACTTACATTGTAACAAACTCAACGGATGAATGGACAGTTGATGACGTTTTTGAAAATGGAACTCAAATAACTTCAACAGGTATTATTAAGATTTTCTGATTCCATATTTTGGTATTAATTATCATATTTTTCTAAACAACATACTATTATACAATATACCTAAGTAATGCAATCTTTCTTCCCTGCAATTTTGAAGAACTGGGTGCATTATGTCTGTATTCTGTATATGTTCTTCTTAAAGATAATGTATTGTTTATAACACCTTACAAATAAGATGATTTAAAATGCCATAAATATGCAATGGATACCATAAATAAATATTAACTTCGCTTTTGTTTATAAATCTTCCTTGTAGCAATTTTCATAATCCTCTCCCAATTTTCGTTGCAAACATATCTGTCTTACAGGGTAGCCTATTTTGACTCTCGTTGGCGTAATCATTGTTTGCTGCATGTCATTATATCAAAATTGATTGAATATCTACTATTATTATGTATGTCAAACTCACCAATTTGGCATTCAATCAAATAGGCCTACATTGACCTCTTGTTGTATGAAGTAATGAACAACAACTTCTGTATCAAGTTACAAAATAGATATTACAGCTTTCATAATATTCTTTCAATATAGTATGTGTATATCCTGTATTGTCAGAATGTGAACCAATCGACATGATCATTGATTAGGTTTATTGAAATGCTTACCAATGGCTCGATTTGTTATCCGCATCGGTTGATATGTACAGTATAAATAATTTAATTTTGTAATTTTGTGATTTCTTTGTAGATGAATCTCTGAATCAGACACTTTTCATTCGCCATGATAATATTAAAAATGGTGTCTTCATTCTTATTGCTGTTAATACGAACCAAACGATTGGTGAACATCAATTCCATAACAATGTCTCAGAGTGGTCGAAAATCGAAAGAGGTAATTAGATTAATTATTAATTTCTGTAGTCCCAAAACTAATATACACAACATTTTAGCATTTTGCCATCAAGCAATCTGTCCGTTAGTAAGTCCGTAAATGTAGTCTGACTTTTTATCTCCACATCCACTTTTCCCCAAGGGAGCAAAGTGTCCTTGCTCTGCTTCCAGAAGACATCCTGCTGGATTACAATTATTGAGAAAGCATACTTCCTCATCCCTTTACACATGTCATTGTAAATGTACCTATAAAAATGCTCAACTTAATTAGTTTTACAAAATTCATATCAAAGTAATCATCCCAAACAAGTTCCTGTTACATTTCAGGCACACACACACCCTAACACACACAAATGTTTAGTATCCATGTCCACATTCTCTGCTCGTACAGCATAATATTTTCTACCTATTACTGTAGATAACGATTCATCAGTGGTCAATATTAGCATTTCCGTTGGAGTGTACAATGCCTCATGTTTCTATTTTGACCATGCCGATGACACTTGGAAATCGGAGGGATGTGTGGTTCGTACTTATGGAATATTAGGTTTTCATAATTAACGTGTTTGATATGTTTAAGATTGCATGCTAAATATGTATTATTCCATCACCTTTTATTATTTATTGGTTTGATTTCTTGATACATTTGTATATTTCTATTTTGAATGACGTATAGTTTTTACAACGGTTACCACTACTTTTGCTAGATATACAAATACACTGATACATTTATTTTTGTTTAATTATTTTGTTTACTAATGTTTTCTTTGTAAACAATTTCATTGATGTCAAAATCTTAAATATATGAGAAAACTTGCGAGTTATAAGCAAACTCCTTAGAGGCTTTGTAAAATTTCACATTTTGGATAACTTAGTTTCGTTTATTATTTCCAATAAAGTGCATATATTCGTGTTTCTTTTGAGAAATTAGAATGTTTTTCCTGTATTCAATCTCCTATATCTCATTTATACGAATTATAAACCCATAAGATATGTTCATTTTAACAGGTATTTCCTTTTGACAATTTCATTTTATCCTGAAGTTTGTCAACTGATCTGGAGATGTATGGTTATTTCAATCTTCCGTCTTCTATTCATAGGTATCGAATTCATCAACCTTGGACTACCTGTATTGTGAGTGTGATCACTTTTCGGTCTTCTCAGGGGGTATTTTTGTGGCACCAGTCATGGTCGATCCAACAGACGTGCAGCTTTTCTTGACGTTCTTCTCCAATCCTGTCATTGTTTGCGCTGTTATAACCCTATGGATAGTATACTTTATCTTACTGCTATGGGCCAGGAAAGTGGATAAAAGAGAATTTTATAAGGTACTAAATAGAACACGGTAAAACAGCGACGAGTCTTTTAGAAAACTGTGCGACATTTTGAAAGTAAAGAATTTTGGTAATGTTCAAAGTTTAGAATACCAAAATGAGAAAGAAAACCAAGTGTCTCAAGCCTCAAATGCAAAAGAAAAAAGAAAAAAAAATTCATGAATGCAATTCGCACATGTTATGTTGCCTACAACGTAAGCGTAGTAGATAGTAATACTTTTGTCAAGATTCTGTCTGTCCAACTGTCTATCAGCTAGTAACACTTTCACATTATATGACTATTACTTGCATTATTCCATTGATGGTCAATTCATGAGCAGACCGTACAGCAAACGAGTATGAAATCAATTATGGTAAAATGCGACAGGCGACAAAACTTGTCCTGTATAATGAATTAATAAATCAATATAGTAATGTGATATCATAAGCCAATTTAAACATCTGGGCAGATTTCAATCAAATTTTAGGGTGGAGTATCAGTTCTAAAAGATAACACAGGAGGTGAGCATTATTCATACCTTATTGGAGTAGTAACAGGATGGTGGAGGCATGCAGGGACGACAGCGAATGTATATATGTACATGAGGGGATCAAGAGGACAGAGTGCTCGAAAGGCACTGAAGGGTTCAATGACCGAGCACTTCCAGTCAGGAAATGAAGATTGGTTTCTTATGTCCATGCCAAGTAGCATCGGCTCCCTTAAGGAAATCACTATATGGCACGATAACAATGGAGTAGATCCAGCATGGTTTGTATTATTATTATCATTGGTCCACCTGTTTGCCAGATTGACAATTGATATCTTGACAAATTTGAAACAATTAATCGAAGATGATAATAAATCAGTGTGTAGTACGTTATCAAACAAAATCATAATGATAATTTGTAGAAGAACATTGGATATATGTGATACGATTCCTAAATAAGGACAGCAATTGTTAAATGGCAAGTAAATCTTTACAGAACGACGCTTTTGAATTTTTGTAAACACGAAAGTGATTAGGATGATGTTGTTGCATGCTGTATATGTTCCGTTGCACATCATTGTAGGATATTATGAGTTACACGGTTATTTAGTGACCTGATACGGAAAAATACATGGTGTGAAAAGAAAATTTCGCCGAGCCCGATACGGGTTTTCTTTTCACACCATGTATTTTTCCGTATCAGGTCACTTACTAACCGTGTAACGAATTTATCACGTCGAAGACCTCTAGAACTGTATGTGTGGGGATATCTGTATCGTAGAATTCACTCAAATGTCTTCCCTTTAAGCGTATCAATCATTGAAAACAATACGTTATTTTTATTTTTTGATATTGTTTATACTCCGAAGTGTATTTTCCTAATTAACATCAAGTCTTTTTTTTCGTCAGTTTCTGTTGATAAAGTCTGCCCAAATCTCTTGGTTAACGCCATCTTGTTTTGCTACGTCGGCACGATACGACGTCATGTCGACGTCATAATAAACTACTCGCCCGATACGGATTTACAAGCCTGATACGGCTTTTTTAACGGCGTCATGTGACCATGATCTGACCAATCAGATTCCAACAATTTTGTCTGAGGCGTGATAAACGTAGCTTAGAGTCAAGATGCAACAAGAAAGGAGGGGATCGCAAGCAAGACCCGGTTGCAGCACCAACCCAACAGAAAAACATACACAGCAAGGAACAAACGGGAAGGACAAGCAACAACAAACACGATATAAATTACCAAACATAAATGATTACAATAAACCTAATGGGCACGCGGTGTCGTCTTACAACGGTCATCTGCTTCGCTAGTTGCAAGTTGTGTGTTATCCGGATAACGTGCGCTAACCCCCCTCCCCCCCCCCCCCCCCCACCCACACACACACACCTTTCCGGTTACTCAAAGGTTTCGAAGAAGGCACAATTATAGTTGTAAGATAAACTCCTCACTGTAAGACGACCACGAAAATGGGACAGCAAAACGCAGGGACTCAATACACTGATGAATATGTAAATGGATATAAAATCAAAAGGCTTACGAAATACAGTCCGTGTTCTGCCGGCTGTAGAGAGCTTATGCATCTTTTCACCCGAGGAGTCCGACTGACATTCAGAGAGAACACGTGGTCGGGGCCCTGTCTTCTCTAACGAGATTTGAACAGGGCCTTTCATGGAGTCATTTCATCACAGTCCGTTGGGGTGCAAGTTTTAAGAATTCGCTGATACTAGACTATAGATTGGTCAAGTACTATGCCGAGTGTCCGTCTTTTGAGATTAGGATCATATCTACGGTAATAAAGGCTTTTGATGATTATGATGTATTTTCGATGGTTGTACTGTCTACTTTTGATCTTTCTAATTTTGTTTATTATGTCTGCTCTGTGTTTTGCTTTGAGTGTTCTGGGGTTTTGCTGTGGGTGCTGGAACGTGGTGTTGTTGATCACGTTGGAGATCCCCTCCTTTGTTTTAACTAATTTATTAAAGCGGAAACCTTGACCTAAAAGTTTATTGTAGTTCATAAATTTCTACCGTGAAAATCCAAAACATTAGTACATGCTCTAGCGTACCGGATGAGCAGTAATGTCGTATAACGGGATGAGATATATATGTCGTATGACGGCATTTACAAGCAACAGATGCTCCATCACATTTGTATGGATGGGCAACGCATGATGAGAAGACAACCAACGAAGGTGAAGTCAATTAGGGTAAAAGAGAGCATCAGGCGACACTACAGTGTTTTTTGACGGTCAACTAAATTCAATAATTTTAAAATAAGATATTATCAGAATCAGAAGTTCACTTTTAGGTTGGAGTATCGGTTTTAAACGATAACAATGGAGTAGTCCAATATTGTCATAGAAAACTTAATCCTGATCCTTGTCCTATCTGAAAACTTATCGAATGTCCTGTTTGATTGAATATTAACTCACTTTTGTAAGCGCAACATCGGCTGTTGTTCAACCCGTTGTTTTTGTCATTCATGCTGAGGTCGCTAATCCCTTTAACTAACTACCCTGTTTGTAATATCATTTCAGAGTGTATCAAGATAAGTGGGATGATTTTGCGATCGTAATCTGGATAACCTGAGCCACATAATCTGTTAAGGATAACAAGTTCGTCACCTGGCGACATTTGTTTCCATATGTTGTCTCACTTGTTGGCCCATTATGTATGTTATAATTGTCTCCCATTGTAATACTGTGTATTTGTTTCGTATATGTATACGTCGTTTGTGGCGCGTTAATCTGAAAATTGGGGATCCGTTCCTTCTTATTGTTATCTTACATTTCTGATTTTTATCTATGATTTCTTTTCATAGGTTTCTCAAACAAGTTGTCGTTCGTGATATTCAAACAAAACAAACTTGGAATTTCTTGTTCAACGATTGGTTGGCTTTGGATAGAGGGAGACGGACCTTACAGGCGAAAATCCGCTATTTGTCTGACCAAGACTTACACAATAAGATTGGTTATAATTTCATGCTCAAATCATCAAAAGACATTCAGAGCCAACACTTATGGGTAAGCATTTTCTCATGTCCTCCTGAGAGCACATTCACCCGAGCACAGAGACTTTCAGTAGCACTTTCACTTTTGCTTCTGACGATGCTTACGAGCCTAATGTTTCATGGAATACCTACAGACGACCCTGAAGATCAACTGAAGCATGGAGATATTAGCTTCTCTTTGTCTGATATCATCATTGGAATACAAAGTGGACTTATAATGTTTCCGATCAACATTATCATCATGCAGCTTTTTACTAGACTCTCTCCTCGTAGGAGGTCAAGGCCTCTATCAACCCAGAAGTATGAAGAAGAAAGTAAGTGAAAAAAAATATTGTCATAGAGATTTGGTATGAGAAATATGATCTTTCTTACTTCAATATAAAGCTATAATGATACATAAATTGACCCAGTGAAAATTAGATACAAGTAAATGCCGGTCAATAATCAGAAAAAGCCAATGACATCAGCTTTAAAAGAGCAAGTTATCATTATATGTCATGCCAAAAGACATGTTGATTTCTAAAGACTCTCGCTTTTAATTGAAAGCACACGACCTTCAAAAGGAATTCTGCTATATGATCGAAATATTTCATCCAAATCTTCCAATGAAGTAAGTGTTAAAGATTCTCATTGGTTGAATACTTTCGCCCTCCTCTTCAACACATGCTTTAAATTGTGCAAACCTTTTTTTCCTGGATCAAGAACATTTAAGTATATGTCCACATAAGAATCAGGCAGATGAAATACTTTCAATTTTTTACAATACTTTTCTCTTTTGAAATGTGCTCAAATCAACCCTCAAACGTATGTACCGAATGAATTTTCTTCACACTTGGATGGTGAAAAAGTTATGAGGGTACTAGATTTCATAGAGACATTATCCTGTCATTTTTCCTTTGTAGTCCTTTATTAATCTCGCTTCGCCATCGCTATCTTGTGAAATGAATTTCATATGTTGATTTGTACCACATATATGCCTCAGAAAAAAGAAGGAAAAAGTTTTGCAAACAATTGTGATATATCACCCCTGCTTGATACTTACATGGACATGCACTTAACATGTCCTTTCAGCAAGTACCAGTAAATCGTTCTGATTGCAATTAGTGAGTGATTTTTATTATCGAACTTTACACAAAACTCAAAAAAAGTGTGTGATATTTTACTATGCATAACAAAACAGCATTGAACCTAACATCTGTTTATTTTAAATATCAACAAAGGAGAAGGTCCACTAACCGTGATTTACGGCCCTGTATTTAGTGACTTTTTAAAAAGATATAATTTTTAATCATTTTTATGTAAATCTATCTATCAACATCGGTATTTGTCAACGGTAAAAAGTTTGCGAAACTTTGCGCCCCATGACGTCATTTATGACGTCAGAAACTGGTGACGGTACAGTAATATCCGTATTTTTCGTTAATTTTCATACATTCTTTGCAGTTTTTCGCTAACAACACAGGCGAGTACGTTCCTAATTTTTGTTTTAGATAAACAATCTTGGCATATTCTCAATATAAACGAATTTTCATTTACGTACCTACTTGTGCTCTATATGAAAACCTTTAAAATGTTACGATATTTTACTTTTAACCATCTGATTGCAGTAGGGGTCACAGGAGTCGTTTTACCGATCGCTGCGTGTCCTTAAGTAGTTTCGGTGCACAAATTCCTCTTATTTGTTTCTTGGCGGATTTTGACAAGTTTTGTATTGATGAAACCGGGAAAGAAAATTTAAGTTTAACGATTAAACGATATATTGGGTAAGATATATCAAAAGTGTGGTATCTTTAATTATCTTTGATTATAAGGATTTTTCTCCATTTTTTCAAACTTTCGTACTTTGCAGCGAAAAGTTAATAATTTCAAACAAAATGTCTTCATTTGGAAACTTTGAGCGGGTTAATTTTAATTTCAACCCTGCTTTGTTCACAGATGTATCCATTATACAAAATACTTCACACATTATCGAGAATGAGCGAGTTGAATGACGTTCATTTACTGAACTGGATTGTCAAAATCTTAAACACCTCCGTTTACGGAATGAATCCTCCCCATAGGGAATTATGTTTATATCATAAATCAAATGTTGGCCTCTCGGTTTAAACACGCCGTTTACGTTTATCTTTCCTTCTGATTTTATTAACGAACATGGAACTAGAAATGAATATTTGCGTAAAAAGCACAATATTTGGGAGGGGGAGGCAAAACTGTTACCAAGTAAAGCATGACAGGTCAGTCTATATACTAGGAAGTATTGTCCAAGAACAGGCATGTTGCTTGTTGTATGTTTGATCCTAAAGTTGATTTAAACATATTTTATTTTCCAAACATGAAAATGGAATTGGTCAAAAGTTATACCAACATTATAAACGCCCTCTCCCTGAAGTACGTGATTTTGAACTTTAAAGTGACCTTGACCTTCATTGGATGCCGAGTTTCATGCTATACAATTCCGACAAAATTTAAAAGATGCCTGATGTGTATCAAGTTTATTTGTTCTAGCGAAATATATGTATATGAAAGTATGACCTACAGACAGACGGACGCCGTGCAAAGTGATCTCTTTTTGTCGCTTTTGCGTTTCAGACGACATGAAAAGAAAAGGTCCATGAATAATGCTTGACCATTACACAATAATGTTACATTGTTGATTGTTTTTTCAGCACATTATTTTGTAAACTTCTTTATTTTGATTTTATTTCGATGATTTCACAGGTGTGTAAGGAAAACAAATGAAAATAAACGAATCATGGGATTAATCTTCCTTGTACCAAGTCGAATGCTGGGTGGAAAGAGGGTTTTCTCGATCGACTCGGGGTTACTAGTTTTATTTCATATCTTTTCATTTTTTATTTATTTATTTATTTATTTATTTATTTATTTATTTATTTGGTTTCTTTTTCAAGCTCCTGTTCAACTTATTTCCTATTTGCTTTCGTAGAGAATATATCCATGTAGATATGAAATTCAGAATTTAATAGTGAAAAGTGAGGACAGTTAAAGGTCATAATAAATAAAGGATATATACATGTACTTTCCGATCGCAGAGTTACTTCGGTAACCAACAACAAAAAGACGAAATTCAAACTAAATACGTATGCTTGTCACTGACAAATATAATTGTTCATACCGACACTTTAATTAAACAAAAACATCCCATGTTATCGATAAAAACAATAAAGAATAATAAATTCTACAGATTTGTGAAGACGGAGATTTCACGGGCGTACATTTGTACGCAAAAACGTTCACATTTTTTTCGCAAAAAAAGAAGAGAAAGAGATAAATATACCCCGCCATCGCCCCAAAATGTGGGGTCTACATAAAGGACATAATAAATGATAAAAGTGATATCAGTGATTCAGTCCAAAAACACTCAATAATGATCGTTTTGTTTTGTTTTTTTTTTTTAGTTTTCTCAGGCGTAGAAATTCGCGCTAACAATGTGTGCGCATGGTTGATTTGGGACAGATGATGTCCCTAGTTTTATTATTTTTAATTTAAAAAAGAATACAACATTAATTTTATGTTCATATCGGCATATCGGATATTTCATTTATCTTAGATACGTTTCGTGCTCTTGATCCCTTTTAAATGCGGCTCAAATACGCTCAATAACACCTAATTTGCTGCACTTTCTCCAAATTTTCTCTGACCGATCCCCTATCCCCAAACAATGAAAGAGGGAAACTTACTTCCATATTGTCCCTTACTTTGACTTTACAAGTCATCCTCATAAAAAAGAATGTGTCCCTTGTATTTGAGGTTCTGGGTCCGCTCCTGTCGTTAGCGACTAGGCGTCGACATCGAAAACACCCTAGCTACATTTACGTCCATGTCAGATAATATTCAGCGATTTCCCCCCCCCTTTTCGGGCCGTTATTCGACCCCATTCCCAATGAAAATTAGTACACTTTTTCGCCAATTGTGGCTCTAAAATTTCCCAATCACATATAGATGGAATTATCACTGAAATCAGTGAAATTTACTGGTTAAAAGTAGCAAACTTACTGTTAATTTGATATAGTGTTGTAAGTATAAGAAATTAATTCATATTTAAAACGAAAAAGATGTATATAGAATAGTTCTTATGTGATGGGTCTCAATCCCTCTCTCTCAACTTCCTGTGAAGCCCTCTCGGAGAAAAAAAAAACAAAAAACAAAAAAACAAAAAAACAAAAAAAAAAAAACCAAAAAAAATGACGATCACACTCGCTTACAGCTTGCCCTTTCTCCCCCTTTTACAAAATTTGGTTACGCGAATGCGTAATGAACCTTTCTCTCTCCTTTGTCCTAAATTGCATTGTTTTGAATTTATTGTAAGAGCACTCTATACAAAAACATTGATGATATAAGTTCCCGTCCGGACTCTCAATCCTTCTGCATCGTGTTGCAATTCATCCCAATAAAAAGTTGTATGTGCATCCGGCATTTGAGTTTCTGGATCCGCTCCTAAATCTGATTTGGACATGTAACCTGACCTCATTAAAGTCAGAGAAAATTCTAACTTGCTTATTCTGAAAAGCATATAATGACAGCCCCCTTCATAAGCTGGAAGCTGGCGAAAAGTCACCACCTACTGTGAGAAAAGCCGTCGCCTACTTTCTGTTGTAAAGGTATTAAACATGTCAAAATCAAGAATTTTCTTTTTCTATGTATCTTCCTTCAGAGTATCCACCTACTTTAAAATTTATTGAGATCCCTGCCCCTTCCCCTACAAAAAAGTGCATGTGTCAAATGTGTATATAATATGTAACCACTTTCCATAAGAATCTAGAATTCAAAGATGAATAATTTGACGCGACGTCATTTGAGAGCGAAGATACAGTTTCATTGCGATTCAGATGCTTCTGATATCTCTCGGAGATCTTTTCCCGATTTATTTAACACTGAAATCCAAAAACATTCTTTAAAAACATTATACGTATCAACTTTATCCTCTGAATTAATTTGACTGCAACAAAAATAGATCAGTTATACTTTTAGTGTAGAGTTTTACTTGTTGTAAATTGTCATTTTACGTCATGACGTCATGATGAAAGAAAGCGCATTTTGACGTTTCACAATGCCAACTTCGCCGGGTCATGAAACGCTTACCTTTTGTCAGATTTTCATAATGCTTACATTTTTAGAAACTAGAAATGTTGTATATTATATACGTAAATTTTCTTCAAAAACGGCAAGAGGGCCGATTTTGATGGTTAGTGGCCCTTCTCCTTTGTATCATTTCTTTTTGTCTTTTTTTTTTAATTAGCGTACAGTCATCACCAGATGATAGGTCAGCAGGAAGCTATGAGCAGCAGTGCCAGTCCAGCTTCGAAAGGGCCTTTCAGGTTATTGAATATGTTGTTAAAAGATATTATTGTATGACTGTAAAATATACCCATCACTGATTAGCTGAAAAGAGGTATGGGGCTTCTGAATATATAACCACCTCCAGAGAGCTAAATTTAGAACAACCCTTTTATTTTCCCCAGTATCTTTCTAAAATTAGCGTTGTAGTAATGACATCGATCATAATATTAGCGGCATATACATATATTTCGCGTCATCAGAGAATACCTATAAATTCCTAGAACAATGGATGCTATCAAGCTAATCGTTGTATTTCATGATCATACAATAAAACAATTACCTTGTGTTCAGAAGATACACATGTAGCAACCCTCAGCATATGTTATTCACCTCGGCCCGCGGCCTCGGAGAATAACATAACCTTCGGGTTGCTTCTACCTCACAAAAGGTAATTAATTGTATAATGTACCATTTCTACGGCATGTACTACAACTAATGATTCACTCATTTCTGTGCCTATGTTTATTATCCACATGAACATGAATATCGGACTGACTGAAGGGAAATTTACACTACTTGTCTTTTACTGCAGATTTCTGTACATATTTCATATATCCTTAATCTGATTGATAGTATATATTGCTTCATGGATCAGATGGAACATGTCAGAAGTCCCAGAATCCCTTATTATTGCTACATTCATAT
The DNA here is from genome assembly GCA_033119305.1 of Pinctada imbricata. NCBI lineage: Eukaryota > Metazoa > Mollusca > Bivalvia > Pterioida > Pteriidae > Pinctada > Pinctada imbricata. The sequence goes on from VSWD01000006.1 coordinate 42,278,104, forward strand.
CTCTGTTTCTTATGTATGTTGCAAAATAGAAAATGTTGTTATTTGCAATTGACTGTTTCAGACAATGTTTGGAGGTTTTGTCTTACGAGAAAGTATTCTAACAGCAAACCTTAAAATGTTAAAATACACATAAATATTGATAGACAATCACGAAAACGATACCAAGTACATTTAGAATGCATAATACCTAATAATTTATATCGCAAAAGAAACTAAGCATAAAGGTAAAATTATCCAACTTTAGAAATACCAGGGGTCAAATTTCCACATAAAGAGAAGGTTGTATGGTTATCCAAAGTGTATGCTCAGGACTCATAAAATCATTTCATACGTCGGTTAAAAGTTGAATTTTGATTCTCCATTTTATAGTTTTCCTATTGTTAAAGCAATCGTACCAAGTAATCAGGGGAGAATTAAATGAAGTAAATCAGGAATTGAGATCTAACTCTTATACATGTAGTCTAGTCAAACTAGGGGGAAAATGTGGACAAATTGCAAAAGTTTGTTTTTATGCGAGAAATTGAAGTGATTTAAAATATATACAACATATAATAAGTTTAGAAAAAAATATTCAGGGGAAAGTTGTTATTTCAACAATTAAAATTTTGCTTGAATCTAAAAATAGAAATCCCTTGGCGTTGAAGAAAAAGTCCGGCATTTCGGAAATCTTGCGCGTTTCTGGGTTTACTCTGCGGTATACATTAATCGATCTACTTTTTATGCAATATCTTTTTTATGGCAGTGCTCAACGTCTTCATTGAACAAGTAAATGCTATGTAGTCAATTATAGAACATTTCAATTAAATCTGATAATCTTTGTTACGCATGAATCTACTAATGTTTGAGGGTATACATATAGATTTGACGACTAGGAGTTAAGTTGCATTTATTAAAATGTTAAATTAATTCGAAATATTGCACAAATTCAAATAATCATTTAAATATATCACTGAAATATCATCTTTTAGATAATGCACTAGTCCGTCAATTCATTTGACGTTTGTCCTTAAAGTTTTAAAGTATTATACATGTAAATACTATACAAGAATAATCGATGCCTGGCATGTACGATTTGCACCCCGACCCCTTTTACCCTCTCAATTTACATATTTTTTCTGCTTATTATGAAGTTTATGAAGCCATCATTTTTCTGTGCATGGAAGTGATATTAAGATATTAAGTTGATTTTCAGTTTTTTTATTTATGTCTATTTAGCGAATTGTTCGAAAGGGGTGGAAGAGGGGTGTTAATCAGTTGTTTGGAATGAGTACATGTACATATTTTATGATAAAAATAATAAAGATCAATTATTTCTTATTTAAATATACTATTTAATACTATTTTTAATAAAATAGATCGTAGTTGCATTAAGGAATATCGTATTCGATCAACATTCAACAGTTATTGATTCACATTACGCCGAACCGAAAACAAACCAAAGGAGGAAAGAAACGTCCAAACGGTATGTGTAAGAGAATTAATCCATAAATTAAAGATATTTATTCGTGTAAATTTTCAATTACAGTAAGATTGAAATGAAACTGATGCTGAAAATGTTATACATTTTAGTGAACCAGAATGTTTTACAATCACTCAGGTAACATGTCAGTATATGTAGTCACCCATCCCACCAAGTAATGGCAAGTATAAGTTATCCATTTTAAAATGGAAAGAGAGTATACTTGTGATGTTATTCTATTGATAAACATATTATTGTAAAGATTTCAGTTGCCAAGATATAGTCAATTTTTGTAAGTATAACTGGCCAATGAAAGTCAAAATATCGAATTTAAAAAGATATTTGTACGTTAAACTCCGTATCGCGGGAAATGGCGGGAGCGCGGTACTCGGATTTTTACCATCAAGCCAATAGATTAAATCAAAACTTTAATCGTCAAATAAACAACTTTCCCCTTCATAATTTTAAAAACTTTTTGGGGTGATCCTTTATTTACTTAATAAACCATTAACAGTTGAATTTGTAACTGTTGCAATTAGTTGCCAAATTGACAGTTTTTTTTCGCTAGATTGACTGAACTATTAGTCTTTTAATGTTGCAGCAATTGTCATTGTATTTCTTTATCAAACACAATAATTTATTGCTACATAAGAAAAGTATTTTCAATGTATTTTGGTCTGAATTTAAATTCCATACCTATTGACCAGTTTACCGAATAATTTTATGTATATAGATTTCCTTGGTGGTTCCTATACATAGCCTGGACCTTACTGATAGTGACGTCCCTTACATCGTCATACTTCATTATGTTATACGGGCTGCAGTATGGTCTAGCAAAGAGTGTTGATTGGCTGATATCATTCTTCACTGCCTTCTTTCAAAGTGCAATGATTACACAGCCTCTAAAAGTTTTCATAATGGCAATGCTCATCACTGTAATCTTCAAAAAGCCAGTTCAATTTCAACAGCTTCAAGACGAAAGACCCCCTGACTTAAGTAAGTACAAGAGCATTGTACATTTAAAAAATAAAGCAAAAAATAATAAAGAAATCAAATTGTTACATGCATTTAAACGCTTTAATCATATTTTCATGGAATTCCACAAACCTGACAGCAAAGAAAGTAAATCAATTCTGTAGATAAAGTACATGTAAATAGATGTGCACTAATGTAGAAGTGGTCACTGACATCTTTGCTTTGCATAAAGATGATTTAGGGTATGAAATGTTAGAACTCCTGAATAACTGTAGTGTTTATTCTAAATTCTCTTGGACAAAATTACATCTCGGGGTTCTTCGAACTTGCCTATCGAGTTTTGCAACAAAATAAATGATTTGAAAAGAATACAAGGAGTTATAATATATGTATGCTCTCTCTAGATTTGAATAAAAAAAAGTGTTGATTTTGCATTAGACCGTTAATCGTTAATCAAAATGAACCAGTTATATGATTATTTATAACGTATGATACGATAATTTGATGCCTGTTATAGAATACAATGTATCTTAAATGTAATGATTATCGTATGGATAAAAAGAGTTGTGCAGTGTATGTCCTAGTCTTACTTGCTAAGCCAGAGTGAACCTATTTCATTCAGTATTTTACCTTTCTTTTCTTTTAAGAGTCTGATGAAGAATATATTGATAAGGATACATTACAAAGACTAGGTGTAGATGCCGATGAACTAGATGGAGAGGAAGAGCCAGTTATGGTTTCACAGTCATTGTCCAAAGGGGTTCTTAAGTCTATAAGAAAAAGACTGAAACTAGAATCTGAAATGGCAGGAATTTTGAGAGAAATCATCTTTTACTTTCTATTTGTATTTGTCGTACTTTTCATGGTCCATGGACATCAGGATGTTAACACAGTATATTTGACAAACAAAGTCATTGAAGACATATTTGTGCACGGTCTGTATGAGGGCGACTTTCCTCTTGACGATGTAAGTACTTTAAGTTGAATTATATATTTTTGAATTTTACACTACATGTTCCTTATACAGAACCATTTACAAAAGCATCACGGGTAAGGATTTGATATCCGAAACACGTGTCTGGTGCATAATAAATTGGTTTGAAATTTCCTTCTTCTTTCCGTATTATTAAAATAAATACTTATTTGTTGTTGCAATGTGGAGCAGTTAAACTCGTTCCCCGTGACATGAATGTTTTTAAGTGTATTAATAGCAATTCTCTGTAACCATTTAAACAATTTCGGCACGCATGGTCTCCGATTTTCATGAAATTTCACACATAAGTAGGGACCAATGAAAAAAGGTAAATTAGACCAAAATTTTATTTCTAGGTCATCTGGTTACCATGGCAACGGCCTTTAAAGTTGAGAAATTGGCAAAATTGAGCTACTTTGAAGCTCTATAATTTGGTTTATATACGACATTTCTGGAAGAATTTCTAAGCATCCTCAAGATTAGGACCTAAAACTTTAGATAAGCTTAATTGTAGTGTCTGATTTTGTCAAAAAGGCTGGTTACCATGACAACATTTTTTTATATTGATTTCAAAATGCTGTTTGTATTTTCCTATTTTCCTTCTCTCTTGATGGATATATGATAAGAAAATGGAATTTATTTTATAGAATGAGTAAATTCAAGATAAACCGACTTGTTGCTATGCACATAAGTTACCTTGGCAACTGTAACTATGGTCTTTAATATTACTTATTTTGCAACTTCAGAGTTAAATTTTAAATTTTTGCATCATGATGAACAAATGAAACATGTTGGCATATATCCAACACAAAGAGCTATTTCAAAAACTTTGAAAAAGCTATGGGGAACATATGTTACCATGGCAACTACTTTTTATTATTTTTATAAAACAGTCATTATTATTCCCAGAAAGTTCAGATTTATTGTTAATAAAGATCGAGTAAGCCTCTTTCAAAATACAAGAAAAAACTTTCAAATAATTAATGGTTGCTATGGTAATTCGGGCATACAATAAAAATATTTGCATTTTTTCTTGTTTTTCGAAGCCTTTTCCCCAAAAACTGAAATAGGCTTACACAACTGTTTTTACATATATTATAAAGGAAAGTCTAAACTTTATTTTAGATTTAAAAATTTTCACATTACTTATCTTTTGATGCCCGTATCCAAGGACTCATATTGGGCTTATGTAAAATTTTTCACAATCGTTCCCATAGCAACGGGCTATTTCCTGCATACTTAAAAGAAAAATTCTTTTACGTTTTGAAAGATCTACTTAAATACATTCATTAATTATCATTACTTTGAATTAAAATTCAATGATCTAGGAAAAAAAGGTCTCTAAATATTGTATAAAATTGCTTTCATTTTTGCGATTTGAGTTATGTTGCCATAGCAACGTACACAAACTTTGTTCCGTGGTGATTTCTTATGTATTATTTGCATTAACAACTTAAAAATGTAAGTAATTTATCATTGAATTTTGAAGAAAATGTCAAAAACACTACTTTGATAAGGTACTTGTGTTGTTGCCATGGAAACATATAGATAAGACCATAAACCCAACATTATTTTTACTTAACTTGAAAAAGCAATGATAGGTTACTGATAATTCATTAGTGTTTGTTTTAGATTATGCTGTATAAATGATGTATGCGAATTCAAAAACGCCAAAAAATGCATTTTTTCAATATTCAAAGTCCGTTTCCATGGCAACCGGATGTGACATTAAGAAAATTTTCATCATTTTTTTTACTTTTGGGTCAGACCCAACCTTATATATAAATTTCATCAAAATCTGAGACATGCCGTGCCATGCGTCCTTCATAAAAGCGCAAATGCTTACAGAGAATGGCTATTAATAGCAATTCTCTGTAACCATTTAAACAATTTCGGCACGCATGGTCTCCGATTTTCATGAAATTTCACAAATAAGTAGGGGCCAATGAAAAAAGGGAAATTTGACAAAAAAATTATTTCTAGGTCATCTGGTTACCATGGCAACGGCCTTTAAAGTTGAGAAAATGGCAAAATTGAGCTAATTTGAAGCTCTATATTTTGGTCTATATCCGACATTTTTATACATCCTAAAGATTAGGACATCAAATTTTAAATAAGCTCACTAGTAGTGTCTGATATTGTAAAAAAGACTGATAACCATGACAACATAATAAGCTAATTTGATATAGTACAGTATAGTTTATTCATCAAATGCCTTACAGCATATAGATATACATGTAAATACAAATATCAATATACAATTACAAATGCTTATCAAGGTTAAGTACATACGGTCATAAATAAAATTATAACTTTCATAGATCAAAATCTTATTCTTATGTCAAAAGCATTTTTTATATATTTTCCTAAATAACATAATTCTTTAGTATTTGTAGATGTGAAAAGTTGGATAAATTTAACGACAGTGGGTCGTTGGAAATAGTATGGTTTTAAAAGTTTTACTCTAAGACTGGTATAGGCGGGACATTTAAGAACAAAATGAAATTCATCTTCTACATCTGTTTTACACATTGGGCAAATTCTTCTATCTAAAGGAATATTCTTGTAACGACCTGTTTCAGTTGAAAAACAATGTGAAGAAAGCCTTAATCTAGTAATATATTTCTTATATTGATTATAGATAGGTTTCTTTAAATATATTTGTAAATCAATATGTTCAATAAGGTGCTTATACATAAAACATTTTGATGATGAACTTATCTGCATATAAATATCAATAATACGTTGTTTAACAATGGGGAAAAATAAGTTTTGCGTCTAAATGATTGTATTGTAAGAATAAGTCTTGTAGACCAATTTCAGACAAAATATTATAAACATTAGTAATCCAATTTTTACAATTTGACTTCGTATGAAATTCGTGACATAAATACTCAAAAGATGACTTGAAATACAATTTTTAGTGTTTTTAAGTTTTAACCAATATTTAATCATTCTTAATTTTCTGTAGCAGATTAGAGGAAGTCTTCCCAACTCACAATATACCATAGAATTCGGGGTAGACCTTTTCACGCCCAAGATAGATTTACAGAAATCTAAATGTACTTTCTCCAAATCTGGAGCAGAATGAAATCCCCATATTTCACTTCCGTAATTAGCTATACCTGCAACATAAGTATCAAATAATGTTAAAAGGGTCATGTGATTAAAATTCATCTGTGAACATTTTCTTTTCAAACCAAACATTGCTTTTCTACATTGTAATGATAATTGTTTCTGTGTTATTTCTGTGAAATATTGTTTTCAAATCAAATGATGTTTGTATTTTCCAATTTTCCTTCTCTCTTGATGGGTATATGAAAAAGAAATAGGATTTATTTTATAAAATGAGCAAATTCAAGATAAATCCACTTGTTGCTATGTACATAAGTTACCTTGGCAACGGTAAGTATGGTCTATAATATTTCTTATTTTGTAACTTCAGAGTCATTTAAAACAATTTTGCATCATGGTGAACAGATAAAAATTGTTGTAAAATGTCCAGCACAAAGAGCTCTTTCAATAACCATGAAAAAGTTATGGGGAACATATGATACCATGGCAACGGTTTTTTTTATTATTTTTATAAAACAGTAATTAATATGAATCATTGCAAAGCCATAGTGAGGACGCTTTGGAGACAATGAAAAATAAAACATATATTACTAAAAATTGTAATTGTATAAATGAGCATATAAATAAGCAAGTGATAGGGAAATAAATATGTAAAAAGATGAATAGATAAATAAATTGATAAATAAATAAATTTGTATGTTATATGTCTCAACGACTAATACTCAGTATGCTCACTGTGAAAGAAAATACTCTAAGATGGGGAGATTTGGCATGACGTCGTCGACGTTCTCCATAGACTCAGTCACGCGAACTCCCTATCTAAAACCATTTTCTGTCACTGTGAGCGTAGTTTTAGGCGTATAGGTACATATAATTTACACCGATAGTTACGAGAGCTCGAGATCTACCCCCTATATAAATTTTAATCGCAAAATTTGTCGACAAAGAAGAGAAAACTTAAATTTTCCAATTTCTGAAGTCACGGTGAGCTGCGCGGACAGTAGCTTCTTTTCTTGGAAAAGAACAATATTCTGCACTCACATGTATAGGTAGCTTTAATACCCCCCCCCCCCCGGTCCCACACGTTGTTTCTAGATAGATAATTATTTCACTCGTAATAAAAAAAAAGAACGAAATAGAAACAACGCCTGGGACGGGCGATCTGTTGAAGTTTTTGTACAGATAGTCCGCGAAGCTACATGAACGTTATTCCTGCTATATGATGACGTAACATTCTGACGTTGCATAATGACGTCACGTTGCATTAGCCGTAAGAGATGGCAGTCGGATGAAACGGTTTCAATTCACATATAATCAAGTTAGTAAAGCATGATTTAATTGATTCAATTAGATAATTGAATTCGTAATGCGGTTAAAAACAGGTTTTCCAATAATCCTCCGTCCATGTAGACAGAAAGTAATCGGTGATTAGTAAGGCCCGAGACTCAGGTGAAACCGCACTGCTGAGTTTGTAGGTTATACAGATTTTGAACAGAATTAGCACTGGAACACAGTATTTTTCCTATTTATTTTCACGTGTTATCTTCAAGAGGACTACGGCCTGTGGCGCGGACTGCGTCCTCTATTAATCCCAGGAAGTTCAAATTCAATATCAATAAAGATCAAGTACATGTAAGCCTCTATCAAAATACAATAAAAAGTTTCAAAATAATTGATGATTGCTATAGTAATTTGGCCATACATTATGAAAATAAGGATTTTTTGTTGTTTTTCGAAGCCTTTTCCTCAAAAAACGAAACAGGCTTACATAACCTTTTTTCCGTATACGATGAAGCAAAGTCTGAAAGATGCTTCGTTTTGGCACTTGATCAATTTGACGTCATAAATATTATTTTGCTATTTCGGAAACTTGTCATTTCATTCAAAAATATCATCGAAATTAAAGATTAACATCTTAGCACTATACCTCAAATGCTATTATGAACATAGATCTTGTTTGGATATGCTACTGACCCTACAGGAAATTTGGCGCACTCTCTGCAGATTGCATAAATTTAATTTTAAAAGATACCAGAGGGCGCTACTAAAATGAATTTTGGCTGTGTTTTAAAATCACTTTTGATGAAAGCATCACTGATGACGATTTAATATTCGAAACACGTGTCAGATGCATTATTAATTGGTTTGAATTTTCTTTCGGGAAGGTATAGAGTTGGAACACTTCCATACTATTTTATTATCTCTCGAAAGAATGAAATATTGTAGACACGTTTTCCCTAAACACTATTAATGAAATAGAAATTCTTTTTTTCCTTTGATCGAAAGAGCTGTAAGAAACATTTGCTACAAATGTTAAACGTCTTCAAAATTCAAAGCTAGACATGTTATGGAGGGTCAAGGGGAAGCATCAAACCCAGAGATATAACTCAAGCTAGTGCTGATGTACATTTGTATATTGTGCTGATTAAACACACTGTGACCTCTTTGTATTATTTAATGTATTTTGCAAGTTGCTATGCAGCTCATGTATTAGACTATCCTACTCTTGTTCACGTTATGATGAAAGATATGAATTTTGTTTGAAAATTAGAGTAATATTCATATTATTATGTGGCTAACAGGGGATGCTTACTCCTCTCGAGCACCTGTCCCACCTCTAGTTTGCTAGGGTCCGTCGATGCTCAATTTTGTGCTCTATTGTGAAACAAAGGAGGGGATCTCCAACAACACCAGGTTGCAGCACCCACAGCAAAACCCAAAAACACCCAATACAAAAATACAAAGCAGACAAGCATAGAAAGAGACGCGTGGGGGCAATTGAGTGCTGTTGAGGTTGTCGTCAGGATCTTCTTTAACTCATTAAAGTATATTTAACCACATTTTCATAATCCATCCTTTGCTTAAACATTTGTCTTCTTTTAGGTTGATTCATCAGATGCGTTATGGGATTATCTGTCAGAATCGGTCGGAGGAAATTTATTTCCGGGTACAGAAGCTGTCTCCTCTGGTGTGTCCTATTTGCTGGGAAAAGTCCGTTTGAGGCTTAAGCGAATTCGCCCAGGTATTCTTTGCAGCTTGTATCCATAACTAGATATTTATAGAGACATTGCTTTCCTGTCACCGCGGATCATATCGACACTTATTTTCAATTGACAAAGGCCATTTCTTATCAAGTATTCTAGACTTTTTCCAGTCAAATTTTCTTTATTAAGTAATTCCATGATTTAATGAATAAAAGGATGGAAGTGTTGATTTTAAAGACAATAAATTGAATCCTTTCTTTGATAGGTGGATGCAAAATTGCATCTGAAATGGAACATCTATACAAGCAAACGCCTTGTAAGGAAGAGTACTGGGAGGGAGACGAGGATGAGAGGTCTTACAATAAGTCTTGGAACCTGCCAGTTGTAAGCAATGACTCTAATACTCAACCTGATCACTGGACATACCAATCCGCCTGGCAACTTAAGACAATAGCTTACATGGGAACATTAGCAACGTATGCAGGGTCCGGCTTTGTGATAGAATTACCATCAGATAGGAATAACTTTGACCAAACTCTCCAGGATTTGCAAAGTTACCATTGGGTAGATCGTGGATCCAGCGCTTTATTCATTGAATTCAATCTTTACAATCCTAATGTCAATCTTTTGACAGTCGTGATGATTTTGTTTGAGTTTTCTAGCACAGGATCAGTGCTCTCCAGCTACCAACTTTTTACGACCAAGTTATATATGTATCAGAACGGATTGGAAATATTCACCGCCGTATGCGAGTCATTTTTCGTTTTGTTTACCTTGTACTTTACATGCGTAGAAGTAAAGCACTTGCGAAAACAAGGACGGTCCGGATATTTCTCAGATACTTGGTCCTATATAGAGGTAAGTATCATTGTTCTATCTTACTCGGCCATTGGAGTGTTTGCCCAGAAAATGATTGCTATATCTAGCATCATGACTGAATACAGAAATGCAGCACGGTCTTCATTCACCAATTTCCACACGGCAGTGATATGGAGCTTTACGTTGAGTTATATTTTGGCATTCATGGTCCTCCTAGTCATCCTCAAACTATTTAAGATATTACGATTCAATCCGAAGACACGAATGCTAAATGACACCCTTAAATTTGCCGGAAAGTCTCTATTTAGCACTCTTCTCGTTATATTTATTGTCCTGTTGGCATTTGCACAATTTGCCGTCCTTCTGTTTGGAAGCAAGATGAACGACTATAAGGATATTCCATCAGCACTAATGGCTTTGTTCAACTTCTCTCTCGGAGTCAGTGATTACTTTGGATTGGAAGCGGCAAATCGTGTCTTAGGACCGTTTTTCTTCTTTATATTTTGCTTTCTGATACAATACATTCTTCTAGTCATTTTCGTCGCTGTTTTGATGTTGGCCTTCAAGAAAGCTCAACAAAAGTACAAAGTTGCCAAAGGGGAAAAGCCAGTCACGTGGTATATTTACAATTATATTATAAGACTAGCAGGGTTTAAGAAGGAGAAGAATCTTATAGAGTTGTAGCGTTATGGTTATTTCCGTTAGTTCAAAAAAGTTTGCATTCAAATTATTGATGAATTTGTTGTCATATTATTGTACAATTTACTGACGTTTCAAGAATTAATCGTGACAATGTTGTCCTTCATCGACAATATTCAATAGTATTTTGTCTCCTTGATCAATGATTATATAAAATTATTATGCTTTTTTATTTCAATCATATTTTTTAAGAAAATGTTAGTTTTTTTCCTTTCAAAATTGAATGATTTTTTAATGTTAGATATTTTGGAAAATAAAATGTTCAACGTGTATATTCATTGAAGTGTGATTTTTCACAATTTGTGTTTGATGACAAATGAGTTAAAGAAGAACCTGACAACAATCTCAACAGCACTCACAATAGAGCGCAAAATTAAACATGAACGGACCCCTAGCAAGCTAGAGGTGGGACCAGGTGCCCGGGAGGAGTAAGCATCCCCTGTTGGCTAGCTGCACCCGCCGTCGATGTTAATGAAGCATGGAAATGAAAACATATAAAATTCATGCACTGTCTGACGTTATGTCTATATAGCAAATTACTATATCGTTCCTTTGTTATGTATATTGAGCAATTATACTGAGTGAGGTATGTTTATAACCTACAATGTGTCAGTCTGATAATCCATCTGTGTATTGTGAGAGTCTATGTTCGCGTGCAAATTCCTTGGCCGAATGTGTCAGTCTGCCTCTACACCGAAGGTTTTCCTTTGTTGTAGCAAAATCCCTTGTTCCTCTGTCAACGTCGTGCGTGCACTCCACCACATTAACAACTGAAGTATGAGCTCAAGAATTTGGCTTTAAATATGATTTCAAAGTCCTTATGAAGTGTTCGGGGTTTTTTTTCTCAAAATATGTCAAGGAGGAGATCTCCAACAACACTCGGCTGCAGCACCAACAACAAAACATTAAAACATCTCATTCAACAAGACAGATTAGACATCCACAGCATGAGACAAAAAAGGGACATGGTATATCAAATACAACAAGGAAACTTTAAACACAAAGCACATACACCAACGAGACCAATAGGCAATCAGTGCCGAATTAGGACGACCAACTCAAGCAGAAAACGGTGTTGTTATCCACCCTGATTACGTGCGCACAATCCCCCTTCTTTCTGGTTACCAGGAGATCTCGAAAAACGCACAATTGTAGTGTAAAATTACCTCCTCATCGTAAAGGATTCCAAGCAACACACAGGTGGATATATAAATGGATATGAAAACAGAGGGCGTGCGAAATACAGTCCGTGCTCTGCCGGCTGTAGCGAGCTCATGCATGTTATTATCCGTGGAGTCCGAATGAGAGTAATTGAAAAAAAAAAACATTGGCAAAGAAATGGATGTAGCGATTGATTACTTAAATCAATATACTGCAGGAATCGTTTGTAATTGTAAACTTTAAAAAAATAAGTTTTAAAAAAAGGAACTAGAAAAAAATTAAAGGGAAATCTTCCTATTCAAAACAATTGATGGTATTTTGAAGAAACTTTGCGTTTAGTTAGTTGGATATATATACAAGAGATATATGAAGAGAAATTTCGAGGTCATCGGGAATTCTCGCGAGATTTCAGCAGCGCCATCTGAGAGGTGATTGCAGAAACTGCGTTTTACAGCGTATTTCATTGTTTTATCTAAATTAGAATGGAAAAAGGGCTTTTCCACTTTAAAGAAAGCATGATTTGTACACATGTAACTCTTACCTTTATTTTCAATCGTTGATTTATAGAGTTTTCAGTCAATTTCATGTTCTTAAACAGATTTATACTGGCCTTTTTTTATGAAAAAATGCCACAATCACACATTTACATGGATATTATAGAAAAAATACTGACGGGAAAAATATAGGAAAAATATAGTATGGGTCAAGAATGTAAGCTGAAGAATTCCCGATGCCTTTTATGCAAAGAAAGATGGGTGTCATCGCGCTTACAAAAGAACTATAAGTCCTGCAATATGGATTGCGTTAGCGCTAATATAGCGTCGTAAGGAAGAGTAATGTAACTTGACGTCATATATACGTACAGAAAAAACGTCATATATCACAGGGTTGCACATAAGCAGTTGTCCGATTGCCCGTGCCGTATCAAAAATCGGTCGGGCAAGTAATTCAAGTGATACGCTACGGTGTAATTATACACTTCTATTAGTGTCATATTAATATAGTAGGGGAACTTGATTGAATTTCGTTTTTACAATGGAACTCTTCTAGAGATCATCATATTGCCACCTCCACCTTTTAAAGTTATAAGGAATTTGATTAGATTGTCATCAAGTTGAATGTATTCTCCATCCGTAATTACTTCGATAAAAAGGAATCTTATTCATACCATGAAATGTGAGTGCATGGATAATATCCTTTGTCAATGGTGCAGAATTGTTTCGAATTTCTAAATGATATAAGCATTGCTTCAATGGCAACAAAACCTTTTGTTAACAAAGTTAAGTAAATTGATGTTCAATAACTTATTTCATCAAATGAAAAAGTATTGAAGTATTAGTGTATGGAAAGAGTTGATAAAAAATTCTTATTGTAAACCGAACATTTGGTGCTTTCAGAATTGTACCATTGACAAAATAAACACCTACCATTGGCTACCAACGATCACGGATGGCTGAAAACTGGTACCGTTGACCAAGGCAAAAATGTCATTGGTGAATCTGTGGATGAAAATTGGTTAAATGTGCCAATGGTGGCTTTTGGTTACCACAATATACCTTACAAATGTTACCTAAGTAATTTTTACTTTCATGTAGGTAAGTTTCGCTGTATGCATACAATTATTCCATTATGAGTAAATCTCGGTTGTGTTAAAACACGTGCTGGACACAATTTTCTTGAAAGATCCATTGTAGGATAACACTGAGAATATTGACAAGAAAAAATACATGTTTAACATCGTACAATGTAGTTTTGATACAGGAGTAAACATATTCCATTACATTTGTACCGCATAATTTATACATGTATATTAACTTACATAAGAGTAACACAATGACTTGCATCCTAAGCCTGAATTGAAACAACAGACGATTTACCAACTGACAGCAATACACCATATTATAATAAGGAATTGAAGCATTTGTATGTTTCCACTTTCATGTAGTACAATGTATCTAGCATCTACATTCTTTCTTTGAATCAAGATTAACTTTCGACTTTTTAACAAACTAGACACAAAGTTTGATCTTCATTCTTTTAATTTGTTGGTAATTTTGGGTCGCGGATGCCTACCATTTTTAAAATTCAATTTGAATAAATTAAAGTTAATTAATCAATCTATCAATCAAACAATGTGAATCAATACACAACTGGGGGTCACCAAACACATATACGGGCTCGCCCCCGAACAATCAGTTGATACATTGTGTTACAGGGCCGAGGGTTAACCTGGAGCAGCAAATACACAGAATTATCACACATTTGTTTCCGGAAACACAATATATATATATATATATATATATATATATATATTCCACATGAATCAATCAATCAATGTACAATTCATTCAATGTACAAAATATTTTACAAAAGTTCAAATGTCTGAAATTCTGCGATCATATTATACCCTTTATTACAGTTAATTTAGAGTTCTTCACTTAATTTCTGACAAACAGTGTGCCGATAGGGTCGCACGTGACCTCTGCGACAGGGTTTCCTTGTTCCATGTACTTGAATCGAAAGTCCATGGAAATGACGTCAGTAGGATACCAATGTCCACCTTAAATGCAGATGCTGAAAACATTAACATTCAAACTATATATTGCAAGTTACCAAACATAGGGTGAGGTGTGTTGGTTATATTTAAAACAATAAAGATTTTCCAATAGCAATTCATAAAACGTACCTCTTTCAATGAAAACAAAGGAGGGGATCTCCAACAACACCAGGTTGCAGCACCAACAGCAAAACCCCAAAACACCCAATGCAAAAACACAAAGCAGACAAGCACAGAGAGAGAGACGCATAAGGGACAAGGAACGTCAACGCACAACACAGAAACATCAAACAAAAAGGACTACACATAAACCAACGAGACCAATGGGCAACCAGTGCCGACTTAGGACGGCCATCTGCCACGGAAATGGCAGAAGGTGTGGTTGTCCTGGATTACGTGCGCACAACCCTCCCATTTTTCCGATTACCCAGAGGTCTCGAAGAACGTACAATTGTGGTGTCAAACAACCTCCTCATTGTCAGATGACCACACACAAACAAGACCGCAAAACGCAGGGGCCCAAGCATCACAGATGAATATGTAAATGGATATCAAAAGAGGGCGTACGTAATACAGTCCGTGCTCTGCCCGCTGTAGCGAGCTCATGTATGTTTTCATCCGAGGAGTCCGACTGAAATTCAGAGAGGACAGGTGGACGGGGCCCTGTCTTCTCTAAAGAGGTTGGACCGGGCCCGTCATGGAGTCCCGTCATCACGGTCAGTCAGAGTGCAAGTTTTAAGAGTGCGCTGGTACAAGTCTGTAGATTGGTCAAGTACCAAGCCTAGTGTCCGTCTGGTGACATTAGGATCATATCCACGGTATAAAAGACGTTTGATGATTCTGACGCATTTTCGTTAGCGATGTTGTCTATCTTTGATCCTTCTTATCTTGTTAAATATGTCACCATAAAATGCAGGTTGTTAAATACCCAAAGTAATATACCCTGTTGCCTGTATTAGTCCGAATTTCAGAAGAAGTTGACAATACTTTTTGTATGATTTCCAGAAAGTCTTTACTAGTATGTGAAAGCGAAAACCTTGTCCCAAAAGTATCTTGGTAATTTGTAAATTTCTACCATTAAAATCCAAAACATCAGTACATGCTCTAGCATACCGGATGAGCTGTGAAATATAGATACCATAGGACGGTAATCTAAATATACTATGTTAAATCCAAAATCAACTCTTTTGTCATACACACTTGTATGGATCTCTCCATTAACAATTTTGATATTTAGGTCCAAAAATGGTGTTCCTGTATTTGAAACGGTTGCCTTGTTTAGAATCAGTTCTAGTGGATAAATAACATTTTTATACTTTTCAAAAACAGGATTGTCGATTGTAAGAATATCATCCAGGTACATAGAAGTACCAATGAAACATTTCACATTATCATTTTTTCTTTGCTTTTGAAGATTTTGGATAAATTACTTTTCATACGTGTATAAAAATAAATCTGCAACAAGAGGCGCACAATTAGTACCCATAGGAATCCCTACAACCTGCTTGTAGTGTTTCTCACTAAATCTTACATAAAATTGTCCAAAAAGAAGGACAAGGCAATACACAGGTCACCGCATGTCCATGATTTAAAATCTGTGGCGGAAAAGAATCCCTTCGATTCAGATGTACAAATATAAGTTTTCCCCTCTCGATCAAAACACTATTTAATGAGTTTGGACAGTCGATCATTTATTTTGTCGCGAGGAAGCGTGGTGAACATATTAGAAAAGTCGTATGAAGATATCGCATTTGCTTCAAAATTTCTTGATTTCATTTTGTCAATCAATTGACCAAAAGAAGTTTACACCATTCATGCTGTATCGAAACTTGTAAGGAGACTGTCAGTGAACGTTATTAGAAATTGTAAGCTAGAATTTAATCGGACGTGAATATTCTGGATTCCTAAATCGGGGACCAAGAGTTTCGCGCCGGTAAATGGGACATATTTCTATACAAGCTATCGTATGTCCTAATATCTAAGGCGATATGTATGACATGTTTCGTGTTTTAGAATAATCTTTCTAAAAAAAACATAATTTTGATTTTCTGATAAAATGAAGTAAATTAGATACAAACGACGATATATGATTTACTTATAAACTATATCACTAGTGACTTATGGTTGCCAAAGGTGGCTGTTGGTTGCCACCAGTTTTGATGACGTCATAAATTTTCATTTGCCAATCCTGCCACAGGTGTAGAGTGTTGGCAAGTTTGGCAAATTTGTGCCCTGATTCAAATTTAGTTGTTAATAGTTAGTAGTAGATGTTAACCAACATTATTCATTGGCTAACTTTGGCGACCAACTTTAACCATTACAATGTAACGACATACGACTCGTAATTGACCATTTGTTATTAAAGGTGGAATTCTTTAGAAACGCACGCATTAAGACGTAGAAGGGACAATCAAAACTGTCAACGCTAGGTGAAAAGTATCTTTTACACAAAAAACTCGTACTTTGTTTCTTCATAGCTAATGATATTTGCAACACATTTTTTTGCAAACATTATATTCATTCGAAAGTATCGAAGCGAATGATGGAGAAATTTGTTCTGTTTATTTTAATGTTTAACCTTTCATAGTTGAATTTCATAAAATACATAACTGGCCTGAGATTAGTGGTTCACTGCTTTCATAACTGAAAAGGCAATCAAAATGAAATTAACATGCGATGATTGTTGCAGTATGAATTTTCTTCTCTCTTATCATCTATTCTTTTTAATATGCATGTTTACTTTCGCCTTGTATTGAAACTCTAACTAGAAACCTTGAGGATACCCTGTTCTATAGACAAAAATTTAATGGCTTACAACCATAAACATTATGTATTCACTTCATGATAGAAAACGATGACAAATGAAACGAGAGGCAGTGGCTTTGTGAGGTGGAGTTTATTTTGTATTTTCTTCATGATAATTTTATGTAGATATAGAAAGATTGTCATCTTGGATTACAAAGAAGCCATATCGTATTTACAACAATTTGGTGTCGCATTGGTGATTTTCAATTAACTCATTGAATAAAGGAAGACCACTATTTTGATAAAAGGTTAAATCTTGTTTTATGAGATAAATTATCCTGCCTAAATTTTTATAATTTGCAATTTTATCTGTCTTGTTTGTTTTCTGTTGTCTTATATAATGGTGCATCGCAGTGATATTTTGCAACTTCGTGACTGATGGGATTTCAATATGGCTTTCGTCGTGATACTTTCGATAATTTTAACATCTCTTTTTACTGGTAGGTAACTATTTTAGTTGAAAATGATCCTTTTGCCTCTATTTTATTTTCATTAAATATCAATGCTTTGCACAGTTTTCAATAATTGCACGTAGTCCGACTAAGAATTATTTTAGATTCTTCATTTTTGTAAAAAAGACAAACCACGTTGTTGATTCTAAATTTGAAGCAAAGAGAGAGTTCTTTAACTTTGTCGTAAAATGATTTTTAGCGTCATCTTGGAATCTTTTGTTTGCTTATCAAATTGAGCATTAATTGATTTAAATTAAATTGAGCAATAAATCGATTAAGTTAATGTCTTCTCTTGCAGTCTCGAAAGCAACGTGTACATTTTCACAAATTTTACAGACACAAACATGGCTCGACGATGACGACAGAACAGTGACATTTTCAGCTAGTGAGATGTCTGGAATAACAGTTACTATCTATTCTACAACTGTTGCTCAGTGGAACTGCATTGACATGCAGCAAAATGCTTACCTACTAAGGTACTTTGTACTCTAATTTTTATTTAAGACCTTCTTCGTTATTCAATCTTTTTATTTGAAAAAAATATTCTGAAAATATAAAAGAATACATCTAGTTGCAATCGCCCTTTGAAAGGATATAAGTTTTCAGAATATGTATTGTAACTATATGATATTAAACGTCTTCAAATTCAATAGCATCATTTATGAAAAGAAAAATTTGCAGCATGGACCAGACATGCACGTTTCGGGTACTTAAAATTTCGGGTACTGATCCAAGGATTGACACTTTTCTGGTACATGTATGTTTCATACTTCTTTGGTAATTTGAATTCATAATGAAAGGATGGGATATTAAATGATTGTCGTAAGCAATAAATCTATCCTTGATGACTTGAAGCCAAACATCAACAAATAGTAATGTTAAACGTCTTCAAATTCAATAGCATCATTTAAGCACAGATGAATTTGCAGCATGGACCAGACATTCATATTTGTTCTCGTGTTTGACTATTTTGCTACATGGAAGCTACCTAGATACCTCTATCTGTAGAACAAACACGGCAGCTTCGAGTTTAGCATCACGAAACCGTTATGTTTTATTGATAACAATATCAAAGCATCGACGGCTTCTATCCCAGCTGAAATGACATTCAGGGCAGTTTCACATCCCAGAAATTTTATTTTGTTCTGAGAGCGAAGCAGCTACTGCTTCTCAGTTTAGGATATATAAATATACGACTGAAAATGTCACTCGAGGAATTCTACGGTCATCATGGTACGATTTCCAGAATGAATGTTGAAAAGTATTTTGGACTTGACCAATGACGACAAAATGAAAGAAGGATTACTCATTTCCATTTCAAACTAAAATGATCCATGTCTTGAACAATTTTATCTTGACAATTGAAACCTACCAGAGGCAAACAAGAAGGCTTATTTACGGGTGGTTCTCACATTTATTCCGTTCCACCTGAAATCCCCTTTTTCTTGAGTTTTGTAATAACTTGATTGATTGTTAGGTTTCGATTGTTCTTATCGATCAACTTGTATTACAATGCCTTTAATTGATATATACCTCATAAGAATATATAAATTTCATGTTGCTTGAAAGAGGCAGTACATCTGTTACATTTCCTGGTGGAAACTTGGACGTTTATATATGTATGGCAACCGTAGAACTGAATCGGACTTCTGTTTCCTACCATCTTCAATCAGGTAAATATTATATGAAATCCTGGGAAAAAATAAATTGAAGCATGCGTTAAGTTTATCTAGACAATTCTGTCTTCCCTCTTTAAAAGAGGCCAATGGAAAGGAGGGGGTCTTCAACATGACTCGCAGGATTTGATTGCAGCAACTACAGCCAAACCCGAAATGGTTCATGGTGAGATCGTGTTTTATAAATGTATGGGTTTTACGTTTCCGACAATGACTCATTCCGATATATACCCAACAAAAAAAAAAACCACGCACCACTTAATCTTTATTGTATGAAATGTATGATGTAATGTCTAGGTATTATCATACATCCTTAGTATACGAGTGACTTAATTTTGTCAAACGCCAAACGAATCCGTTTTCACGATCAGACCAGCGCCGTGATAAAGACACTTGGTTCAAAACGCAATGTCACAAAATGGCTTTTAAGAATTAAGTTCACATTTTAGAAATGATTAAAGCTGTTAAACCTATCCAAATTGGTCTATCAGGAATACAAATTAATTTAATTGCTTCAAATGACGTCATCAAATAGATAATCTAAATGATAAAAAAAAACATCCCAAACATCAACTCTTTTGAAAATGAAGTCCGTGGTTTGATATTTCTCGCTCTTAAATGTGTCGCAAAACATTAAAGTACCCTACTACAGCTAGTATCTGACCTTTTCCCGCAAGCACAATTTTCAGAAACAATACTACGATCTTGACAGGTAATCTTTTACGTGCATTTTCAATGGTTTTGGGCGTGAATTTTAGGCTTTTCTGGTATTTCATTTTATTATTTTAATGCGACCTTGAACCTAAATCTAAAACAGATAAATAAGAATGGCTGAAGACAAAATTACTGTTCCTTTGGGAACAGAATTGCCAAATAATGAAATTCTTTATTGTAAAACATACCTCAATACACGGAAATTTCTCCAAGATATTTAATTTTCAGATTTATTGGCATATTTTGACTACATTTGAATAGAGAAACCAGTATTCATCTAGAATTTTGCTGAAAATTTGCTGAAAGTTGTCAAACAACAAAATTAAAGAAGGATACCAAATTAACGGCCATGCACCAGGAGCTAGAAACAACACGCTTAATTCATCATAACCATTGTGATATGTTGCAAAAAAATGATCGTATTGAGTTTAATCCTCGGTAACCCGAGTGCTGTAAAAAGAAAATTATAATCAAACGTCTAACTATTTTCTTTTTTGATCGATCGAAAAAAATCACCATGTAATATGATGTGCGTTTCTTTTTTATTTTTGTCGGGTATATAACACTTTTAAGAACGGAACACGGGTGCTTTTGAGTAATCATAATGTTGTCATCTTACATTCACAATACCTTTTGCTTATAATGCCTTTTAGAGCATAGAATCATGTGTAAAATAATTATGTCGTTGAAAATAAAGATAAAAAAGTATTCTTTTCTGACGGATTTTAAACCGCACATACCTTTCTCTTGTCATAATAAGTAGGTTTTCATGACAACCCAGTACTATTGTTAGTGTCACACCTTACCGGATATCGCGAACGGACTCCAAACTCCCTAGTCCGTTGGTTGTCCGTTCGTAAAGAATCGACACTGCCTCTGCTCGATTCTCTCTCGACTAGTATGAAACGGACGAGTACCGGATATCTACTTGAAGGTAACTGAAATGTAACAAGCTTCATCTTCACAGGGAAGCAACGATAAAACGGAAATACAGCGTATAGGAACCGGACAAAACTGAAGATGAATGGACATTCGTTACTCGTCCGTTGGTCTCCGGTAGGTGTTCATTACATGTACATCTCCGTTTTATCCGTTTCGCATCCGGTAGATGTCCGTTTCTGACTCGAGTCAAACGGACATCAACGGACAAAACGGATACCAATGGACACGTAGCGTATAAGGAACGTGCGCATTAGTCCGTTACATGTATGTCCGGTGGAAAGTTTTGAGCATGTAGAATGGAGACCCACGGACATTACCGGACGAGTAACGGTTTCAACGGACGAGGAACGGAACGAACGACTTACGGATTCGAAGGGAGACCAACGGATATAAAATATTGTAATCCGTTACTCACCCGTTCGCCTTATCCGACTAGGTGTGATAGAGGTATTGGAATATGTGCTTCACCTTGTTTGATTGTTTTAGACAGTTAGTTGACGGGTTAGTTATACTCGTTGCCCTCATTGTCACGTTTCATGCGTGCGTGTTCCATTGTGATCACTACATGTACAATGTCGTTTTGTAGGAAATCTTCTACTTTTAGGTTAGTCAACTTATCTTTGTTCTTCTAAGTCCCATTTACATATCGTATGTCAAACTTCTAGAAATACAGACAATTTATGACCATCATTTCATAATCCTTATCAGAGCTTAAGCATTAATGATATTCTCTATTTACGTACATCTTGCAATTAATATTTACTGACACGCCAAGGAGTAGTACAGTCATCCATTTCGTTGAAATTGTCTTACATTTTCTTTATTACATTACAATATAACTATTATATAATTGTCTTTTTGATTATAGAAAAGCAGGCAGATCATGGACAACAGCGAGTCAAGCTTATTGACTCACAGCAGAGTATGTCGTTCTGTGAAGTTTGCACGAGCCCTGCAGATTTGAATGACCAAGACATCAAAATAATGTCATCATCAGGTAATTGTCCTGCTTTCCTTTATGTACAAGATAAAAATATTTTTTTTTTCTTTTTTATTATATTTGATATTATTATAATTTTCATTTGTTTATTTGCATAACAAATAGAAATACAATATTTGTTGCATCTTAAAGGTGATCCATGTGCAGTTGATATCAGTTCACATATCCTTGGATGCTCTGCGTGCGACTCATTCTGCAACCCATCTCAAACAACCATGGGATCATCAAGAACGAGTTCTTCGCAAGCAATCACATCACAAGTGTCTTCATTTTCCGATCAAACCACGAAGTCAGCCATCACAGACGGTGCTACAGATGAGATCATAGTATTAGTTACTGCTGTTGGAATTCCATTGCTCCTTTTCTTACTGACTTTTTTCTTAGGAATCATTGTAATTTGCATTAAAAGAAATAAATAAATATAATTATACAGTATTTTAAAGAGACAAAATTGCTGTGATCTCATAAAAGACATTCATAGGAATGTTATCTATCTTTAAAATAATTATAAAACATTTGATACTGAAGCATGGTAAAATAAAGACAATGACGATTGTCGATCAGTGTCAGATCTAGAAGAATAAATAATTAATCTCCACTAAGACCAATTTGTATCGATAACAACGGGAGCACACAAGCAAATTTTCCTGACGACAATCTCAACAACACTCACAACAGAGCACCAAACTGAGCATCGACAGACCCTACATGTAGCAAGCTAGAGGTGGGACCAGGTACCCGGGAGGAGTAAGCATGCATTCCCTGTTTGGTCAGCCGCACCCAACGTCGATGTTCATGCACGAAACTGAAAAGAATATCCATAACATGCACTTGCTGAAGTTATGTCTATATAGAAAGTGCTATGGCGACCATGTCAGGAAAAGACATTCAAAACACCAAAACTCTATTAAAGCATTAATTATGAAACATTAAAGAAAGCAGTGCAGTATGTAATCGGAGACTATTCAAATTGACATCTGCTTCGTTGGGAGAAAATGATGTGGTTATTCGAACCACTTACTAGAGGTACCGCCAAGACGCATTCGCACAGCTGATTTTAGAGTATACAAATAGCTTTCTCATGGCAAAAAGAAAATGAGAACCAAAATTATTAGTGTAGTATATATATATACTATTATGAAGAAGGGAGGAGATCTCAAACAAGACCCCGTTACTTCCCGTGCATCCAATGTGGCTTCCCGTGCATCCAAATACACTGTATGCATTATTTTGCCTACATTTTAGAGGCTGTTTGATTTATAAAAAAAATATACAAATGGTGATGTCCCAAAGGCGAAATATTGGGCAGCGTAACTTTCGCAGGGGCCCTACTTTTCATACAAAAAAATATATAGAGCTCTCAGATAATGTGAGTTATCTCTCCTAAGACGTTGTATTTCGCCTTCAAAAATTATAAATCACATTACTCAACATTCAACTTGCACATTTGAATATAACTGTAATAATCTTTGCTATACTCGAAGAAGTTCTACTATTTTTTCTTACTTTCTGTCCTAAAGATTGAAATTTTATTGGAATATGAAATGTCAGTAGTCGCATCAGAACTTGTGTTAAACCGCGTAGTGTAGCGAAACTTAAGTAAAACTGTGAATAATATCTTTTAAAGCGATTGTTAAAAGTAAGTATTGATAATTACCAAACATATAAATTTATTCTGAATTCGTATAATTCTTTTAAATAAAACCAAAGTTTAAGTACGCTGTTATATTAAACTTGTACGAATTAGTTCCTTAACAAATCCCTGATAGTGTCTTTGTTTGATTGGTTTGTTCATGTGTCTACCTGTTCTGTTTCTCTCCTAATGTTTCTCCCTCTGTGATTACTG
This sequence comes from Pinctada imbricata, assembly GCA_033119305.1. Taxonomy (NCBI): domain Eukaryota; kingdom Metazoa; phylum Mollusca; class Bivalvia; order Pterioida; family Pteriidae; genus Pinctada; species Pinctada imbricata. The sequence continues at coordinate 42,302,241 of VSWD01000006.1, forward strand.
TTCTTAATGTTGTCTTCATGGAGGTATTTCCTTATTCTGTCTAAAATGCTACCTGTCGTCTATTTTTAACTAGTGAACACCTTTAAAGTTCTTTGAATATACATGAGATTGCAGCTGCAACAGGGGGAAGTCGGCTATGTGCTATATTCAGATGTGATCAAACAGCAGAGCCCTCTTCTTCACCTGCAATTTCTTTGAACATTAATTTTACATATGAAAATTTTCCGAGTTGTTTTTTTTTATTTTAGAAAACGAGATGCAAGCAACATACTGTAAACGTGGTTATTTTCGCTAATGGGGGTTTTGTGATTATATCATCAAAACTTTACGCGTAGGGGTAATATTTGCGATAAAATATCTTTCCCAATGCAGCGGGGATATTTTCGCGTAAAATATCCCCTTGATTTACGAAAAACGCGAAAATTACCCCCACGCGAAAATTTCCAGGTTTACGTAATGCGTTATGTTATGGAATCGGAACAATCAAATGCGTCCATGTCAAAATACTCAGTCATCATCCTATTCATCTTGTCTTGTGTCCCTTTATTCCGTTACCAAAATAAATATGATAAAATATCTAAACAGTCTGAATTTCATTTTTTTTCTATTATGAACAGAGTAGAAGATAACATCTAATATAAGGATTTACAATTCCAATACAGCATCTTCATCTGTTACCTACTTGGTTCAAAATATACCCACATGTATCAAACAATTACCTACATGTATCAATACATGTACCTACATGTATCAAAACATGTACCTACATGTATCAAAACATGTACCTACATGTATCGAAACGTACCTTCATGTACCAAATTGTATGCTTTGCAGAAAGTTTAATTGAAAGCGAATGAATGTTTCATCCAACCTGAATCATGTTTTTTTTTTTTTAAGAAATTCAAGGTTTCTGAGAAAAATCAATTCTTTGAGATTTTTAAAAGAATGATTTTATGATAGATATGGACAATGACCATATCCCAATACATAATGCAAAATTGATAATTCAGGAATCACAAACCAAAAGCATACAAAATCAGGATAAAACAGGAACCAAAGCAAACAAACAAAAACCTCGACCACACAAAAAGAAGCGAACTTTCAATATAGAGATGAGAACAGGTGCCGAGGAAGAGTCAGCATCTCCTTTTTGCATGCAACACCGTCGTTTCAATTCGGCAGACATATCACATCCGGTTACTTCCATTTCGGAAGATAAAAGTATAGTCTGTGGTTGGATGGTTGATGTTGAATTATTTGTCTGTAGTTTCTTTGACTTCAAGCTCCGACGTATAGATTCTCCGCGAATTTTGGATTGTTGATGGACAGCACATCGTCTATATTTCTGTTAGTGAAGTTAAAGTCAGAAGCTAAGTTTCTTTTACCTTCAGAGATCAAAGATTGAATGAATTCAGATTCGTACGAGTAAAGAAAAATGTCGGCAATGAGAGGGGCACAATTGGTCTCCATTGGAATTCCGATAACTTTTGGAAGTCTGGACCTTTCCTCCAAACACCACAAAAATGTTGTCGATCAAGAAGTTTAACTTCTGAATATTATCTGTTTCAGTGTATTTATTTCCAGAATCAGACTTTTCTTTTACAAAGTAGGTTTTGTCATAGTTAACAACAATAGATTTGTATTTGCGATTGCCGTTCTTGCTTGTAAACGCATTACTTATAAGTTTTGCGAGTCATATATATCATATGCAAACTATAGTAAGTACTGGAAGATACGGATGCAGACATCATGGCATTGCGAACACGTACATGTATGCGACGTGAAATAAGGCACTAAATGATGGAGACAACGAGAACAATCATACACTGAAATGATATGTAAAAACAAAAAAATTATTGTAGGTGGCGCTATAGAAAAAACTTATTGCGGCACTGAACAAATTCGAACTGGTTCCAATGAAGGGAAATATAAGAAATGAATACTGTCAGATTATGGTTTTAGTATCAAAACTCTGAAAATAGAATTTATTGTGACTGCGTGGAATCGATTTAGAGGTTGAATCGTGTACATAAGACACAATTTTACGTCTAACTTTTAAACAAGTGAGTAGTAATTAGTTACCTCTGTATGGCTACCAAAATTACAAATAGACGCTTTCAAGATATAAATAACACATGTACGTTTTAAGATCACTAATATCGATCATGTAGAAATACATTCATGTATTTGCTCGTGTTGACCCATTTGTGAAAGAACAACATTTACCTTGACCTTTAATCTTATTTCAACAAATCATGTAACGAGCAATGAACTATTCATGTTTACCAGAACCCGCAACGGACTTAGTTAATCTGAGCAATATTGAGGTGAAAGTAATCTGCACAAATACATTCATGAAAAGAAGGGAGCGTGATTGATTATATTTCTTTCGTTTGCAATGTTTGACCCCTGTTCTCCATTGGAGGTCAATAATTCCATATAGGGAACTTTTCCATGCTTTTCTATAAATCCGCATCATTATTGATACATGGAATAAATTGTTTGCCATTTTCTTTATACCTACAGTGTTGTTAATTACGTAATTTAGATGGATTTGACGAGGGATATTGACATTTATTGGACTGTCTTCGACAGGGTTTCTTCATTTCGCGGAAGTTTACAAGGTACAATATTTCAACTGCAGAATTATTGCAGGGCAACTTTCCGCGCATTGGAAAATATGGAAATGTCCTAATTAACATGCAATTTAATGGTTTTGCTACTATATATTAATCAGAACCAGAAATCCCCTTTGATCGGGCGTTTTCAATGTTATTTTCATTTTTTCTGCGATGTCGGCTTAGTGTTTAAAGTCGTAGACGATACAGTGATATTAGCATAGAAAACCTTAAATAAGTTACTGGCCATAAAATCAACATTTGTATATGTATCCCATTTATATCAAAAGTTACGAGAAAACCAGACCTATCAGATTGTGCATCTCATCGAAAAGTTTGAAAAATATAATCTTTTAAATCAGTGAGTGAATGTCAAACAAAAGAGTCGAAACCATATCCCAAAAACCACAATCAAAATACTTAGTAATACGAAGTTTGGAAATAAATGCAAAACAGAACTTTCTCACGCGAAAAGAAAATAGGACAAACAGACGAAGACAATGACACAAGCTCCACAGAAACACGAAGGACATTTTTTCTAATGAACCATCTCCAGTGCAAGTGCGGAAGACATTGCAGAATGCATGGTAGGTGGCGCTGTTAAAACGCGCCGTACAGATCTTTCCATATATCACATGCTTTCTAAAGTGATCGAGCTACGTGGATTGTATTGAAGTTTGATATTGGACTTTTTATTCAAATCAAAAAATATAAATTTTAAAAGAAATACACGTACATGTACATGTAAGATGGAAATGTTCCATATATATGTTTACATATAATTGCACCACATGCACAACAAATAACGTCTCATCAGTTATGCTTAAGGTCAAAATAGAGGAAATCTTAATAATAAATACATGTATATGAAGAGCGAAACGGCGCAAGAGTATATCCAATAATAGGGAAGTGTTCCAACTATATACCTTCTTGAAGAAAATTTCAAACCATTTTTTTCTGCACCAGACACGTGTTTCGAATATTAAATTCTCATCAGTGATGTTCCCAAGAGCCATCTAAGGACGTACAAAGCTATACCTTCAGGCAGATATCTCTAAGGTTTAATACAAAGTCTAGATCTCCCTAGCGACAGACCCAAACCTACCGACTACCAAGAAGGAATCTTTACCCATCCGTCCATCCGTCACACTGCAGTTTCTAGATTTTCTCTCAGTGGAATACATGTAAGATATTAAACGTTGTAGTGGAAAGTTACAAATTGATTTAGTTTAACTGTAGGTTTATTGCTTTTTATCCTACTTTTCATTTTTCATTTTGCATGCACTCGTTCCCGACAACAGATTACTGTATCTTTCGAATATCTCTGTAACAAGTTTTGTAGAATGAATATATATGCATTCCATTTATTTTAGAATAAGCCATCCTCAGACCGCTCCAGATTCTGATAATGGATTTATATAAATGCATTGGCATTTTTTTGTAAAACTATAAAGTGCGTGTACGTGGTGTATTTAAAATCAAAGTAATGTTTTGTTGACATAGTTTTAGAAGTCTTGGCTAATGACCATAAACTAATGTTAGGGATCCTTTCAATCTTAAAGTTAATGATTAAAATGTAGAGAACAATGCTAAATGCATGTTTCCAGGATAAACATCGATCTTCAATTCTTCCCAAATATTGTTTTGCAATTAGTTATAAGTTTAACGACTTTTCCCTTGTTGCTCTATCTGTTTTGTACTTGGTTCATCAGATGGATAAACTCTGAATGAAGAACATAAAAACAGTGCTTGTTTCCAATTGAATACGCTTACAGGTACGTTTTTATGCATGATGCACCATCACCTTAATTTGAATCGACATAAATTACTCGAACACTCTCTAAGACTTATCTTACCTTGTAAAACTAGATATAGAACTCAGACAGTTAGAGTTTTTTTATCTGAGTGCGCCACACTGTAAACACGATTTGTTTTACTCGATGTCCCTCTGAGAAGATATCTACTATGTAACGTGAACGAATACTTCGAATAAGATAGAGATATCGGTCGTTTATTCAGAACCTATCCAATAGAAAAAATCTATTTCGTCGGGATTGTGAATGCAAATACACTCTCATTTCCCTGATTGCTATATCGCGATTCTACAAATACTTTATCGTAATTAGATGTTTTGTCAATGTAAATTACATCCGATTCAATTTCAGATCATCTAATCCTCATATTGTTCTAAGAGTATAAAGAGACAAGGCTTTCAGTCTCATGAGACCAGGGCATTCTATGAGATCAACCCGTGATATTTATAACACTGTAGAGTCGTATACTGTGATTTATTGTTACCTCTTATAAATCATTTATCAAGGATTTTGATATGCTTTATGGAAAATGCAAGGAATTCCAGAAACAGCATGACAAACTTCAGACCTACAATATATGTATATTATACAAGAAATAAACATAGGACAGCCAATCAACCACATTTTTCATTGTGGTACACTTCTAATCATTTGTTTAAACAGGAGGTCAATGGCCAATGAGCATAATGCAGCTGTCGTTTAATATATGTAAAACAATACATGAGCATTTAGCATTCACCCGTTTGATTAAATTAAAACAGCACTAATGTAGTATGCAATGGTAGGGAGCAACCATTTAGTTTTTATGGAGAAGGATGACTTTTGCCAGCCGATATTTTGTTTTCAGCCATCTTAACAGCCGCCTTTTTTATATTTTTTTCGCCGGCCCATCGGGCCGGAATTTTTTTTTTTAATTTTCCAATACTTGTTGAAAATAACTCTTGAAGTTTAACTCACTCAGCGTAATTTTTCGGCCATATTAAATATCAAACACGGAGTGAGATCAGGTGCCAATGAAGGGCATATTCAGATTACTTCTTTTTAATTTCTGGAATGGCATATGAAACCTATTATAATCTTTTCACTTAAATGATACTCAACGCAGACAGGCTATATGATGCTAAGGACTTTTGAATTTGATTTTGTTACTTTGAATAAAGTTTGTTTTATTTTGATTTGTACTTAGTTTATAACACAAAGAAGTGGATGTGGGCATTTGGAAAGGTCGGAAGAGAGAGGGAACCCAATTTTATGATCCGGAAATCTTTTTTCCCTTGAAATCTCGATCCGGGAATTTTTTTGTTCTGCAGTCTTCCTGCCTCCCCCCTCTAAACTTCTGATGTTAGCTCCCTATTGGGGGGGGGGGGACAAAAAAAAAACGGGATCATTAGTCATAAATATGATGATATTTTCTTCCATGAGAAATCAAAGATTGTCATTTTACAAAGAAGTAAAAAGATAATGATTTACAATCTGATAATGCAAAATGATCCATTGGTTCTTACGAAGTAAATTGTAGGGTCGACATTTGCAATGTTGATTAATAATTTTATAAAAAAGAATCAAAGTATAATCTAGGATAAATCAACATTTCTATTTTGACTATATGTACTTATTACATAATCCACACGAAAAGTGTGTTATGCTGATTTGAAGAAAACTGAATAAATTTCCTTATTCCTTTGATTAAAGGGATTTATTTACAGATGAAAGAATTAACTCCAGATTCTTATAAAGTCGAAATTGTAATATGATGAACATTTCTTTACTGAAGGATGGATTAAACCATTTAGATGATTAACACTTGATAAATCTACTTCATTTAATAAATTACATGCACCTTTATGAAATAAATGTTTGAATGGTTTTCCGAGTAGAAATTAAGTATAATCTGTTGAAGAATTTGAACATTAAGGGAGGTGCACGTGGGCACGGTAATTGGAAGTCTCCAAACAGTACATTCTAACCCAAGTACAAGTGCAACGGGGAAAATTCATATTAACTTTCAAAATGGAAAGTTAATGCTATTACAGTCTCTGTTTTACCTTATTATGTTTGGACGGGATCTGTACGAGAGTACTGGTCGATCTGCAATATGCTAATGCAATATTACTGTATGCGGATCAACATTCTTAATGACTCGAGGTTTTTTTTCCGGTTAGGAATGACACATTAAGAAAATTCTTATTTCTTAAATTTTATCAAACTATGATCGGCTCGATGTATTTCATTATGTAGTCATCAAATATCAGAAACGAAATATTCCGACAGCACATTCTTCGATATATTAAATGAACCTAATGAGAAAGAAGTCATGTTTATGTTGCGATCAGGCAGGTGATGCTTCATGTACTCGGGTTCCTCATCTCAAGTCTTCTTGAGTTTCATTAATTTTGTTTGCATTATATTTGACTGGTGAACCTTGGATCTGCCTTCTCAATATACATGTAAGTGTACTTTAAATATTGCCATACTATCATATCTAGTTTGCATTGAATTTCACCTCAGATGCCCAAATACAAAAACGTTCAAATACAAGTTTTACAAAATTACAAAATTTTAGGAAACTAATTTGAAAATAATATCTCTTTATTCGGACTTTTACTATTACCTAATCAAGAGAAAAAAGGGGGATCTCCAACAACACAAAACAAAAGGACAAGGAACACCAACTTACACCATAGAAACAAGAAACACAAAAGACCATACATAAACCAACGAGACCAATGGGCAACCGGTGCCGAGTTAGGACGGCCATTTGCCACACAAGTAGCAAATGGTGAGGTTATCCGGATTACGTGCGCACAACCCTCTCAATTTCCCGATTACCCAGAGGTATCGAAAAACGCATAATTGTGGTGTAAAAGAATCTCCTCACTATAAGATGAATATACAAAAAGACAGCATGAGGCAGGGGCCCAAGAAACACACAAATGGATATGTAAATGGATACAAAAAAAGAAGGCATACAAAATACGGTCCGTGCTCTGCGGTTGTAGCGAGCTCAGGCATGTGATCACCCAAGGAGTCCGACTGACATTCAGAGAGGACAGTTGGTCGGGATCCTATCTTCTCTAAAGAGAATTGGACAGGGCCCGTCATGGAGTACTGTCATCACAGTCAGTCAGATAGTCAAGAATGTGCTGGTACAAGTCTATAGATTGGGCCAGTACCAATGTTAAACGTCTTCAAATTAATCCAATAGTATCATTTAAGAACAGATGAATTTTCAGCATGGACCAGACATGCACGTTACGGGTACTTAACCCTCGTCAGTAATCCTCAATCTAAGTATGGCCAAAGAGCATGAAAGTAATTATGTCCAAAAACGTACAGAGAGACGTAGCAGGATGGGTAGGATATGATGCTGCTGGACCAACGTTTTGAAATTTCAAGAAATTGTCATAACAGACATTTTCGAATGTGTTGAAGAAACGATAAACCGAAGTTGATCGAACTTGGCTACATGTGCCCTCGGGGACTCCTGGTCCATCAACATTGACACTCACTTAGTGGTTCAAATGTTAAACATCTTCATATTCAATAGCATCATTTAAGAACAGATGAATTTACAGCATGGACCAGACATGCACGTTTCGGGTACTTAAACCTCGTCAGTGATCTTCAATCTAAACAATGTAATATGGCCAAAGTGTATGAAAGTAATTATGTCCAAAAATGTACAGAGAGACGAAGCAGGATGGTTGGGATATGATGCTGAAGGACCCACGTTTTAGAAATTTCAATAAATCTTCATAACAGACATTTTCGAATGTGTTGAAGAAACGATCAACCGAAGTACATCGAACTTGGCTACATGTACATGTTCCAGCCAAGTGTCCGTCTGGTGACAGAAGGATCATATCCATGGTATGATTCTAACATAATTTCGATGGTAATCCGGATAACCACGTCGTTTGCTAATAGCAGATGGCCGTCCAAAGTCGTCGCCGGGTGCACACTGGTCTCCTTCCTTTTATGTGTTGTCATCAATGTTTGATGTTTCTGTACGTCTGTTACTATTGTTTTGTATGATGTTCTAGTGAATATTGTTGTGTCTTTTTGCGATTTGTAGTTTTGTATGATGTCGTTTATGTGCCACTTTCTTGTGGGTTTGTTTCGCTGGGTGAGTGCAGGGTGGTCATGCTGGAGATCATTCCCTTTCCTTTCTATCTACCTTGGACCCTCTTATTTTGTTAATTATGTGTCACCATAAAATGTTGGTTGTATAATAACCATATTAAAATACTTTGCTGCTTGTATGGATCCGAATTTCAAAAAAAAAGTTGACAATAATATTTGTAAAATTTCCAGAAAGTATTTACTAGTTTGTGAAAGTGAAAAGCTTGACCTAAAATTTCTTAGTAATTTTTAGATTTCTACCATGAAAATCAAAAACATCAGTACATGCTCTAGCATACCGGATGAGCTGCCAAATGTACATACCGTATGACGGTAATCTTGAAACATTATCGTTCAGCCAGCGAAAATTTACTATGTTGAATCGAAAATCATCTTTTTTGTCATACACACTTACAAGTATGAATCTCTCCATTTACAATTTTGATATTTAGGTCCAAAACTATTTGTAACGTCTGCCTTGTTTAGGGTCAATTCTTGTGGATAAAAAGCATTTTTATACTTTAAAAAAAAAGGATTTTTTTGGTCGATTGTAAGAATATCATCCACGTGCCTATAAGCACCAATAAAAGATTGCACAGAGATACAAACTCCGAATGAGGAGTATATTCAGACATTGGCATTAGGAAGATTTCATATCCTAATCATACTAGATGAAATCTTCCTTTAAACCTGATTCCCTTGCCGATCATCTCATTATGTTGTGTAATATCAAGGTCTTTCTGTTTCATTCATTCATCTAGCCCTGTAGTTTTGTTGGAGAGGCTTAGATTGAATCCTAACATATTTGCATATACGCACAACCTAGGTGAATTGTATGGAGTATGATTAACCGCCAAGGGAGCTAATCATCGTAAGGATAGCTAAAATTGCTGAGGATTATCGTAATTATTATGAATGTACCAAGATAATTTCAGAAATACATGTTCCAGTCAGCCCAGACGAGATACTAGTGTGTGAACATATTATGTCATAAGAAAAATAATAGTATCAGCAATGTGCAGCAAAAGGGAATACCGACTCCATTAAGTAATTTCATAAAGAAGAAGAACATACAAAATGAGAGTCCAGTTTATATGAAAGAAAGGAAGGAATCTCTACAAGAATTCAGTTAAAGAACCTACAGAAACAAATGCGAAAGAAGGAGTGGACAATCAAAGCGAGACATCCAAACACCATGAAAATTCATGTGATTCATGTGATATTTCAGTGCACCACTATTAAAGCGTCCCCTACTATGCATTCCGTACTTGCACCGGACTCTTTAAGTTGTCCATTGTCCCCGTCTCTTTACAAATCCTATATTTTCTTTTCTCGTGAGAAAGTTCTGTTTTATATTTTTCAAGAATTTGTACAGTAAGCCTTTGATTTGTGATTTTTGGAACCTGAATCCAGTTTTGTGTCTGACTTTCATTCACTGATGTGATATGAAAAAAATAATTCCGTCTTTTCGATTTTACAGTCCTATGTTCGATTTGTGCAGGTATCTGACGTAAAAGCATTGCGACGTCATTTAATTCCTTTAAAAACGTCATATTTGTAACCCTGTTTCCCTGAATTTCATGCTGGTTTCCATAAAATTTGATGACGTCACATTGTGATGACGTCAGATACCTGCACAAATGGGAAGTAACTCTCTATTTCGAAAAGACCTCTTTCTCCATCATTTTGTTTCAACGTAACACTTTAATGCTTTCCATGTTCGAAAGATATATTTAGCTGTCTGTTTATCAACATATATCACACTAATCATAAAGTATCTGAAAATGAATTTTTATTCTACTTAATTCAAATAGACATTTACGCTTTATCTTGAACCATCATAGAAAAGATAGAAGTTATGTCTCGCAAATTAAAGACCTGCGATGTTTTAGACTGTCAATTTATTCAAAATCAAGATTATGGAAACCGTCATTGGGTACGAATCTAACTTATCAAATTAGTAGATATCATAAATAAAATATTCAGACGGGATATAAACAGATTTATGGCGATATAAGTTTGATTTCACCTTGATCGATAAAACAGTGACCCATTTAGCTTTCGTTTTTACATTGAAAGTGAAGACATGGGTGGGCTGGATTTTCTTCGGGAGTACAAATGTAGGTGTCCAAACGGTCATATAGGCACCCGATCAATGATTTTCAAAAAAAAAAAACTAAATGTGGGAAAATCAGGATTATTGGTCCCCCATATCTGCGCTTGAAGGACGCACCGTGAACAGTGTGCACAAGTAGGGCGTTCCTAGATAGCGTTCTAACTTCACACTGCTGCCACACGACAGAAAACTAACAAGACGCCAAGAATTTTATCAAGACACTTGATCTAATTTGTTTTAACTTGCGCCCATCTTTCTTATGTAACGGAGTACGATGTACCTATATCTATGGGAAGATACGTGGAATATGTGGCACTCAACACAAACATCAGAATACAATTTGCCTACATAACAAAAACGAAAAGAAAGAAATTGCTTTGTGATGTTTTCCTCTACTTTACATTCTGTTCTTGAAAAAAGGAACTATGAAAATCGCCATAAATTATTCGTTTCTGTTGGTTTACGCATTCTTACCAGTAAAAAAAAATCTCATATATTGTTTACGTGTAACTAGAACAGTAAAAACGGCTCTCGATATAAGATTGAATTTTGTCGTGTTTCGTTTTTTCTTTTTTTCACTTTTTTAAAAGACAGGAATATACATTAACATGTGTACTTTTACGTTTGTCTCCCTATGGCAAATGTTGAATTTTTTGCGAATTCGAAGGTCATATATTTTTTGCATCTTAAACTTAAAAAACAATGTAATATACATGTTCAACTGTTTAAAAGAAAATTGCGTAGGGCTTTTGTTTCTTTTATCGCTGAACCCAATTGCTTTTAAGATACTATCTTATCATCTGTACCATCTATCTAGAACGTTTACTACAATGAAATAACATTTACAATACTTTTAGTGAATTTATTCAAGTTGGGATTACCTTCTGAGGTGCTTTATCTTTATAATGAAGTTCATTGTAATATGTCAGTGGATACGTCAAATGATTGAGTTAATTTTTCTGGGCAATGAAACAATTGGCTCGATAAGTAAATTGTGTCAAAATCAATTAGCTAATTAGCAACCTACGTATGATAGAAATTGAAGCTACATTGTCGTAAAGATATTGTCTATTGGATTATTTTCGCGATAATTCAATTTACAATTATTTTGAGAGTTCAAACGATGCTTAATCAATCATGATCCATTATTACTGACTGATTAATATGCAATTTTAGTTGCCAATATACTTCAGTTATTATTGATATCATCATTAGATTCAACATTCTACTCTGATTTTTCAGGATACGATATCCCACACACGAATGTGGATATAATTTTCTACGAACAAAAGTTTTTTTTAGAGATTTTTTTAATATAGATATATTAACCTTTGAAAAACTTTGAACATCTCCTACCTTGTCTCAATTTGTTTATCAAACAAAGTTAGCGTTCCTATTAGCACTAAAAACAATCTTCTGGGCGTTTCCATCTTAAGTACATCATTGATAATCAGTTAAAAAATAGGAAGTAAGAGAATAAAAAATGATGAATTATTCGGTACATGGAATGATCAGCTTACCAATTAGTGTCCAATAAAATTTTGATTTGTATATTTTCATATCATTAGAGGGGTTCGAAAAGGGATACAACTACATATCTATTTAATTTGGCATACTGAATTTACAGCGTTCTGATCCATGTACTTGGGATAGATATCATTCAGCTGTATCACTGTGTGTGTGCTATGTTGAGGGGAATTAAGTAAAAATCAAAATTGATTTCAATTCGGTATCTATTTTGGTTTAGTTCTTAGCACAAAAGTTATGAGAGCATTTCGCCTTAGTTGGTCTCACTGCCAATGGTCTGTATTGTTCCCCTAGTTTCACAGTGTTCTGGAACTTGACTCGAAAGATATTTAATAGTTCTCTGTCATCAAAGATTGATTCTAAAACTCATGGGTATCTACCTGAAGGCATACATGTAGCTCTGTCCTCATCAGGTTCTTTGGTATAACTTTCCCTGACATGATCGCCATAGCACTTTCTATATAGAAATGGCCTCAGACAGTGCAGTTCATGTTTTTTTTTTATTGTTTTCATTTTCGAGCATGGACATCGACGGCGGGTGCGGCTAGCCAACAGGGGATGCTTACTGCTCCCGGGCACCTGGTCCCACCTCTAGCTTGCTAGGGGTCCGTCGATGCTCAATTTTGTGCTCTATTGTGAGTGCTGTTGAGATTATCGTCAGGATCTTCTTTAACTCATTTGTGTCACACTTATGCCCTTTGCCGTGTGGAGCTCGTAAAAAAGTTCTTCGCGAGGGGTTTGACAGTTAGTGTTTTGAATATTTTCCCTGACATGATCGCCATAGCACTTTCTATATAGAAATGGCCTCAGACAGTGCAGTTCATGTTTTTTTTTATTGTTTTCATTTTCGAGCATGAACATCGACGGCGGGTGCGGCTAGCCAACAGGGGATGCTTACTCCTCCAGGGCACCTGGTCCCACCTCTAGCTTGCTAGGGGTCCGTCTCAATTTTGTGCTCTATTGTGAGTGCTGTTGAGATTATCGTCAGGATCTTCTTTAACTCATTTAGGTCATGTTAATAATTTTGCTCTTCTAATTTTCATGATTTCGATTTCCGAGAATCACTGATGAAACATTACTGAATGAAATGCGCATATGGTTTATCGATAATTCTTCTCATTATTCAAAAACACATGTATAGATGTCGATAGGATCTGAATTGTTAAAGTTTTGAAGTTCCGTGTAAGGAAGGACATAATGTGCAGTAACAAATAATCCCGAACAAAACCTTAGACCGCACAGCCAACAGTTACAATGAGAAACTGTTAAAATAATCATTATTCAACACACATACAGCGAAGTAATCAATTGACAAACGGACAGACCAACATTCTATCATTAGAATGATAACATTATGTAATTATTCGGACTACATGTAAAACTTACACCTTTCCTTACGTAAGCATACACAAAGAACAATGAGAATGCAGCGGTCTCCTTTTGCATGCACTTTGACTGACTGTGACGACGGTACTCGATGAAGGGCCCTGTTGAAATATCTTTAAAGAAGATAGGATCCCGACCTCCATTCTTCTCTGAATGTCGGTCGGACTCCTCATATGATAACATGCATGAGCTCGCTTCAGCCGGCAGAACACTTCTGTGGACTGTATTAGGTACTCTCCTTTTTAAAATTCAATTTACATATTCGTCTGTTTTGCTTGGACCCTTGCGTTTTGCTGTCTTGTTTCTCTGGTCATCTGACAGTGAGGATGTTATTCTACACTACAATTGTGCGTTATCCGAGACGGAAAATGGGAGGGTTGTGCGCATGTAATCCGGATAACCACATCATTTGCTACTTGCGTGACAGATGGCCGTCCTTAATCGGCACCGATTACCCATTAATCTCCTTGTCTTTTGTGTTTCATGTTTCTATGTCGGTTGTCTCTTTCACGTCTTTTTCTGTGCTTGTATAATTTTTGTTTACACATAAGGTGCTTTGGCGTTTAATATGCTGTAGGTACTACAACATAGTCTGGTTGGAGATCCCCTTTGGTTGATTTGTCTATGGCAGTTTGTTCTTTCTTGGTGTGGTCTTGAAACGTGGTCAAAATGGATTTGATTTTTAAATCTTCAATCAAGAACGAATTTTTGATATAATCAAAACTTGTGTGGTATTTGACATGTCTTGCTTCTTGTCTGAAAAAGAAAGTTTGGAACTTGGAGTAAAGGATATATTACTTCGATTCTAAAAACATTCAGTTTTCACGAATTTTGAAGGAAAAGGTAATTATCATTTTTAAAATCATAAGAAATAATTGCACAATTCCACAAATAATCCAGCTGAAGATACAGAAAAATTATTGATCTTAAAAAGTACTAGAAACCTAAAATGTTTGTTCTTCAAACTTCTCGTAAGTTTACTTCATGATCACGCCCGCTCTAATCTGTTTTCTTTTAGAATAGAAAGAGAATAAATATGGATTCCTTCTTATCTTGCCCTGATCAAATCTGCCAAAGTCATGAATCATATATTTCGACATTTATAATTCTTCTCAGTATTAAAATAAAATACAAGTATAAATGTCGATTCAATTCAGAATTTCAGAACCGCACATTTTGTTTAACGTCATTTGAGAAAGGAAACGATGTGCAACAGTAAAAAATACAAGACAAATGAATCCTTACCCCCCCCCCCCCCGTTTACACTATGTTCCCGGCGGCCACGGCGGCCACGTTTCAAGCCACCGTGGACGAAACGTGGTGACTGTGAGACAACGTAGGGGAACGGGATCGACAAATGAAACTAGCCGTGGTTGACGGGGCTGACGGGGCAAATGTTTAAACTGTCAAAACATTTGTCATGGCAACCCACGGTGCAGATGGCCTACTTTAGAAACCGTAGCAAAACGGATCGAAGGCAACGCAACGTGACAGAACGTTACAAACCGTAACAAAACTTGGGACAGTGTCCGTATCGGAAAGGGAAGCAAAAGTATGACTCGGCAACTCGGATCCTAGTGAAGTTGAGTTACGGTCTGTCACATTTATGTCCCGTTTAGCTGCGGCTGCTTTAGGGCAGATGCACGTTTTATCAAGGTGTGACACGATTTCTCAAGGCGAGCTAAGGAATGTGTAAGCCGTTTCGTCACGTTCATCACGGTACGTCCCGGCTTGTTACGGTTTATTTCAAGTTCTACTACGGCCTGGCACGGTACACACGGTCACACAAGAAGTATAACAATCCAAACGCTTCTATGCAGCTTTTTGTGTCTCCTTTTCCCGGCGGTCACAGTTAATCGTAGTGGGCCTTGACAGAGCTTGTTAGACGTGGCCAACTTGATTGGATCGTAACAAATCGTGACATACCTTATCAGAACGTGACAGGTCGTGAGGAAACGTACACACGGCCGTAACAAGCCGTAGGCTGAAACGTAGTGCGCTGTCAAGTCACCGGGATTCAGGAGCCGCGGCTCGTCACGGATACCTTGATAGACCGTGCGAAAACGTAACGAGACCTCACAGAACTTGAATACAAAGATAAAAACTGTCAAAAATCAAACGGTGTGCTACGTTTTTGGCCTCCGTGACTGCCGTGGTCGCCGGGTACATAGTGTAAACCTAGGGTAACATTACTTTGCATAGTCAACGACAAGAGACTTAATAACCATCACATACACCGAAGTGACCAATGAACATACGGATCATACTTTCGAAAAAAAAAAAACATTTATGATTAGAATGATAAAATGATGTAATAAGCCGGATTAAAATACACAACGCCTCTCCTTGGGCTCTGAAAGCAGTTCGAGTTCAAGCATACGCACAGAACACTAGAAATAGAGATGTCTCCTCAAATAGAGATGTCTCCTCGGTATAATTAAAGGAACGAAGAGTTCTGACAGAGAGCAGTGTCAAAGAAACAAATGTAACGTGATGGTATAAATTTGACAATTTGAAGCATTGATTCGAAAAGAAATGAAAATAGAAATTTGATTGGATAGTTATGAGGGAGAAATGCTTAAAAGAACCTCCAAAATGAAACAATTACCGACGTGTTCATACTCTCTGACTGCAATGAGCCTTGGAATGGTAAATTAAGCGAGGAGTCCAGGCTGATGAATTTTAGAAAGAAGAGATACCAAAGTCTCTTTTTTTCTTTGGAGGCCTGATATCACCCGTCAACGAGACCCCTTTCCACAGTTAGTTATAATTCCTGTAAACACTTTCCTTACGATGAACAGTGTCAGGAGTTAAGAATTATAAGTTCCTATGTCAGGAAGTACATTTTTGTGTTCTGTGTATATGCCTGAAGACCAACTGCTTTCAATGTCGAGGAAAAGGTGTTGTAAATGTGATTATCCGGATTTCTACATCATAACTTTTCATTGAATGTCCATCCTTCATATTTTGATACACATCGAATCAGAACGTACTAATTCATGACACATTTAGCCATTTATGCCAAGAAATACATCTTGTCCAGAAATAATTAATGTTGAAGAAATAAATGTTGTCCTTTGTGTTCCAATATTGACTTTGCTCATTCTTTGAAATTTTTTGTTCCCTTTGATGCGGCTGTTCTTCATTGTCGTAGCCTTGGGGGGGGGGGGGGTTGTTAGTATAATTATCCTCCTTGGTGTTTTTTGTTTCGGTATTGTGTTTGTTTCACTGTGGTCTTGTAACGTGGTCAAATTGGAAATTTTCTCATGATTATTTTATGCAATTTGCATCCAGATATTTTCAATATCTTGTGAACCACTGGATTTTATTTTGAGATCAGAGGAGGACCGAAAGATTCGTTGGTTAAAATATGGTCTGAATTAAAGATTTTTTTTCTATCTATAATCAAGAATGAAATTGTGATGTCAACAAAGCTTGTGAGGAGTTTGACATATTTTGCTTCTTGCTTGAAAACTAGGAATGAAGAATAAATTTCTTCTATTGTAAAAATCAAATCATTTTCACGAATCTTGCTGGAAAAAGTAATTATCATATAATCAAAAGAAATAAATTCAACATTTCCATCAATTACCAAGCTGTTGATATCGAGAAACATTTGATCTTGTAAAGTACACGAAACCTAAAACGTCTGTTCTTCAAACTTTATGTAAGCTTATTTCACACCAGGCCTAATCCGTTTTCTTTCAAAATAGAGAGAAAATAAATAAGGTTTCCTACTTATCTTGCCTTGATCAAAATCCGAGGAATTCGAATCTCAATAAAGTTTTGGGTTCACCGGAACTCGTTTAAGGCACATAAAATTGAGACCATGACCGTATTAGTGCCTTTCCTGAATAGAATAGACGCCCTATAAGTTTCGATTAATCTGAGAGATAAGTAGCAATCTAGTCACATGTGGAAAATCTCTTACACAAATTCTGTCCTTTCAGAATTTGAATTGATGTAGGATGCAATATTCACGTAGGAGGTAAAGCGCAACTGCACATCTAATGAAAGCTTAATATCAAACGTTAAGGAGTACAGCCATGTTCTTCGATAAATTGGATATTGCATGTTCGCATAACGATAATGGACAACACAGATTGTGACAGAAATAGAATTTGCAACAAAAATTATTTATATAAAATACCTCGAGTAAGACCAATGATAACTCTATCAGCAACATAACATACTTTGGTAAAACTGACACTGTAAAAGGTAGGCAAGAAAGGAAAACAAACTAAAAACTCGATTAATATGTCTGAATGTCGTACGTCACATGGCCATGTTTCTTATTGACAATGAAGTACGTCTAATAATTTGTACTTCATGAAGAAAAGCCAGGGAGTCTGACCTCTTTTCTGTAACGCATTGCTGATTAAGTCGTTATGGAAAGAGTAATGCGTATTCTAATCTTAATCGAAACAGCATACTATCAACAAGGCGGTATCAAATACTCAAGATTAGAATTGTTTTCTAAAGATGGTTAAGCGGCATCCACTTTATTTTACAATATATGCCACACTTTAACCATAACTTTAACCCTGACGCTTCAAGAAGGTGAGACGAAAATATTGAAGGATAATTGATTTGGTTTAAAGTTGGCCAGAACCCCCGTGGAATTCGTGAAATATATTATATATAATTTTACGACATCGCCATCAAGCCATGAATGTTCATAATACTGAATTTAATTTGTGAATACCAATCATATTTTTCCCAATGGACTCCTACTTCCTTTTGAATGTTGAATTATGTCGATCTTGTGTGAATATTTTTCTTTCTGAAATCAAAGGCTTGAACCCCTTTAATGAAGATAGAGCCCAACTTCTTGTTTTCCTTAGAAACACTGCCCGAATCCATTTGTCTTGGCATAGTGCATGTGCACTACTGAATTTTCTTTCAGCTTGTTCAATCTTTATAGAAAGGCAAACAGCAGAATCAATATAAACTCAGAATACAAACATTTTCGATATCCATACTTTATTTTTTCTATTCATTTACATTTGCTACTTTAAAACAACAAACAATAATGTATGATTGTATGTCTCTCTCATCTGAGCAAACTCTGTTACATTTATAACTATCACATAACACGTTTCATACATAAAGTCAACAGCAAATCATAAATTTAACACATTTTCATTATGAATGTGTAGAAAATAAGTTTAACTTATATTAATTATTAAAGTCAACTGCAAATCATAGCTATCGATTTTGAAGACGTTTAACATTCAACACACTTTTATTATGAATGTGTTGGAAATAAGTTTTTAACTTTAATTTAGCTTTTCAATATGTGATCATCCTTAGTTTCTGAGTAATTGTAACGCTGGTTATAGATAACTACCCCTACATATTTCATGATTTTAAATACTATGAATGCATGGTTTGTTCAGTGGTCATTACTACTTGCTCGGATTTACTTATTCTTTACTCGGAATGTTCCTCTTCTCTTCATACACTGTTTCTCATGACTTGAAGCAACTATGATAGAGAATCTGATTTAAAAAAAAATATGCCTTCGTTGGAATCTTTTGTCTGATTAGACTGTTCTCTTTAGGTCGTTACTGAATTTGAGCGCATTTCCCCCTTTTGTTCAATGTTAGCATGTGAGATGAAGAGGGTAAAACAACTGACTTCACACTTTGACCAATAACATAATTAAAGTAACGTTTTATAATTGTATATCTATAGATTCACGATGAAAAATTCGTCATTGTCAGAGAAAAAAATCTTGTAAATGAAAACATTGTCGAATGTACAAAATGTGATGGGCAACATAGACTTTATACTAGTAGTAAGGTATCTAAAACAAATTTCCATAAAAAATATATCAATATACATAATTCTGAATTAATATCATAGCCTTGAATTAATCTTATAAACGCAACATCAGCAACAACTATGAAGTTACAAAACTTAAAATGTTGTCACATTGTCCGTAAGATTTCCAGTCCTGCTGTCAGAGAAGGTAGTACATTTTGTAACATTCTGGGCAACATTCCAAATACTGCTTAAGACAAAATAATACAGTAATTCTCTACATTTTAGACAATAGATTTGACAAATAGGCATAAAACACAATCTGGATTGGTTATAAATCATAAGCATGAGGTTCAAAATTTGTTCTGTTTGAAAAAGAATGTCCTCAGTTGTTATGATTTTGTTCAAACAAAATGAGGTATGGATTCTTTTAAAATACTTTCTTTTCATTTCTCATATCATACGAGTATATATGCAAAAACTTATTTTTCTTCCACCTTGTTCATTTAATTGGTTGCTTTCGTTACCCAATTGTCTTTCAGAACATATTATTAGCCTTAATTGGGATATAAAGTTTCTGTTTGGTATGTTTACCACAAACGTAAAACATATGAGAGGACAAGAAGCAAAGGACCAGAGCCACGAACGGCGATATCGGCCTAAAGTTTTCGTATATTTTCAAACACAGACAATGTTTCTAAATTATCAACAAAAGGAAAGGAGAACATTTTGTCTTTCGAAAACGTGTGAAGTTGTGAGATTCCGGACATGTCTTAAGAAGATATAGAGCCCAAAACCAATCCAGGATTGGCATTTCCGGTATTTTTGTGAGATATCATGACTTTTGATCGATAATTTCGCATAGGGCCGGACATTCTACCAAAAAAATAATTATATTTAAATATTCTTTGATTATACCTGTGATTATTTCGATGAAGATTTTTTTGGTAGAAGGTCCGGTCGTAGTCGAATATTAAACTTTTATGAGTTCTCTGTTGGCACATTTCTTGACAAATTGTTCATCAAAGATGGTTAGAACGTCACGAAAAAGACTTCCCAGACGATGAAAATGAGAAGTTGTATTTCAAGATAGGTAGTAGATGATCTGAAAGCTTTTAAAATTATGTAAAATTTTATAAATTTGGCGGTTGATTACTTTTACACCTATTTCAAACTATTCCAATTCTTCAGAAAACTGCTCCATAGTAGATAATATTTGTGACGTCATTTATACCAATGACGTCATCAAAATTGACGTTTATGAATTTCCTGAAATGTCAAGTTGTGCACTCGAGTAGTTACGATACATATTTTCGTTATACTTAAAAATCTTTTGAACCACTCTATGTCTTCCCTGTATATATCGGCATGTGTACACGTGATGCTACGAGGAAAAAATAAGAGAATAATTTAAAAATCTTTTAAAGAAGGCATATATAATGTATGTGGGATTTTGGGGGTTTCGGTTTCTTTGTTTGTTATATATATGTATGTTATTTCCTAAAATGTTCCTAATACGGGAATAAAATATGTAAACAACAATTGCATCGGCTTTCTACAATTGTCCTATACGATAGAGAAATTGGAAGATAAGGGGTAGAAAACGTGATTGAAATAATGAGAATTCGAAACATAAAAGAAAGACGTAATATGAATGCAGCATAAAGAAGCAAAATAGATCGACGCCGAAGAAGAAATATTTATGATCTAATTCTTTTGAGGAGGAGGTGGGATTTTTGAAGACAGAAAAAAGATGGAAAACTTGAAATCAAATGATTAATTTGAAATAGATGATTGACGAACGATATCAAACCAGCGAATTTTGATTGAGGTTCAGACTATGCTGGATCAATTCTCTCTGTCCGTTTATTTTGATGTAATATAAAGTCCAGCGCCCAATTTAATAGATAACAGGGGATAGGAGACCGTGGTATAATAATTTATATTCAAAGATACTATTTCCCAAAAAATAAATTTTACTGAAAATGTAAAATTTATTCCGATGGGTCTGGGTTGAGAAAAAAAAAGAGACATAAAAAGTTTTATTTGAAAATATGCAGTAACGACCAAAATATTGTCGAATTTGTAAAATTAAATCTTCATAAACCTCTATTATAAAAACACAATACATTGTAGGTGGCGCCAGCGAAATGAATTAGAGCTGCGCACCCCAAATTAAAAATGACGTTTTCAAACGGCTATAGCAGCGAATGTATACGTTAGATTCGCCTGAAAAATTGAATTTATACAAATGAGAACGTAAACTTTCATATGAAAACAAATATTTTGCATTTAAAAATTTTGTAAAATTAAATAATTTTCAAGGACACCGTACTGTTATAAAAGCTTTATCATCAAATTCTGAAAACAAAAATCACGTCATTAAAAAATGTTGACCGCAAAAAGGGGAGAGTCTAGAACATGCTCCCCTTCTCGCCCTGGCCTCATCCCTCCCTTTCGCCAATCATCCGATATTGCAAAAATGTGGGAAAAAAATTGATTCTTAAAAAGTACGCGAATGCAATTCATAACATTCGAACATTAATCACCTTTGCTACAGTCCATCGATCCAGAAATTAATAATGTTGTGCATCTATGACATCGTTTTGTCACATTCATGGTACTGTTCTGGCAGATTTGGATCAGTGGTTTTCTTATTCGTGTAACGTACCTAAATTTTCTTTCCTCTAAGCGCGAATCATTACGTACATGTATTCGTATTCCATAACCTAATCTCTATCTTGTTCACATTGATACACGCTGTATTATTATAACGATAGTCGCAGCCATCGTCGCTATCGTCTCTAAAATATCCAACTCTCCGACTATCGATTCTATCTCTGAGAATCGATTAATCGGAGTAAATATATCTACACTTCTCTGAAAAATGTTCTCTCTTTACACAAAATGACACTAAAAATGTATCAGAATGGGAGTCATGGCAATGGATTCTAGTTTAGTTATGGAACGATTATCGCTGACGATCGATTGTCGGTCGTTGAATGGTCAGCGATGAACATTACTAATCGATGTTGAAAATCAAACGCGAATATTTACATTACTAGTAGATTCCCCATGTTAAACGCCCATTAGGCAACTAGAATTATATTCCAATAACTTGGGTTGCTCACGTGCAAGTTTTGCATGTAGGGAGAATTTACCAACGTTCAAATACATTTGACACTAAAACAGGCAAAATATGCGAAGTGCATGAAAATAAAAATGACATATATTTAGAATAAATGTAAATATAAGTAATGACTGTCTTACTTTTGGTGTTCATGGGTGTATAATTCTGGTTGGACACGTGCAAATTTTCCCAGAATCGCTTCGCGATTCACGGAATTTGCACGTGTCCAACCAGAATTATACACCCACGAACACCAAAAGTAAGACAGTCATTTCTTAATTGTCGCCGACATCGCTGATTACCAGATTGTCCGATTTAGTATCTTGGTTTTGATAAATTCGTGTATATCCCTTTTATACGATTATTTTTTTCCTTGTACTTCAAAGTACATACTAGTGTATGACACTTTCTGTTGCATGGTATTCAAGAAAAAGAAACTTGAAGGAATTAATAGGGTATTCATAGTAGTTGTGATCGAAAGTGCTTTACTCGATAAAACAATTTTATTCAAAGAAATAATGATTTGGTGTTTATTTCAATTCATTGTTGGTTGCAAAATGAAAAAAAAGAAATGTTTTGAATTTTCCAATTATAATAATAATGGGTTATGCCCATCCGATTATTTCCGCTTATCGATTATGATTTAACTTCTGATTGCTCAACGCTTATACTAGTACTAACACATACATGTGAGAAGAGTCACACGTCTTTCACTAATCAATAATTATATATGTCATGATAAGAACGGGAGCATGAAAAGTAATTCAAAATATACGAAATATTCAAAATGCAACCATCGTTTTTTCTATATGTTCAAAGTCCGCTACCATTGACCCGAATGGGACCCTTCGCTTTTATGTTAGAAATATCCCTTCCCCTTATTCCTGTATCCGCCACAACCTCTGCAAATGGGTATTACACACTGATTTTAGAAGGAAAATCATGCAATGAATTAAGACATTATTTTTCTCATTTTTCAACTCGAGTTTTAGCTGTACTTATTTATATTGAGTCATTGACTCATATTCACCGAAGTGTACGGAAGGGGTTTTCAATTTAGCCGATGTATTATCTCAGTCTTGTCCAGCAAATGACCGCGAAAGTGGATTAAAAACTGATACGTTTTTGAGCCTACTAGTTTATAGGAACAGATTTGAAGTACTTATAAATGTCAAATTGAGTCACATCAACGTTCATCTTCATACATCGCTGACAGTGGTGTATCTACGGCAAAATTAAGTGGATGCTTTAATTATCTAGATCTGCAGCAGATATAGAACCGTGTTTTGATGTTGTACAGGGGTATTCACTTTTGATTGGAGATGTTCTGACAACTTTATTACGAGAAAATCTTTGAATTTAACGGTATTTCGGAAAAAATGAAGAAGCATACATGGTATTCCTATGTCTGATCTGATACAGCCTAACACTCTTCTGGGACAGTTTGAACGTATCAGATCCGTGATTCATGAAGATGGTAAACATGAAGTCTTTCCTTGATTTTTTTTCATATAATCATAAATAATGACATCAATTTCTTGTGGATCGATGCAGCTTACATCTTACGCGATTTTAACGAATACAAAAAGTAAAAGTATTACATTGCAGACATGCATACTGTAGTTCCAGGACGAACATTTTCAGCCTGTGATTTCGAACAAAGGCAAAACAAACACGGATTGTACATGACAAATTGTACACGTATTGTATTTAAAGAAATTTTTAAAATATGTTTTCTTTAAATTAATATTTCACACATTTCCTCAATGTAGAAATATCTCTTATTATTTCTAATACTTAGTAATTCATGGTACTTGTCCTGACATTATGCGACGTCATATGTGAAAATGACGTCAAATGACGTCGCAAACAATATACCATACCCTCAATTCACATTAAAATATTTTGCTTCAACAAGGCCGTAAATAACAAAGTTGGCCAGTTCTGAGTTGCTGAAATATGGTACTATCAAAATATAAAAGATGAACGTATTGGCAAATTAGGCCGATTTTGCCGTTCGTGGCTCTGGTCCTTTGTGATTAACATAAATATATGTACATTTTAAGAGTGATGTCCAAAATTCTCAATTACATACTTCAACATAAAAATAAATTAACGCTAAATACAAGTATATGTATTGAAATTATCTTCAGTATTAAATCATTCATTCTCGTGTATATTGAAAAAATCGAGGTGCCACAAATCTCCGAACAAATCTGCTGTCCGAAAGAGCTAGCCATCTGGACAGAAATTAATTTCTAAATGTTAAGTACCAGTCATACATGTTTTGGATAATGAAGCTTCACAAGTGGTATTTAATTCAAAACAAATTACAGGGTGTTGGTGGATTTCACACCATCTCAAAGAAAGAAAGTTCATGTCTATTATCTCAATATGTTTACATACGGCAGTATATCAAACACAGATGAATACATGATAAATTTAGCAGACATATGTGTAACATTCAATGTACTCCATTTCACAAACTTGCCAACACATAACAAAGCAAAACTCAACACCATTGAGAAGGGAAAAATTGGGGAGCATGTTGGACATGTTGATCACATGAATGGTGTCAATGATTTTTTTTTCAATTCCTAATTCAAATATCAAGATGTATCTAAATTTTTCCAATTGAGTTTTCAAACATGATACTTAGTGATAACGCGAAAGAGTTCTTATGTGGGAGGGTAGGTGATCCCCCACACAGGCCTCGGCAGGGTTTTTTCTTCGGGTACTCCGGTTTCCTCCTGCTCCTTGGACCCCCTTACGCCAACATCTGAGCCAGCGTGAGACATTGGTATAAGTTGTGTAACTTGTTTGTTATTAATAAACGTTGTAAAATAAATAAAGTTTTCTATCCAAAAAGAGTTAAATTTGATTTTTCAAACAATGCCATTTTTACAATGAATAATACATGAAAAGGAATTAATACAATTGTATTTTATGATCGATCCTCCGGGGCTACCCTACTGTACGTGTACTCCCTGTTCAGGTGTTTCCCAGGGGACGAGGTGGAGTTCAGATTGCTCATCTCAGTACAACCCCCGGACATTCTTCGCTTTTCCACACAGCAGCGAAAGACGGACAGAAATCCTTTTCTGAAGTTCTTGTTCATGAAGCAGTATGTAATGGGATGTATGAAAGAAGAGCTGTAAGCAAGTAGAAGCATCATCGACCACGAGGTCTGAGATACTTTCCCCGCGATAGAGAAATAGTCCACAATTTTCCACGTGCTGACCACGTATAATGGGGTCCAACAGATAAAATACTCCAAAACCACCACAAATAACATCTTTATTACTCTCTTCCTGTTTGCTACACTGTTTCTTAGGTTGGAGTGACGTAGACTCACGTGACCGCCATTGCGCATGACATTTGATGATTTGGATGTAGGGACGTCCGTGTCACTGTTACTGAGTTGTTTTCCAGAGGACTCGTCATCTATAAAAAAAGAAGAACAAATCATTCACGGATTATATATCATACACTTTGATAGTCAGGAAAAGTAAATGTTACAAAATTGATATGGTTGATAGGGGATAAAGAGTAGGGGTTTTTAAAATAGATTTATCGGATTCCTCTCATGCACGAAAATACAAAAGATATGCACGTTTATCTATGCGAAAAATTAAATCAATCATCATAAGATAATGAAAGAATATAAATATTTGCTCTCTTTGGCATCCGAGTTTACTATCAACGACATGTAGTTCAAGATCAGGAAGACGTTCAGACATATTCGATTCATCCTTTCTAATATGACCACAATTGTTTTCTGCAAATATTGGTCCTGAGACGAGCAGATACATATCATTAAGTTTGTGACTAAAATGGAGTAGGCGCCAATGGATGGCATGACTGACGTAAGATTTATCAAACAGAAAGCATTCAGACAGACCAAGAAATTGATAATTTCTTTTCTATTACACACCCGTCTGATCCTGCATCTGTCTTCGAATGTCTATCCACAGTCTGTATGCGATACAACCATATGCCAAAGCCATCACAAACAATGGGATAACGAAGAGGATGCAGACAAGAATTATACTGTATGCGATTTCCAAATTTCTGAGGTCTTTAGACCAGATCTCCCGACATGCATGGTGACGAGTGCGCAATGGTATCAGCTTCTGGGACAATGCTATCGGGATTACTAGAGCCAGGGCACATATCCATATGGCTACAATACACTTATAGGAATGGGATCTCGTCTGCCATCTCCTGGATCGTAGTGGTTCCACTATAGCAAAGTACCTCTCCAGGGATATGGTGACCAGGGTGAAACAGCTCACTCCGACGGACACAGCTGGAACGAAAATACGGATAATTCAATAAAATTATATCATTATATAGATATATTCGATTATAAGCCATATCTCTGACCTTTCTGTCAGACAAGCAAGTGCGGATCTAGAGAGGGTCCGGCTTCCCTGGAAATTACCCCCAAAATACTGATTTTTTTCCATTTTACGTATAATTTCTTACAAAACCATAGATTGAACCCTCTCGGAAATCAAAGCTCTGAAGGAACTGATGGCGAGTTTCGTTTATTCATTTTAGAATGATATCAAACTATTTTATGGGATTTTTAAATATTGTATTAGCAGATAGAACAAATCCATTTTCCAATGTTCGGGAATAAAACATTTATGAACCTATGTCAGCATGACTGCTAGTCAGTGACAGATTCAAGGGGGCGTAGGGCCCCCTTAAATTTTCCAATCATGGGTAAAACAATCATTTTAAATTAAGAAAGAGTGAATATTAGTGAATATTACCTACCTTTTAGTAAATATAATTGTTAAATGCATCAAATTCCATTCTTTAATTAATTACAGTCACGAAAATGGTCCTAAAAAGGCTGAAATTCAAGAGATTCCAGGAGGCTTCAACCCCCCTAACAGGGCTCTGCCCTGGACCCGCTTGGGATCTAGGAAGTCCCCAGACCCCTTGACAATTCTTTACGCCCCTCCCCCCCCCTAAATAATAAGGTGGATCCGCACTGTTAGTACAGACGCTTATTTTTTCTTCATGTATAACACAGGGGTGGGGTACGTATTATCGCTTGGTCACAAACCCTCTCCTCTATACGTACCCTTTCTTCTATATGTCTATATTAAAAAAAGTTTTATATATAGACATATAGAAGGATTTGTATTGAGGAAAGGGTTTGTGCATATCTGTTCCACAGGCCGTAAAAGTGCCTGGTATGTGTACGACCTGTGTATATATTGTTTAAGGCTAGTATCTTGCAGATACACAGTCATGTCAAATTTCTAACTTCAACCATTGCAAAATTCGCTATAGAGGTTCCAATAAGATCATATTTTCTACGATTGTACCTATATATTTTATCTACTATGTCACCAAATTTCATTAAAAAATTCCCCGTACTTCCAAAGATATCGTAGTTGCCATTTCTTCAGTGACCTAGTTTTTGTTTACTCGAATTTAGCTGTTTAGCGTGTCCGTTCCAGCCCTGGCTCGGTGTTCAGTGAGTCAGTGCATTCTATTTGCGAGATGCGACAGACCAATGTGCTATGAACGCTTGATTGTCTGTGAATTCTAAATTGATTTCTATACCTAGAAGTGTAATGTATGACCGTAACTCCTCATTAATCGCTTATACACTCGAACTGCTACGATTTGAATATCAGCGCCTTCCATTTTATTTACATAAAACGGACTGAATTGGAATAAGCAATCTGATTGGACGAACTTTTACCGTAGTCTTGTTCTCATCTCTACTATTTTAGAGTGCACAAACAATCAAGCGTTCATATTGCACGAATTTATAGAAAAACCGATCGTTCTGCGTTGCCTTAATTTCCCACTGAGAACAATTTTACCTACAGGATCGTGTCACGTGGTACAGTATAGCCGATAAACTTATAAGCAATCTCAACACACGTGCACACGAGACAGTTGATGTTTACTGCATCCTAAGTATCCTTTTTAAAATAATCTCTAACTTTTTTTTAAACATTATGAAACAACTGTTAAAACGCGGAATGCAATGTACGCTGTCTTAAATAAATATGGTGAATAACGAGGTCCAGGGTCATGGGGCCACACGATCGGAGTTAAGAAAAACTGTGTGAATATATATTTATCTTCACTCGATTTATACATTTTGGGGCCCGGGGATATCACGCTTTCAGGTGACGTGGATCCTGCGATCACTATAGACGAGATCGATATGCGAAACTCGCCTAAAAATCTTCTGAATCCGCCCATGGACTATAGCGTCTTGATTATTAATTTGAAATAGAAAAATATAGTTTGTTCTATCGAACGCGAACGCCAATCACGTGTACAGTTTTGAAACATTTTTGTAAATAGATTAATTATATGTTTTGGAAAACTAATGAAGTGAGCAAATCTCATTAGGGATATTTTATAGGCATTCGTTGCCTATTTTGACAAAAATAGCGTTTCGATAATCAAGAAATTATAAAATTATGTTTGCAGATATTGCATGAAATTGCTCATTATTTCCATTTCAGTCTCATTGATGAATTTTTCCGTAAAATATAGTGCCTAACTGTCCCGATCAATTGATTTAGTGTTGTCATCATACATCGTTTATTATAAAATCTTTTTTTAAACAAAGATGGTTGTTTTGAATCAGCTGGTTGTTTTGAAGAAGATGGTTAATATATGTTTTTTCTTCTTTCTTTTGTAATTTTAAACATACACTGACCTTGCTACATCGAGTCACTATTATACAATTATGGACTTTTAACTCAGTGTATATGATGTGATATTGACTTACTGTGGAAGCCGAGGTCAATATTTTCATAGTAAACCAATATCACAACATATATATTGAGTTAAAATTCCATCACTGTTTTATCCTATAATTTCATATTTGATTCACAATAAATAACGTCGCCATTTGCAGAAGTTAGTGGGGGTAATCCCGGTCTACTGTTAGACCGTGGTATATGGTGATTTATCTAGGAGCATCGGCGACGTTATCAGCCAATCAGAGCGTCGCTATTTATAATTCATAGACCAAATGTATTATTCTACTTGTAAATGTTTTATAATCTGCATGTTGGACGTGCGGTTTTTTTTTTCGTTGTGGTATCGCCATTAGGTTCTGTTGGAGATAATGCTAATATTAATTAAATGTGCGTTATTATTTCTTTTGTTTCTTAAGAACAAACAAATATGTCTATATTCATGGAGCGAGCAGAAACTAGATACAACTAAAGGTATCGACTCAAAGGTGTTAGCTTCATATTAGCAACAAGAAATGTCAATATAATGTCAAACATGCGCTGCGAAGAGACTGCGAAATGAATCAGGAAAATAAAATATCAATTGAACGTAACGCTAATGAGTTATCCAGAAAGACCACCTTTTGTGCTAGATGTGAAAAACTGTGAAAATATATAATTTCTCGCTTTATTTCCAGCTTTCATCTTCAGTCTTCTCTGAAATGAGATGGATGATTTTGACATGGAAAATACATCAAGTCTTTAGCCTAGGTAGAAAATCCACTTGTTCTTTGTAAACGATTTCATTTCTTTCCTCAGTCCCTACATCAAGGTTATCAATCTTTCATTTGAGCAGCCGTTGGTGATTACTGCCATGTTATTTGATTTGCCGTTTATTAATACATGCCGCCGGTATGGAACATGATATAAGAAGTGTATGACCATTTTTTTCCATTTAATGTCCCGTGGTGATAACGTAACTGGCAAAATAATTAGTTTTTGTCCACTTATTTTAGATCAGTTCACGCAAATTTGCTCGCGTCGTTAATTTAAGAGGATTTTGTCCAGAACAAACTTTGTCAATATTAAGTCATTACAACTCTGAATTCTAATCAGGCAGTATTCTGCACGAGATTTCCACCGATTTTGCTTCTCGTAACTTACTTGTATTTAATCAGCCATAAATGAAGGTTTAAGATTCAGAAAAGAAAATAAGTACAGAAAATGTTGCCCGCCAGATTAATGGGATCAATTCAGAGCAGACGCACAGGAGGATGCGTAGAATTCACAAATATGTATTTTCAACTGTTCGAATTCTGATCCTTTTCATACAAAATGTAGATTTGGTAATAGTACGCATTTTGGCCTTTCTTTTCCACAATAATCAAAGCCAGAAATGTAAGACCCCTTCCTCAATCGATCTAGATGTAGAATCTTTTCATACAAAGCCATGTTTGTATGCATATACAATTTACCACCTTCCCTCCAGTGTTTGACGTACGTTCCTCCTGCAAAGTTTCATGAATAACATTTGGACCAAAAGGAGAGAAAGCGAAGCAAGACCACAAATTTTGAATTGAAGGTAAATTTTCTCTTCCATTTTTTAAAACTGATACTTATTTCATGATATCCCAATGGTTAGATTACTGATTTTCAACGTTATTCTGGTCAGAATATTGATTTAGAAATATTTTCAGAAATATAATCATATAGAAATATTTCACCGATATGTATCATTCTAAGAAGTGATGCAACGATGATTTAAGATATGAATCATGTAATTTTTTTTTCTGTTGATGCAGATATCACCCGAAAAATTGGACGGAAAACTGCATCTATGATGTAAAAATTTCCCGTCCAGTTTTACGGCCCGGGTGATACAAGCATCAACAGAAAAAAAATATGACTCATTTCTTATCATTTTATATCCTTTACTCTTGGAAAACGGACTGTTTTCAACAATCACCATATTTCGTAGTTGGGGGGGGGGGGGGGGGTGCGCAGTCATAAAACTGCCTCCCAAGGCGAAAACAAGTTTTGACAGCCGCCATGATTCAAAAAGCGAATAATCGTCTCTCTTTAGCACTGGGATAAGAACCAGTTTGAGGAAGCCCTACAGGGATTTTTAAAGTAAATGGAAAAGAAATTGTACCCTTGAAATTTTAAACAAACATTCAGCATATCGTCGTGTTTTCAGTTACGAGCTGATAAGTGATAGGGCTATAAATAGACGTCCATGAAAAATTTAGTTGATCTATGTATCAACAAAATTTCTCGGCCAATCAGGATCTTAAGATTCGTTTCTAAATAAAAACAATGGAAAATAAATGATTCAAGCATACTTTGCATTCCTTTTTGGTATATACTACAGTAAATTGAGAATTTACGGTGATGAAGCGAATGAAAAGTACATGTAGACCCAAAAAAAATGAATTTAAGGTATATTGTTCTCTTCGAGTCTGATCGATATTTATTTGGTTAGATAATTCATTTTCAATGTCTTCCATGTCAGCGTCAGAATATTGTTTTCCAAAATGGGCCAGGATCCCCCCCCCCTCAACAAATTGGATAAAATCCCTCTTCAAAAGGAGGTAGCAGCGCATCATGTTAAAGTGGCAAATATTTTGTGGAAAAAAGATAATAATTGACTTATCAACTGTCTCGATACACCATGAAATACATAATTATACAGATGAGCTTGCTCGATGATGATTTCTATAGTTAAAGGAGAAGTATTTCTATAACCTCTTTTTTTTTTTATTTTGGTTTCCTTTCCTTATTTAGATACTTCTCAATGATCTGGATAATATCCTGTATTCTTTGACAAAATATCCGCTCGATTGATGGAAACGGTCAGTGAGATAGCCTATATCATGTTACTGGAAGTGAAACGGGAGATACTCTTTTACAGTAAACGAATTCTGAAAAGGCAATTTACAATAAGTAAATATATTGGACCCACTTCAGATCTGCGGGAACTAATGTTTTTATGTTATTTGAACAGTACATTAGCCACGATGTCATATTTTGCTTCTAATGACACCAATAATAGAGTTCTAAGGCGGATGTACGTGGACATCATCATAACTAGAGGGGAGAGCAGGTGCACACTGAAATATGTTTTCTCATGTTAGATTCCCTGAAACTTAATGCAGTATTGTAAATTTGAGCAATTTGCATCAAAATACTGCATACCTATGACGCAAATTCTAATATATATCTAAAGGGTGACTCCAATTTACTTTCTATGGATGGAGGCAACGAACGAAAAAAAAAAAAAGGACTGAAAATTGTATCATTGCGCGAAGTGAATAACACATTGGATTTCCGAGCTTTTTAAATTTGTCCGCGGTGACGTCAATAGAGAAATTTTGGGTATTATGCAGTGTTCCAGAAATTTTAACCAATCAGAATTGTGGTTACAATTGGAATAAAATGATTTGTATACATCATGAATATCATCAGTTTCAAATGCGGAAACTTATTATGCATTGAAGTAATCTCTTTCATCTCGTTGAAACTTTGAGATAATTTCACGTTTCAAATCATTATTATGTGGAACAAACAATTGCTCTCTCTCTCTCTCTCTCTCTCTCTCTCTCTCTCTCTCTCTCTCTCTCTCTCTCTCTCTTCCTATATCATAAACAGTTCATAATGGTATCAAGAGCAAAAAGAAAAATCAAATGATTTATAAATTATACTTTCATGATGATACTCGTTTATTAGTTCACATCTCTTAAAGATAAAGCAACCGTTACGATAAAAAGTCACACAAACTCATTTATATAAATATCGTGTGAGATACAAAATTCTTTTAGATCT
The DNA here is from genome assembly GCA_033119305.1 of Pinctada imbricata. Lineage (NCBI taxonomy): Eukaryota > Metazoa > Mollusca > Bivalvia > Pterioida > Pteriidae > Pinctada > Pinctada imbricata. The sequence goes on from VSWD01000006.1 coordinate 42,335,270, forward strand.
TCTCATTAAGAACAATGACAGAGGAGAAAAATAATAGGTCTTCCAACTTTTTATCATGCAAAGCGGAATCATTCATCATTAAAACGAATTGAAATATCATTTGTGTGTTTCTAAACCATACCAGATACAAAATAGACTTGAAATTAAAGGAAATTAAAGCTTACAATTCAGCACGATCGGTCCTATGGCGCTTTCTCTGATTCTTTGATGATGTTCATCTACATATTAATCTGATTGAATTGTTGATCCATGGAGCAATTCATATGTATATTGAAAATACAGTTTGGTCGAAATATTGAATTACTTCCCTTTTGTGCAGGTATCTGACGTCAAGTAAGTGTGAAGTCATCAAAGTTTTACATGTAGACAGGCAATGCACTTCTAATATGAAGTTTCTTTATAGAAATCAGAATTATGTCAAAATGCTTTTACCTCAGATACCGTAAGAATTTACTCTTCCAAAAACACTGACAAATGATGTGATTTCATTCATAGTTGCATTGTGTCGTCATGATGCAAACAATAAAATGACGTAATTTGTTATGAAATAAAACAATTTTCGCTTTTCCTTAGCATACATAACAGAAGTGAACTATAACGTGTTAGGTTTTTCTTCAGTGATGCTACTGAGAAGAGGAAACATACAAAGGGTTTGATATACAGGTATGAAATTTTCAAAGCACGTAAAATGTACAGAACACCAAAGAATGATATAAAATAACAAAAAAAAAAATGCACACCAAAGAATGAATAAATATACACCAAATAACAATTACATGTACATAGTGTCAATTAAATGACCATTAAAATGACCTAAAATGTCCATCAAAATTGGTAACAAGAAAAAAATAGATAAAAAAAAAAAAACACCAAAGAACAAAATAAATCCAAAATTGGTCTAAAACGTAAACACAAGAACAACTGAAAAACGATCATAATGGAATTCCCAAACTTCTTCCAGCGGTTGCCTTATTCTTTCATTTAATTTAAAGGAGCTCGACTGGGCAACCAAGGAGCATCGTCGGAACCCACGGTCGGTCACGCTAAACTGAGGTGAGTTTAGTGTGACCGACCGTGGGTTCCGACGATGACTAAGGCGCATTCACAAGCAAAAGTTACCTAAAATCCCGTTGGGTCATCTCGCAAGGCGGAACAATCGGTTTTCGATATTTTTATGCAATATTAAAAGTTTATACAAAAAGGAGAATGTGATGCAGTGTAAGAACGTCTTAGCCATGAGTTGTATCCAAAATAAGGTGAATATTAGCATTTAACTACGCATTGACACGATCGGCGTTCTACTTTCACTTTCATCTACATGAATCACACCGATTTTTTTTTTTTTTTTTTAGCTTTTTAAAAAGATATTATTGTCTTAATTATTTTGGATAAAACTCTTAGCAATGACATCCTTACACTGCATCACATTCACTTTTTTTGCAATGAATAATCTTTATCACACGAAATTCTAGAAAAACCGAATATTCTGCGTTGATAGATTACCCACCGTGAAAATGTACAATAAAGAAAAAGCTCTAAACTCGTCTAATACCCATGCAGAAGAACAATTACAAAAGAAAAAAAATTACTGGAAATGTGACCGAAGGTACAATCACACACTTTTGAATGTTACATTTCCCCGATAGTACTCGTAAGTTTGTCCTAGAAAAACTCCCGTACGTCATTTTCTAAATACTTTGTGATCAATTCAATACTATTGATCTAAGCATGATATTGGGAATGCGGTCTATCTATTCTTTAAGATTTAATTTCATCATGTTTCATTTCACAGCATGTTTCATCCATTGGCACTTCTCAAGTGAAGATATAAAATTTAATCTCCATTTTCACAGCTGATCACTCCGCATTAACTATAAGGTATTTGAGATGTATAACTTAGTTACCTATATCAAAGATTACTTATTCAACGGCTAAATCAAAGAAGAAGACAGCAGTGTTCATGAAATTACGCGCCATAATACATAAATACGAGGTGCAAAACTGACGTAACTTATATTTATGGCCAATTAAACAACATTATAGGGGGTTTGCAGCTAGAATTATGGCAAAATCTATATTTATTAAAGATGGTATCTTTATCAAATTTTGTATTTGGACAAGGTTCAGTTCTTTATGTTCTACAACAAATGCTACTTAACGAAAAGGAACAATTGCTCTCTGTTTCAACAGGTACAATATCTCGCTACTTCAAACTAAATCTAAACTTTAAATTCCTTTGATGCCACTTCATTATAACCCAGCTTCATTGTAAGTAACTGATGAGGCACTGCATTATTGAGGGTGGGAAATCAAGGAGATTTTGTAATTATATCAAAATGAAGTTAATCAACATCAACAACTAATTTCGACATTTTTGCTTTCATTTTGTTCACGTATTGACGTCAACTATTAACCGGGAGCAAGTTTCGACATTTTGTGTCGTGGGATGTGTTTATAATTCACAATCGACTGCTTTAATTCTTCTTAAAAATGCATATCAATTTTCATTTTACAGAGTTGTTTTCTTCAACCTTACTTCTAATGCATGAATTGATGAAAATTAAACCATTTCCTAAAACATAGATAAGTATGTTGGAGTGTCAAATCAACAACTGCTTGAATGATAAAACATAATAATAAACTATAAAGGATTATGATATATTAAAAGTGACTGTAAATATCATTATTCGAGGTTTGCCAAAGGAATGTCTTTGTAATCTATATGGCTCATGGTCTGCCAAAAGTCGCACATTGTTCAGAAATAGTGATAGAAAAATGTGTGAGCATCATAGTGATAAAACATGTAGACATGCTACAAATGTGAGCTAATTCTTCGAATAAAGCTACGTGTCCTTAATTTGTAAAACCAATTTGCACATTATGATTTGAAATACCAAGCCAAAACAAGAATTTAATGAGAATAATGGAAAACAAAGTTTGGATTACATATTCGAATGACAGTCAAATTTATATCTAATCGCTAATTCAATAAAATTATACATAACAAAATCAGTCAAAATAAATCAATGATTTACCGTTTTAAAAAGGATTCGGATGAATTTTATATAAATACATCATGTTCTATAATCTTGCATATTATTGTCAATGTATTCACAAAAAACAATGGAAGAAAGTGATTGACAAATCTAGAAAGTTAATTAAAGGCGGCTATAGCCAGTATGAAGCTCTTTGTCGTATATTGAAAGATCGACATTCAAAAATTGACAAGTCTATTGCATACCTAAAAAAGACAATTCAACTGACCAGTGTGAAATATTTTCAAAGAAATTCTAGTATCTGAAATCGATAAAAAGTAACTTATAACATACCTTGAGCATAACGGATGGATATGCACATGAATTCTCCGAAAACGAAGTTCCTCATTAATTGAGGAATGAGAGTAAACGGCATACAAAATACAGCCAATAGTAAATCACTGACACTCAGGTTCAAAAGGAATACATTGGTGACAGTCCTCATTCGCCGATTTCGTACTAGAGTTAGAATAACGAGGGAATTTCCAATGATTGACAACAGAAAAATGAGTGAATATAATGGAATTCGTATGTTCCCATGTGGATCAAACAAGTCAATTTTAGGGCGATTGAATGATTTATTAGTAGGAACAATCGTAGTATAATTGTTATCAAGCCACATCTCCGTTGACATATTAGCTATCGAAACGTTCATATGATATATTCTGAAAACCGCTGTTTAAAGCTGAAGTTTAAAATATAAAGTCACATCGATATTTTCATTCGATAATTTTTCTCATGCTTTTGTCATTAAAATATCATCTGTACGCACGGTTCTTGCGTCAGTGTACGTCCATAGAGCAAGAAGAATTCAGACTACTTATAACATAGCTCCGCAGCAATTGAAATCAGCATTCACGACGCTGATTGGAAGGAACTCTGCGCTATGTCAGATGGGTAATCAAAAGAGACATATCGAACCTTAGTTTTTCATACTACAGTTGCTTCGCTATGTTATTATAAGAAACATGGTATTGGGCGTTAATTGTTCTTACAAGAATCCTTGCTGCTTATGCATCACTGGATATACATTTCACATCTTATAAGATTGAACAGACACCGTAAATGAAATTCCGTTGCGGTGTAGGAGTTCTTTACAAATGACAAAAACCTCTGTTGTAACTAGAATTATCATTTTGAAATTGGGAAAAGAATTTAGTCAATAGAAAACTTCGTGTTTCATTATCTTTATAGTACACATGGTAACAATAACATTTAGATAAAAAGCAAATATTTCATTGTTGGAGAACACTTGCTTTTTCATTCATAATCATGATAATACTGATAAAAGATATAAAACTTAATACCTAGTAACTTTTATTGGTTTAGAAACTAATCATTCTATATATCATATCTCGAACAAAATCAAATTCAATCATTTGTAACCTACCAGTTCAAAGAGAAACCCTTTACTTGGGTCCCTCTAGATCATGTCTGCTATGTGCATCGTATAGAGAAATGACTAATGTAAATTATATATGAATTTAAAAAAATACAAACTTTAGTGTGGGTGAAAAAATGTCTTTGAATATGGTTCAATGCATATGATAGTTAATAAGACGGAAGGTATTTCATGGTACAAGTGAACTATATCAATTGATTGGCTCATACCAGAATTCATTGAACTTCTTATTTGGTTACTTTTCTTTGCTATTCTTTTTCGTGTAATAATAAATTTCTTTTCCAGTCCGTAGTCTACGGTCTTATTCCACTTTTTGTATGCTGTCCTTCGTGTAATAAGGGTGTTTTCTGTAGGTTATAGGTCGTTTTGATCATTGGGTGAAAGTCAAGCACATCGCCAAATTCAGCATACAAAAATCACAATCAAGTAGCATGCAAAGCCTTGATGTGTAAAAAGAAAAAAAATAGATAAATAAATAGATAAATTAAATAAATAATTAAATTTCTGCGAAGAAGAAAAAGTGTATTCCCAATGAAGATGAGATAAGGTGCCAATGGCGTAGTTCTGCCTGGAAAAGTGGAGGGGCACAACATCCCAACATTTCTAACAAGCAAAAAAAAAAATTTGAAAATTGACCGAAAAATTGTAGATTTATGGTACAAAATGTTGCTATTTTAAACAATGTTAATGCATCATAAAATTTTGTGATTGAAAAATGGGGGGCGGGGGGCACAAACATGGTTCCCCCCCAACTTTTCAAAGTGGGGGGGGATGTGCCCCCGCTCCCCCCCCCCTTCTCCTATGCCCTTGCGGTGTCCGGGAAAGATAAGCATATCCTGTTGCCAGCAACTACTTTCACTTAAGCCGTTTAGAAACTATCATTGTTGTTCTTGTTGTCTTTGTTCATTGTTACTACTTACTATAGTCACATGCGTATGTACTCCGCCGTAATCTTTACAACGTCTTTTGCTGGGGATCATCTCTTATCATATAATATTAGATATTACAGCAGCAATTAAGAGCCCCTGGGGGCAAAACGTTCGACTGATACCCACGCAGACTCTTAACGTACTGACATTGCATAATAGTAGTGACAGTGCAAGGATTTTAACCAACAATCTTTGGGTCCATATGCACATAATTTTTTTTTTGAAAATTCCAAAAAGAAAAAAAAAGAAAAGAATTTAGGCATAAAATATATATCACAGCATCAAGTGACTTAAATATGACAAATTCGCAGTAAATGAATGTGCAAAATGAGAAAATGGAACAAAAAATATTTAACTGAAAATGGAACAAAACAAAAATTTTTTTTTTGGTCGAAAATGAAATTAAAGGTATTCAGATGATTTTAAAGTGGATAAACAAAAAAAGACAACAGTTAAAAAATGAGCATTGCTGACAAAATCCAAAAAGACATAAAACGCGTCAAATATTTGAATTCTCTATGGGGAATTGAAAATAATAACAGTACATCTCTCCAGATCATCCTGATGCTTTCGGTTTGTCGAAATGTGCTTCGGTTCTAAAGGAGAAGTTTGTTAAATGAGGGTGCCCTTCGTGACTTTTGCGTTATTGCTGGTGGTGCCATCTGTCGACGGATCTGTACGAAAAATAACATCACGTGTAAAGGACCATGAGTACTCAATTCCTGCCAAGTTTCATCAAAATCCCAGTGGTTCAGGAGAAGATATATCCAATATGTGTGAAAAAAGAAACAGCTAAAAATGAGCATTTCTGACAAGTCCGAAAAGACGTCAAAAACGCATCAAAAATTTGACTTCGGACTGGAACAAAAACAAACAGCACTTGTTAATATATCCTTATAGGTCATGCTGATGCTTTCGGTTTGTCGATATGAGCCTTGGCTCTGAAGAAGAAATTTTGTCAAAGAAGTGTACCTCATGACCTCCTTTTGCCTGTGGCGGCGCTACTTCTTGATTGATCCGGACGAAAAACAACAACACCTGTAGGGGACTATGACTTCTTCTTTCCTACCAAAGAAAGGAGGGTATCTCGAACCAGAGTTTGTTGCAGTACCCACAGCAATGCTCAAAAACACCTGATGCGAAAACACAGAGCAGACAAACACAGCAAAAGACACAAAAGAGACATACGACATAGTACATGTGTAACATAAAACGGCGGAAAAGTTTACGGCGGACGCCGGACGGCACGCCATGACAAAAGCTCACTTGAGCTAAAAAGCTTCATGTCTGATTTGAATTTAGTTATTCGTAAAAAAAATTCCTGCTTGACAAGATATTTTCAAAACGAAATTAATAAGAATCAAAATTGTTCGTCCACAGGCCTAATTTGGTTCCATTGCTATCTTAATATGGCTTATCTTTTCATAAGTTTAACCATGCTATTTGTATTAGAACCAGGATAAATTCGTTACATGCTTGGATTGTGAATTTGTATAGAAATGTACGCATCCTGTGAAGGAATCGTCTAGACTCGATATCTCGGTACTTTCCTATTCCTTACATTCGTATGAGGCATTGGGTGATAATCGGATCCTTTGATTTGAAAATTCGCATTATCAGGCGCTGTACGTACATTTCTTTGAAGGCAATTCTTATAAAGAATTTTGGAATTAGTGACACTCGCTCTGCGCTCAAATCTTCGCTATTCCATTTTCTTTGCCACAATGCAAGTTGTACTTATGACATAAAAGAAGTTAATCTACATTCATATCCGTTCAAGTCCACTTCTTTCAGCTGTAATGACTAAATATGTTACTTACGATTGGGTAATTTAAAAAGGGGATTGCAAAAAGCAATGAATAACCCGGGCCTCTTAATTACGGAGACACGACTTCCGCAGTAAATGTCATACCGGGTCATAAACAAGCCAAGTCGCTGGTGAACAATCCGCGCTCCGTGCCATACTTGGGCGAGAAAGTTTTCATGATTACTTGATGAAGGAATAGATTTTCCACCGCAATATAAATGATTTTATTTTCTAATATCTCAGATGATTTAAAGCGCACAAAGCAGATACAAATTACGAAGAGTGCACCAATGTTTTGTTGCAGATTGATTTATTTGTGGTCAATTTTTATAACGTATTACATTATGAGCTTGTCCTTTTTGTGTCTCTTTCTGTGCTTGTCTACTCTGTGATTTTGCATTAAGTTTGGTGTTTTGCTGTGGGTACTGCAACCGAGTGTTGTTGAAGATCACCTCCATTCTTTTTTTTTTTTTTTTTTTTTTTTTTTTTATTCCATTTTCAATTTTATACATGCATACAACTTACATTCAAGAGATGAGTAGCATACCCTTCAGCACATTCCCATTCATACCTCATTCATTCCCATTCATACTCTTACACATGCATATATGCTACTTTTAACAAAATATGATTTCAAATACTTAAAAAGTACATAATTATTATTAAGATGATAATAAAGATGCAACTCTGGATACATGACAATAATGAAGCAATTGATTTACATGAAATCCATTTCTATTAATTCATATTAAAAGTGATAATATATTAAATATTGATGAATTAACTCAAAGTCAGCCATTTTATCTCATATTTTGATAATGATCCATTTTTTCTTGCAATATATTTTTCAATGTTTCTTATTTGTAGTATTTTTTGAAGAGCTATTTGAAAATTTGGCATTGTTTCAAAATATTTACAATTGTATATATATTTTTTACAGATAAGTATGATGTGATTAATTAGAGATTTTTCCGTTTGTATTCCAAATATTATAGAATGATTTGTCAAAGCTGTAGTAAATGTTAAAGTATTTCTTAACCAGTCTGAGCATTCATTCCAAAAATGTTTTATTATATTACAATCACAGAATAGATGTACAAGACTCTCAGGAGTTTCTTTGCAAAAGAAACAAAAATTGCTTTCGCTTTTCCCTATTTTTGTAGAAATGTGTTTGTAGTTAAGATTCTGTTCAGAAGTTTATATTGAAAATATATTAGTTTAGTTTCATTTGTACATGCCTTTGCCAATGAAAAGTAATTTTGTATGTTTTCTGATCTTACATCTCGAATTTCATTTGACCATTTAATAATTTTTGCGTCAGGAGGGCAGAATTCCTTTGCTCTCAAATCATTATAAACAAATTTTATGCATTTAGTCCCAATTATTCGAAGAAGGTAAACATCATCATAACAATCGTCAAAGAGTTGCTTTTCATTTTTGAATTTTTGAATTTCATTTTTCCTTTCTTTTGGAATGTGATTAATAATATGATAATATTTAAGGAAATTGTTACATTTTGTTATCGTTTGAATTTGATCGAAGGATTTAAAATTTCCATCTTCGTTAATCAGATCGTTTAGACAATTTATTCCCTTCTCATCCCACTTAGTATAATAATCATACTCCGACCAAGAGCATAAGTTTCTTATGTCTTGCTGTAAATAATCTGAAATACTTATTTCTGAATTTTTTATATGAATGACCGATAAAATTACATCTTTCCAAAATTTATTTGATACCAATTTTCTCAATTCATCTAATTTGTGTCTGTTCAAATACCAAATTGATTCTATGTTTGTCTGAATATTGAATATAGTTGAAAGAAACATTTGCCAACTTCCACATGGGTTATCGAATATTCTCTTAATCCATTTTATCTTTATATAATCAAGGAATGATGGAATATGAATCATATTCAGACCACCATTTTTGTATTCTCCTATCAATGTTTTTCTTTTGATTTTATCCGGCTTGTAGTTCCAAATAAATTTATAGAATATAGTTTCAAGTTCATGTACTAATTGTTTTGACGGATTAGGGAGTGCTGAAAACAAATGAATAAGTTTTGGAAATGCTAAATTTTTTATGACTGTGATTTTTCCAATCGGTGTTAAATCTCTCTTCGCCCATGTACCTAATAATTTCTATGGCTGATATTTGATTTCTGTAATTTATTTCTGTCATATTTTCTAATGTATTAGTAAAAATTATTCCCAATAATTTAAACGATTTTTCAGACCAGTCAATAGTTAAATCTGGACATATTATTTCCTTGCTTCCCGTTTTAGAACCTAACCAAACCGCATGAGATTTTGCAATGTTTAATTTCAAACCAGAAATTTTGCCAAATGCTGCAATCAGATCCATTGATTTTCTTAAAGATTTCTCACTGCCATCTAATAGGAGGAAAGTATCATCTGCATATTGATTTATAATAAAATTAACTGTCCCGAAGGTAATTCCTTTAATATCTTTTTCTCTTTTTATCCGTAGACTAAGTAATTCGACAGCTATGATAAATATGTAAGGTGCTAATGGATCGCCTTGTCTACATCCTCTTTTAAGTTTGAAAAAGTCAGATAGATAGCCATTATTTATAACACTGCTTTTGGAATTTTCATAAAAAGTAGCGAACCATTTACATATTGAATGACCAAAATTAAAAGTTTCAAGTGATTTATAGATGAATGACCATTCTATGCTGTCGAATGCTTTCTCAAAATCGAGCAATAATAGTAAACCTGTCTTTTTCTGTCTAATCATATGGTCCATTACATCAAATAATATGCGCGTATTTTCTCCAATGAATCGTTCTTTCAAAAATCCCTTTTGACTATCACTAATTATTGTTGGAAGAACCTTTTTTAATCTATTTGCTATTGATGCTGCCCCAATTTTGTAGTCCACATTTAATAATGAGATCGGTCTCCAATTTTTCAACAATCGTCTATCTTTATTCTCCTTTGGTAAGCAAGTAATTATTCCTTGTGTTTGAAATTCTGATAATTTTTCGGTTTCGTATCCAAAATTCAATGAGTTCAAAACTAATTTCCCTATATACTTCCAAAAAAATTTATAAAACTCTACAGTAAAACCGTCAGATCCTGGAGACTTTTTATTTTTCATCCTATATAAAGCTTCGCTGCATTCCTTAAGTTGGAGAATTCCTTCACAATTTTCTTTTTCTAAATTCGAAAGTTTAGGAGTATCACACATGAAATCATTTTTTAATATATCCATTTCATTGTTTTCATCTTCTGGTAATGTTGATTTATATAGATTTTCAAAGAATATTTTTTGTTTATTAAGAATTTCATTTTGATCAATAGTAGTACTTCCATCTGAATCAATGATCTCATATATTGTTTTATTTATGAAATTTCGTTTTTCTAATTTACAAAAATATTCAGAGCTTCTCTCACCATCTTCGTACCAACTTGCTTTTGATCTGAACATAACAGAGTCAATTATTACTTTCCTTTCCCTTTCCTGTTCTGTTTTAATTTTTTTTTTAATTTTGTTAGATTCTCCTCAGAAGGATTATTTTGTATTTCTCCATTCTGATAAGTGATAATGATAGAGCATGTTCAACATTTATTCGCACACTTACATTGTAGCAAATATGACAATGACGAGATTATCAATAATAAGCAACATGATAAGTTTGGAATTTATTAGGAACTCGAGAAGTTTAATAGTTTTGCAACTCAATGCGTTTAATAATACATGTAAGTCGCAACTCGACAACTCGACAAATATAAGGAGCTGTTAGGATAAAGCGTAAAATCAGCCATGAAAAGTGGGATTTTGAAAATGGAAATTTCAAGAAAAATTCACAAATTCTTCTTAAAAGGATCCCGGACCCCTTTTTTTATCATTCATAAATCGAAGAATTCAATGTCATTTATATGATTTTATTTACATATAATGAAAAATTGAAAATTGACCATTCGTGTATTAAATAACTATTAAAGTTTCGCTTGTATTCAAAGATGTTACTATGTATGATGTCTGCTTTGTGACAGGGGTATTTGGCAAATCCGGATAAATCGCCATCAATTCCGCCCTTGAATATTGATTGTTCAACCAAAGCTGGCGAATGTTGGATAGATTTTAGCTGACTTTGCCAGCGTTTCGGGCAATATCCTAGCAGAAAGGGGTGAAAAAAACTTGTTGTTTATACATAGTTCAAACAATTTATAAGGTCAGTTCAATAAATTGTGAAAATTTTGCTAATATTTGGGTCAAAACATGTATACTGCAGAATGTCACTTTTACTTCAGGTGTCTATCCATGATACAAATTTTCTGGAAAAGTTGGGTTCTGTATATCCGGGGGGAACACTACCCTTGAGACGAAAAACCAAAAATTGAAGGAGTTTGTGCATTTTTGTAAAGATCTTTTATACGATAAAATATGACAAATTCGACAATTTTCCTCTTTAATCCAGCCAAAAATGTATTCTAAATATGATCGAATGAAATACACAAGAATTGGGAACGAAATAAGCAAGAGCGATGTTTACTTCTTCGTCACTGTGCATTTCGCGCAAAAAAAAGATTTTGCATACAAAATGAGACCGTACAGTCAAACCTGTGATATGCGGTCAACTTTAGGAAAAACCACACATGGCTTAAGACAGGTGGCCTTTCATTCCAGGTCGGCGATATAGGGAACCATAACTGATCATACTACATGTATCTAAGGTGCAAGTACAGTATATATGTTCGATCTCTTATTGAACAAATAAAGCGATATGTTAATGATTTTGCAAATCCGTGTAATAAATGCATTAAAATCAATATTTCGTTATTCAAACAAAAAAAAATTTATTTTCTGCAAAAACATGGCCGCTGAAAACACTCTAGGAAGCAATTTCGGTCAGAATTTTGTTGACTGCTGGCCGCGTTACAAGAGTGGCCGTTGATTTTTATATAGCGGATCGTCAGTTACAGGGAGTGACCGTAGAAAACGAGTGACCGCAAGGGCAGGTTTGACTGCCGGATTTCACTATTTGCCAATTAATGTAGATATATAACGTTCGAAATCTACATGTATTTTTGATATACAATGTAGACATATTTTATGTCTTCAAGTAAATATTTATCCATTTTATGTTAATTATTATTAAATTTATACGGTTTCTTTTTTCGTCGATTTAATCAGTTGTCCTACTAGTATCCGATCGCGAGTACCTCTACTTCTTTCGACCTTAATTTCAGAATCTTAACAGTACTTCACCAATATGTAAAACATATAAAAAGTCTTTAAATACATCATATTTCAATTATGCTTAATTTTTTTCAACATGTGAATCGTCAGGCGGAAGAAATACGGCACGAGATTCAGGGCTAAATACGGCCCTTATCTAAACAGCTCCTTTTCCCCCGATAACTTTAAGAACTACATCGTATCAGCAAAATTAATCCATAAGCTAATTTGATGTTCGCAACACGATGTATTTAATAATTATTAACAACTCGATAAGTTTGATGGATATTAGCAACTCCATGAGTTAAATGTCTATATTTGCAAATCCATAAATTTAATAATTATTAGCACTATACTCGATAGGTTTAATCAATTTTCGCCAAGTGTTAATTGACGTTTTTTTTTTTAATGCTTATTGAATTTGATACTGATTTTGGCTTACTGTTTGACTTTCACATACTGATACTTGCTACATCGTTAAAATACTTATATATGTTTTAAAGAAGGTATATAATCAAAGCTAACATTATTCTTATTTATCTCAAGACAAAATATATCTCTTCCACCTACGGAATGCTATCAACTCAGTTACAGCTAGTTTACCAATATCGACCACATTGTCATCTAAATTATATCAATTTGTATAAAATGCCATTATACAAATAAATTAATTAGGGAAGCATGACGTAGACGGAATGACTGTCGCTGTTTTTCTTGGAAAATCTTGCGACCAAAGAGTGCTCCAATGGTGTACGGCCGTGTCGCGGACAATAACCCTACGAATGGCATCTAACTGTTAAATTACCGTCTTTACACCATAAAGCATACATCATGCATTTTTGACTAAAGCCAATAAGCTTAATAAACATGTAGAAAGGGATTTTTCTTATCGAAGAAGCTAAGCTGATGGCGCCGCTGTAGGATCAAAGGTTCTGAACTCTTCGATTGAATTCACCAAATAACCTCTACAGCCGATGTGTATTAACTAAGATGTGCTTAAGTATTAGAGGGGTTGAAACAAACATGGAGGAGTCAAAGTATTCCATAATGTTTTAAGACTGGAACTTTTACAAAACAAAAGAGGTCTTTTGTTGAAGAAAGAGCATGATCCATTTGTAAAATATGATCACTGAAAATATATTAATAACAGAAGAATTAAAACTGAACAAAATTCTGGTCCTTATTCAAAAACAAATTTTAAGAATCATAATATGACATTTAAGATATGATGATTACTTTTGAAAAATTAAGAACAAATGCTAAATTTTGCATACCTGCCTGTTATGCACATACATCTTAATTCCAACCCATCCCTTTCCCATAAAATGATATGAAACATTATTCTTATTCAGTTATTGAAATTTGCTTATATATTGCTTTTCCAGTGAAGAAAATGCAATTTAAAGCAGAACAAGACATATCTTTATACGGTTTCTGGAGATTGTTCATTTTCATTACAAAGTTTGTCCTTCGTGTTTCTATGAAGCTGTGTCATTGTCTCCGTCTGTTTGTCCTTCGTGTTTCTATGAAGCTGTGTCATTGTCTCCGTCTGTTTGTCCTTCGTGTTTCTATGAAGCTGTGTCATTGTCTCCGTCTGTTTGTCCTTCGTGTTTCTATGAAGCTGTGTCATTGTCTCCGTCTGTTTGTCCTTCGTGTTTCTATGAAGCTGTGTCACTGTCTCCGTCTGTTTGTCCTTCGTGTTTCTATGAAGCTGTGTCATTGTCTCCGTCTGTTTGTCTTATTTTTCTTTCGTAATGAGGAAGTTCTATTCTATGTTAATGTGTAAGCCTTTTGATTGTGATTTTTGGAATTTGATTTCGGGTTTCGTGTTTTACTTTCATTCACTGATTTGCAATAAGTAAGACAAACGTGGGTCTTTTATGCCTCTGTGCATCTGCAGGTTGATTTAAGGTTCAAGGATACACCATCCGAACAACAAATCACTTCGGAGTCTCTCTCGTCGCCAAAATCGACGTCACGTTGTCTATGACGTCACGAAAAAACGCGCCAAAATTGCATCGGCACTCATAATATTTGACGCTGACTCACCTACGTCCTGAAACATGAACTAGTATTTTAGGGATTGTGCTAAATAAAACTGCCGTATTTTGATAAGATTGGGACTTCTATCGTTTTCCTTTGAATCTTGATTAAAATTGATGTAAAACAGTTCTTTGATGGGTATGTTCATTCAGAGAAAAGGCTTACAGCGCATTCTGCCGCTCGCCGTCATCTCTACGAGAAAATCACGAAAGAATAATTTTATGCTTGTTTTATTTGTAAACAACCGTTTGATTTATACCCTGGGTTAAAATAGCAATTGAATCTAATTAAAATGTGTGTGATGCTTTTTTTTACACGCGAGGTTTAAATGAGCAACATCTCACAAAATTGTACATTTTATTAGGAAACAACTCCTTAGTTTACATGCGGTATTTGCGTAAAACAAATGAATGGACTTTTCTTTGTCTATATATCTAGGAGTAGTGATATTTAGAACAGCAAGCATCACGATAAAGGCAAAGGAGGGGGGAGTATTACTGCTACGTAGCAATTTCTCTCCGCTATGTGTAAGATTCGCCATTTATTATAAGCGAACCGTAATAATTATATTTTGAATTTATCGAACAGAAGACTTTTCATGACAAATGACATAGTACTATAAGTTAAATCTTCTCAAAATGAATCCTCCTTTTGAAAAAGTTCTCTTTTTTTACATTATTTGTTCTTCTCCTTTTCTTACAATGCGAATATTCATGGACCTGTTATAAATAAATGATTTCAGGATTATTGCCTAAATTTAACCCTCTCCCCGGCAGTGAATTATTATTACCGGTATGCGTTAAATATTATAGGAATGGAAAGTACATACATATTTTAAAATTACCAGTGGTGGATTCAGGGGGGGGGGGGGGGGAGTGCGGAGGGGGCGCCCCCCGGCAATGACCCCATCCGAACAACAAATCACTTCGGAGTCTCTCTCGTCGCCAAAATCGACGTCACGTTGTCTATGACGTCACGAAAAAACGCGCCAAAATTGCATCGGCACTCATAATATTTGACGCTGACTCACCTACGTCCTGCCTGTTATGCACATACATCTTAATTCCAACCCATCCCTTTCCCATAAAATGATATGAAACATTATTCTTATTCAGTTATTGAAATTTGCTTATATATTGCTTTTCCAGTGAAGAAAATGCAATTTAAAGCAGAACAAGACATATCTTTATACGGTTTCTGGAGATTGTTCATTTTCATTACAAAGTTTGTCCTTCGTGTTTCTATGAAGCTGTGTCATTGTCTCCGTCTGTTTGTCCTTCGTGTTTCTATGAAGCTGTGTCATTGTCTCCGTCTGTTTGTCCTTCGTGTTTCTATGAAGCTGTGTCATTGTCTCCGTCTGTTTGTCCTTCGTGTTTCTATGAAGCTGTGTCATTGTCTCCGTCTGTTTGTCCTTCGTGTTTCTATGAAGCTGTGTCACTGTCTCCGTCTGTTTGTCCTTCGTGTTTCTATGAAGCTGTGTCATTGTCTCCGTCTGTTTGTCTTATTTTTCTTTCGTAATGAGGAAGTTCTATTCTATGTTAATGTGTAAGCCTTTTGATTGTGATTTTTGGAATTTGATTTCGGGTTTCGTGTTTTACTTTCATTCACTGATTTGCAATAAGTAAGACAAACGTGGGTCTTTTATGCCTCTGTGCATCTGCAGGTTGATTTAAGGTTCAAGGATACACCATCCGAACAACAAATCACTTCGGAGTCTCTCTCGTCGCCAAAATCGACGTCACGTTGTCTATGACGTCACGAAAAAACGCGCCAAAATTGCATCGGCACTCATAATATTTGACGCTGACTCACCTACGTCCTGAAACATGAACTAGTATTTTAGGGATTGTGCTAAATAAAACTGCCGTATTTTGATAAGATTGGGACTTCTATCGTTTTCCTTTGAATCTTGATTAAAATTGATGTAAAACAGTTCTTTGATGGGTATGTTCATTCAGAGAAAAGGCTTACAGCGCATTCTGCCGCTCGCCGTCATCTCTACGAGAAAATCACGAAAGAATAATTTTATGCTTGTTTTATTTGTAAACAACCGTTTGATTTATACCCTGGGTTAAAATAGCAATTGAATCTAATTAAAATGTGTGTGATGCTTTTTTTTACACGCGAGGTTTAAATGAGCAACATCTCACAAAATTGTACATTTTATTAGGAAACAACTCCTTAGTTTACATGCGGTATTTGCGTAAAACAAATGAATGGACTTTTCTTTGTCTATATATCTAGGAGTAGTGATATTTAGAACAGCAAGCATCACGATAAAGGCAAAGGAGGGGGGAGTATTACTGCTACGTAGCAATTTCTCTCCGCTATGTGTAAGATTCGCCATTTATTATAAGCGAACCGTAATAATTATATTTTGAATTTATCGAACAGAAGACTTTTCATGACAAATGACATAGTACTATAAGTTAAATCTTCTCAAAATGAATCCTCCTTTTGAAAAAGTTCTCTTTTTTTACATTATTTGTTCTTCTCCTTTTCTTACAATGCGAATATTCATGGACCTGTTATAAATAAATGATTTCAGGATTATTGCCTAAATTTAACCCTCTCCCCGGCAGTGAATTATTATTACCGGTATGCGTTAAATATTATAGGAATGGAAAGTACATACATATTTTAAAATTACCAGTGGTGGATTCAGGGGGGGGGGGGGGAGTGCGGAGGGGGCGCCCCCCGGCAATGACCCCAAATTTTCCAAAAACAGGTATATTTTTGCCCATTTTCAGTTAAATCGGCAAAATTCACCCCTTGACCCCCCTCCGGCAAAGGGGGCGCTGGATCCGCCACTGATTACCTAAAGGATATTTGATCCTGAACAAGTCACACTGACCTTGAGGATGACCTTGACCCACGTTGGATGCCATAATGCTGAATATCCCAGCATGTTTGATGAAAAATGCGAATGCCGACTTACCTACATTATATGATCTCCATAAATACGTACTAAACGCAAGGAATACTGTTTTTATCGTATTACATTGAAGTACACTAAAATAATTTTGCAATCAGGAAAGAATTTGTTAATAAACGCCTATAATGAAATATGTGCACGTAGACCAGTAAAAAAAGGAGGGGGGGGTATGGAACGTTTATAATATTAATCGAAGATAGAACTCAGTTGCAGCACTGTTTTACTGTTATAAGTCAGTTAGTTGCATTTTACATTATATGGATTTTTTTTTTTTGGTTAAAAATATTTTTTAAAATTCTTGTAAATGTTTTCTGTTTTGAAACACAGATTCTTACAAGTAGGTTTCAAAACGCCGAGCAATTATAAGGCGACGTCCTGGTTCAAAACGACGTTGTTCGTGCTATTGTTTACCCTTTCTTAGAAGAAAACAAATGTCATGCGGAAATAAATATGATTTTTCATAAATATAGGAATTTAAAAAAAAAAACTATTTCAAAATGATATTCTGTCACAAGGCCGATTTTAGCCCTTCCCGGCTTTTCTCCTCATCCAAAACTAATGGATAGCAACATACATGTACTAAGCCTGTATATTATATATAACGTGTAATTATTGCACTTACATTCAAGTATTAGTAGTTTTCTTTGTGTATTCTTTTATCTGAATACATTCTATTTATTTATAATTCTATTCATAAGATACACATCTTGTTTTCATCGCCCCATTTCATTCTGGACCGTTTTTATTTATTTATCAACTTGATTTGACGTTCAAATGGCCAAATGCATCACGTGACGTCATTTGCTTAAAACTGTTGCAGGCGTTAATATTACTGATATAATGGGTAATATTATAAAATGGGTTACAAAATTTACATTTTGATCAGTTCTATTTCCAATTGATACATGGATGATAAATGGAGTAATTTAGACGAAAGGTTCAGGAGATATAAATCCAAATAGAGCACGGAGGGGATATCTTGCCAGCATTTTGTGACAAATTCTGGAGGGGGGTAAGGTCATAATTTTGTATCAAACTTAAAATTTTGTTCGATGATTGCAACATTTATTTTCATTGTTGAAAGATATGTTAACTTAGATTAAGATAGCAAATTTTCCGCTCATTGGCATGTTAACAAAGTACTTAAACCCGCCATTTACTGGTTGGACTCTAAAAATAATGACGTCAAGAATAGAGCCTAAAATGGTATAATATTTACTATTTCATAGAATTTGAGTTACCGGCATTGATGTATTTTCTATTTTTTATTTGTTTCAGACCTTCTTTCGTTATTAAAAGAATGACCATATACATTCATGCATCAGGTTTCAAATAACAGGGGTCTATTGATGATATGATGCAAATTTGGGGAAAATTAAAGAAAAATTGGACATGTACTTCTTTGGAAGGTCATAAATCAATTGGAAGCTCGATGACATATACTTTTTTAATTAAAATACTATACACTACATTGTTCTCTACCAATAAAATCAATAACACTTAACCTGGGATGTTTAATGTTGTTTTGGGGGTGTTTTGGAAAGGGTGTAAGCATGAACCTTAAGAAATGAATCTTATACTTTTTCTGTTGATGCAGGTATCACCCGAAAAATTGGACAGAAAACTGCATCAATGCGCGTAGCGCGTTGATGCAAAAGTTTTCTGTCCATTTTTTTCGGGTGATACCTGCTTCAACAGAAAAAATATAAGATTCATTTCTTATCATTTAATCATGAAAAACAGACTGTTTTCTTTGATCTAAAAACAATCAATCACCACACTATATTTCGTAAGTCGGAAGGTTTCGCAGTGATACGTCTGCCGCCGAAACAAGTTATGGCAGCCGCCATGATTCAAACAGCGAACGATCGTCTCTCCATATCTTTGGATTAAGGACCAGTTTGCGCAAAGTCTACATGCACTGTTAATTTTTGAGTAAGTAGAAAAGAAACGGTACCCTTGAAATGAGATCTAAGCAAACATCAACAAATTGTATTTTCAGCAATGAGTTCATTCGTGTTTGAGGGAACCCCCAGTTCTAAAAATAGTGCTATAAATAGACTTCCGTGAAAAAAATGTGTTGATCGGTGTATCAACAAAATTTTTCAGCCAATCAGATTCTTCGGTTCTTGAAAATGACAATGGAAATTAAATGATAAAGGGTTCTGTGCATTTCGTCTGATTAATTGTTTAATAGGCATGAAGTCACCCCACAAGGTACCTTCCCCTTTATGTGTTATGGTTTATTTTTCATGTCAATTGTTTTATTCTTTTGTTACTGACCTTTAGTTTTGTCTTATATTCCAGTTGAAGCTTAGATTTTGGATGCAAATCTGTTGAGAAATAATATTTCATGATGTTATTAAAGGACAGATACCGTAATTAAGATAAGGTTCTCGTCAAAAATCAATCTTTTTGTGTAAATAAGATCAAATTATCGCATTCTTGAGAAAAACAATCGACGGATAAAATTTCAGAATCTTAGCATGGGAGTCTATTACATTATTAATAATGATACATATTTTGTGACAAATAATCACCAAGAAAGAATCTGTTGAAGACTCGATCTACAGTTAACCTACAATGTAGCTTTCTTTCCAACGTTTGCTTGCTCAATCGTGTTAACGCCTTGCAAATTCATGTATTTCATTGACATCGATTATACATTGATATCATCAGCTTATGTGGTATTCTTTGTATCTCACGCTTCTTTGTTTTACCCCTTCCTGCCTTGCTTACGTCGCCTCTAGTGGCTCTGTTTACATATCTCCGTATGACTGTCTGTGTGAGCTGTGTGTCATGTTGGCAAGTGTTTTGCTGTGGACTTGCAAAGTCATGTTAGATTTTACCTTACGAGAAAAAATTATTTCGTATGCCTGGTAATATATCGTGGCAATGTAAATTTCACGTGTCTGGTGCCTGAAAATTGGTTTGAAATTTTCTTCAAGAAGGTATAGAGTTGGAACACTATTATTGGTAAATATTGCTTGACAAAAAATCATACGGCTTTACGATCTTTCATCTAATCAACATTAGATGCTATGTTCTTTACATGTATGTGTCGAATTCTCACTATTTAAATGCACAATCAAATCACTGACATTAAGGCCAAGGCTTTCATTATCATAAACTTTACAAAGAATTGTTGGAGTTGTACATGTATACATAAAATTCGCTACATTCTTGGATGAATGATAAATAAACTATTCAAGATCAATATAATTGAATCTAGTTGTCGGTCACATGGCCATGAATCATTAAATAGAGAATAATTGTCTTAATTTGTGGTTTGTATTTATCGTACATGTAATGCGCGTTAGCGCAGTCCATGCGATTTATGCACTTGTTATGTGTTGCATACCCGTAACAGAACACAAATTAGGACAATTATATATAACTATTTGCACCACAGTCGTCTGTTTCATTCTTGTTTTCTGAAATCGATTTTTTACTAGGTAAAATTAAGGTCACCGCGGGTACAGTTTGCAGGTCAGAAACAGCCGTGGCAAGTTTCTATAGATCTTGCGCATTGTTATGTCAAGAGCCTTTTCATGCGAAATGAATACACGTTCCTTTCAATAGGTTCATCTCAGGGAATTACATTGGTTGCGCATATATACAGAAATATAGTTTTTAACAAATTCACGTATAGTCTAGACAAATAGTTTGTCAAACATTGTATACTGATTCAACATGATGAGGGGACACTCTTACAATCTTTTCAACTCTAAAGGGGACAGGACACTTATAATTTGGTGTGTCTGCTAAGATTATTTATATAAAGTGGTCTGTTCCGCTGTAGTTAGTACAAAATGGTTTTGTAATGTTTGGTTTTTTTTTCAGTAAGAGAAAATATTATTCATCTTAAAATGTCTTTACAATTCTAATCCTATGATGAATGTCCAAACATTTTGAGCCATAAATCCCTGGTGTACACGCCAGTGCCAGACCTCTTACCATGGAGGAATTATGCTGTTTCGGAGACTTCCATTGCATTATATGTCCTTCGTTAAGAATTTATGAAAAGTCTAATTATGCGGGCTATTAACACCCTCCCAGAGGTTTTCAATCCTTTCCGCTATAAGTCGTTTCAGCTTCTTATTTCAGCATTGCTGTTCACATTTTCATTACAGGAGGGATTATCGACAAGGTATACGTGATACGAGAAACGCAGTATTAGCCATGTTGTAAATATTTCCTGTTTTTGAAGATCATGCATGAAAAGTCCTGTTTATACAATGTATATCTTTTATTAGTCGATGGAGATGTGCGCATTTTCAAACAATTACAAAATTATCATGATTTTTATAATGTTGATTTCAAACTGAGGGTGTTCTATTCCTTTGTGCCAATAAAAATTGTGTTTTGTGCTCTTTTTGCGCGAGTCTGTTTCTATTTGATTTACATTCCTGTTGTTGCGCGTCTTCCTTTGGGAGTCATGTACGTAGTTCTTAGTTGGCTCGCAATGGAGATGATATCTTGTAAAGAGATAATTTCTTGTCAAGAGAAGCAGGCTATTTACAAAATCATGTAACATTCATTGTTTAACCAGGCGTCGAAAAATGAGACCGTGGATGTTTTATGTTTGAGATACATTTTAGATTCTATTTCTTGTGCTATAAGGACGCCAAGAACCACGAACCTGTCATTATCAAAATTGGGTCATCATAAAAACCGAAAATGTATTGTTATGCCCGTTTGCAATTTTAAATCCAGAAATACACAATAATGAAGAAAACAATTGTATGGCGAATATCTCCACGGTAGGCTAATGATGGCAAACGGAAATATAGTCTTTGAGGAGGAAATTCTGCAGAAAAACGTAAAATTTCTTGGCATCTCAACACAAAGGCAGGAAGAAACCTGATTGATGTGTTATAACATTTAAACAAACACGCAAATTGTCTTTTGATAACAAAAGTTGTCTTTTTCCATTCCTTGTTCAATGGATTTTTCTTTTTAAAAGGGTGATATGTCAAACTTTAGGAACTTTCCATGAGTCACACAGCGTTCTCTGTCTGTCACTGTTTTTAATCTGTAGTGAAAATAGAATTAAACAGGCTTAATGATAAAATATATCTCACCGAGACAAAATTTTAAATAAGACTGTCGCTCGCTCCTTTTGTAAGATTTATATCATGTCTGTCCTGTTACGTGCATCATACAGGGATGGTGTTATAAATCACTTCAGTAAAAATAGTCAATCTTGTGTTAAGAATGCAGGACAAATCGTTACATGCATATATCCTAAGTTTATGATCTTAAAATCTCGACATTTTAATTAATGCGTAGTTAGATTTTATATCAGTATTTTTCCAACTTGATTGTCTAATGTTTTTGCATTGTTTAGAAATAGGGTACTTGCTTATGGGTAGGTATCAATTATCTTTTAAGTTCATTCTCATTTCAAAAGGGGGTACTGCGTTTTCATTTAATTTTCTCCTTTCATAATCTTATATATGCGCGACCAATGTAATTCCCTGAGAGAGGAACGTGCTGCAATTCGTGTATTAACACTCGTGACGTCAAAATGCATAAGTCGCGACGGCTGTTCTAACCTGCAAACTGAACCGGCGGTGAGATGAATTTTAACGTAACCCTTTTACCGAGAAAAGGCAATTTCAGACAACAAGAAAGAAACAGACAACTATGTTGCATATATATAGAATAAATGTCATAATTTTTGTTTTGTTACGGTATGCAACACACAGAAAGTGCATTCATCGCATGAAATGGGCTAACGCACATTACATGTACGATAAATGCACTTGCTGTGTGTTGCATATTTGTAACAAAACACAAATTCTAATTCATTCTGTTTGTTTCACTCATTCTGATTGGCTCACAGGATTTCTACAAGCATGTATAACGACGACATACATGCCGCAAACCGACTCACTTGACATACTTGAAAATGTATTCCTACGTAAATTTGAACGTTACAAGCTTTAGCGCACTTTTTGCGTATGACGTCATGCTTCCCTTTGTATTTCGCTCCTGTGACGTCATACTGTGACGTAAAACTACAAGGTGTGAGCTTGTAAATGGCGTTCTCCGCATTTAAACAACAGAGCAAGTAAGTTTAGTATTGACAACACTTTGATTTTTCGCCATTGTAATAAATACGAAGCAGTTGTATTTCACATTTTGCAGCGCAATAATTTCTGTTGGTCGTTGTTAGTCCTCCGTAGCAACATCGCCTCTAAAGCGATAAATGAGACCCTCTGAGGGGTATAAAGAGTTAAAATATGTCACATAAATTAGAATAGGGATAAACGTACTGTGTTTTGTGGTTCCGACAGGTATATGTTGGATATACTGTTGGAAACATACGTTATACCGTCGGGGGCAAGCCCCAACGGTATAACTGCGTTTCCAACAGTATATCCAACATATACCTGTCGGAACCACAAAACACAGTACGTTTATCCCCTAATCAATACACCTATTCTCTATATACCTAGTGAAAGAAAGGAGGGAATAGTATCTAGTAAAAGTAGCACTTTTTGCATTCTATCTTCTTTGTCCAAGTTATTTCCAAATTAATATTATCAAAAGACAAAACCTTCTTAGTTCTCCATATTGAAAAGCTTTTAATTTTTGCTTTACGTTCATTTTCCCGTCCATCTGTAAAATGCTTATGTTACAGATATATTTTTTACAAAGATATATAAAGAATTAATCTTGTTTCAATCTTGGTATCATAATTATATACTTTTTAACTTTGTTTTTAAAAGACTTTGTCCTTATTTAATCGAACGATTTAGAATAATCTGCTCTCTTTCTGTAATCAAATCGAAGCACATGTACAGTATCTGGCCATTGAAAAGTACGCACTTTACGTACGCGACGTCATTGAACATATACAATGTGATGCATAAATTATAAAAAAAAAGAGACAATGCAAGACGAATTTTGTCTTTTAGAAATTTAATACTGGGTTATATATCCTTTAGATTTAATGACAGCTTCAATTCTCCTGGGAATAGATTGATATAAACAAATAATGTCCTCTGAATTAATGTCTTCCCAGATTTCCTTTACGACTCTGATGAGGTCCGCTCTGTTTCTGATGTCCTCTAGTCTACGCTCAAGACTAATTTTTATCATTCGCCACACATTTTCAATAATGTTGATGTCTGGACTCTGACTAGGCTAAGTTAGAGTTTCAATTGACTGTTGCGTTTTCCAGACTGTGGTCATTGCAGATCGATGTACGGGGCAGTTGTCTTCCTGGAGGATCCATGGTTTATTTAAAAAGTTCTTTGTAATAACTGGCCATAAATTTGTATCCAGTACACTTATATACTTTGCGGAGTTTATATTCCCGTCAACTTCTGTTATTGTACCAACTCCATCAATACACAAACAGCCCCAAAACATCGCTGATATCCCAGCTCGTGGCGAACGCGCATCTTCAACACCGAGGCAGTCACGATTAAATTTCTCATCGGACTTTCTCCAAACATAAATCTTTCTGTCTGTACCCAAGGCTACCTTCATTTCATCACTAAATATTATCTTACACCAATCTGTCTCAACAGTCCATCTTCTCTTACCCCTGCACCAGTCAACCCTCGCTTTTCTGTTTTTCTCGCCGATAGTGATCTTCTTTGTAACAGCACATCGCTTATATCCTAAATCATAGAGTCTTCTTCTAACAGTCCTTGTAGATAATTGTTTTGGAGCCCTTTGATTGTATTCTGTCGTAATGTCCACCAAGCTCTGTCGTCTGTTACTTTTTACTAGCCTTGCAAGCACTCTATCATCTCGGTCGGTAGAAAATCTTTTTCGGCCCGATCTCCCTGTATTTTCATCATTGTTATTCGCCCGATTTCTTTTTAAGAATTTCTGTATAGTATTTGCACTTATTTGCATGGATTCTCCAATTTTCCTGCTACTCATACCACTTTCACTCATTTTCATAATAGTTTCTTTTTGTGGTGTAGTCAAATCACGGCCTCTCGGCGCCATCTTTGGAAACGACTAAACAATGTCTGAAAATAGCCAAGATGCTGGATTGCTTCATAGCATTACAAAGTATCAAAGCGGGGCAACTCAAATTTTCGAAAATAATTTTAATGCCTTCTTTATCAATACGAAATAATTGATTTTAAGAAGTTTAAAAGAACGTCATGACGTTGCGTACTTTTCAATGACCAGATTGCTTCAAATGTGATGAAAACGTCATAACTGCTCTGAGGTACATGTACATGTTGATGGCATTTGCCATTTTTTCATTGTGATGATAAAGGAAATAAGTCTATTTTTTTCCCTGTGAATTCTTATAAATTCTATGAAAGCGGTACATTTCGATTGATCTTGTAGATTAGTTGTTGTCTCCCTTTTTTCTTTTAAAAAGAGAAAGTGCGACAAATAAGTTCATTTCTAAGTTTCAATGTCTATTTTCGCGATCGATTTGATTGAAAACATTTTTTTTTCAGTTATGCTCTTAGCTTGATTTCGAAATAACATAGCAGCATATGATGTTCTCTATAGAAGTAGGAGATTACTTGATTATTTAAGAAATGACTGTCTTACTTTGGGTGTTCATGGTAGTATAATTCTGGTTGGTCACGTGCAAATTCCGTGAATCGCGAAGCGATTCAAGGAATTTGCACGTGACCAACCAGAATTATACTACCATGAACACCCAAAGTAAGACAGTCATTTCTTATATTTCCATTTGTACTAAATATCGGACACCCCGTTTAGCATTTATAATGAGCCTTTTGCATGTTATATAAAACGTATCTGAGCGTTGGTAAATTCTCCGTACTTTCAAAACTAAAGCGTGACGTCATAATAGGCAACCAGAATTATAGTTTATAAATCCGTTTGCCTAACGGGCGCTTAACATGGGGATTCTTCTGAAATGGAAATAAAGGAAGGTGACCTCCAGCCGCCCCCTCCCCCACCCTTAAGCATAGTTAAAACCCAAATCCTCATCTTCTTAATTTCCTTTTATCTAAGTTCCTTTGTAACAGAAAAGTATGTTTTAGTCAATCATTAAAATACTCGTATACGCTCCGATGTGAACAAGATTTTTATTCCAAAGCGAGAGTCGCATAATGTGGATAAAAGGTGAGACAAGTAAACTTTTATGAAAAAATAAGGCTATCTAACAGGAAAGGATAACATGTATCAGGGATACTTCAAGAAAAGTTTTACTTAACATTCAAACTTAAAGAATATAAAGTAAACGAAATTCTAAAGAAAGTTCCCATTCGTATACATGTAGTCAGTAACAATGTAACTACACCTACATTTTCTACTGGTATCTACAGTGTAAAAGAAGGGAGTTCTACATTTAGATTTTGTGTAAAAAGCAGCATCAGCTCATGCTTTGATTATTTAAATCAGACGTGACTGCTTTTATTCGCTTTCTGAAATAAAACTAGGGGGTGCTTATCGAATTGTTTTCCCATTTTGAAATATTGAGCTAAAAGTACCACTGATGAGGATCCATTATCCGAAACAAGCTTGTTTGGTGTACAGCATACAGATACTTCTGTCCACAAGTCTCCTCTCTGGCAGCAGAGTTAGAAACTTCCGTTTTCTCTGAATAATTTTGCAGAGAATTCTGAGTTCTCCATATTTAAATGATTTCCAGTCATATCATCATTACATTTCTGCTTAATGTTTTGTTATTAAGTTGGAATTCTATAGTTCTGAAGTGAAAGGTTGTCGTGCATGAAACCGGATTTATGATAAGAAAACTGCCAGAACAGATTCTATCTGACAGGTATGGAACTAACCTTGTCTCTCTGTCTCTCAAGTTAGTCTTGCTGGAGATCTCTATATAGAGAATAAGTGTCTTAATTTGTGTTTTGTTACGGGCGCAATGTGGGTTAGTGCATTTTATGCGATAAATGCATTAGCTGTAAGTTGAATACCCTTAATGAAACACAAATTAAGAATTTATTCTACATTTGTGCGCCGCAGTTGTCCGTTTCATTTTAATTTGTTTTCTGGAATAGCGTTTTTCAGGTTAAAAGGTGACGTTAAAATTCAGGTCACCGCCGGTTCAGTTTGCAGGTTGGAACAGCCATCGCGGCATGTTCCTTTAGATCTTATGCTTTAATTGTGATGTCACGAATGTTAATGTGAAATACAAAACGTTCCTTTCAATAGTTTCACCTCAGGGAATTACATTCATTTGGTTGTGCATATATATATTCTTTTAAAATTATTATAATCTATGTAAGATACGAAATATTACTTAAAGTACATGACTTTTGGAGATATGTATTTAGTGTCATGTACTTTTTTTACCCTGGTTTTGAAACAAACCAAGGATAATGTACGTTTCCTCCGGAGGAAATGAAACTATAATCTTGAGATTTAGTGCATAAAATATGCAACTAGGAAAAGATATGCTATGACAACAAATCGTGACGATAAAACCAGGCGTCGCAAAAAGGAGACCGTGGATGTTTTATGTTTGAGATACATTTAAGATTCTATTTCTTGTGCTATAAGGACGCCAAGAACCACGAACCTGTCATCATCAAAATTGGGTCATCATAAAAACTGAAAATGTATTGTTATGCCCGTTTGCAATAATTTTGAATCCAGAAATACAAAATAATGAAGAAAACAATTGTATGGCGAGATTTCCACGGTAGGCTAATGATGGCAAACGGAAATTTAGTCTTAGAGGAAATTCTGCAGAAAAACGTAAAATTTCTTGGCATCTTAACACAAAGGCAGGAAGAAACCTGATTGATGTGTTAAAACATTTAAACAAACACGCAAATTGTCTTTTGATAACAAAAGTTTTCTTTTTCTATTGCTTGTTCAATGGATTTTTCTTTTTAAAAGGGTGATATGTCAAACTTTAGGAACTTTCCATGAGTCACACAGCGTTCTCTGTCTGTCACTGTTTTTAAACTGTAGTGAAAATAGAATTAAACAGGCTTAATGATAAAATATATCTCACCGAGATAGAATTTTAAATAAGACTGTCGCTTGCTCCTTTTGTGAGATTTATATCAAGTCTGTTCATACAGGGATGGTGTTATAAATCACTTCAGAAAAAATAATCAATATTTGTGTTAAGAATGCAGGACAAATCGTTACATGCATATATCCTAAGTTTATGATTTTAAAATCTCGTCATTTTAATTAATGCGTAGTTAGATTTTATATCAGTATTTTTCCAACTTGATTGTCTAATGTTTTTGCATTGTTTAGAAATAGGGTACTTGCTTACGGGTAGGTATCAATTATCTTTTAAGTTCAATCTCATTTCAAAAGGGGGTACTGATCTACTCATTTAAGGAATTTTTCATTTAATTTTCGCCTTTCTTAATCTTATATATACACAACCAATGTAATTCCCTGAGATGATACTATTGATAGGAACGTGCTGCAATTCGTGTATTAACGCTCGTGACGTCAAAATGCATAAGATCTGAAGAAACTTGTCGCGACGGCTGTTCTAACCTGAAAACTGAACCCGCGGTGAAATGAATTTTAACGTCACCCTTTTACCGAGAAAAGGCAATTTCAGACATCAAGAAAGAAACAGACAACTATGTTGCATAAATATAGAATAAATGTCATAATTTTTGTTTTGTTACGGTATGCAACAAACAGAAAGTGCATTCATCGCATGAAATGGTCTAACGCGCATTACATGTACGATAAATGCACTTGCTGTGTGATGCATATTCGTAACAAAACACAAATTAATACACCTATTCTCTATATATCTAGTAAAAGAAAGGAGGGAATAGTATCTAGTAAACGTAGCACTTTTTTATTCTATCTTCTTTGTCCAAGTTATTTCCAAAGTAATATTATCAAATGACAAAACCTAGTTCTCCATATTAAAAAGCTTTTAATTTTTGCTTTACGTTCACTTTTCCGTCCATCTTTAAAATACTTATGTTACATATATACTTTTGACAGAGATATATAAAAATATAATCTTGTTTCAATATTGGTAACATAATTATAGACTTTTTATTTTGTTTTTAAACTTTAATTTTCATTGTCACTGTAAAGGATATTAGCCTAATTTTTAGTGTGAATTCTTTTAAATTCTACGAAAGCGCTACATTTCGATTGATCGTTGTCTCCCTTCTTTTCTTTTGAAAAGAGAAAGTGCGACAAATAAGTTCATTTTTAACTTTTAATTTCTATTTTCACGATCGATTTGATTGAAAAAAAAATTCAGTGATGCTCTTTACTTGATTTCGAAATACTATAGCAGCATATGATGTTCTCTATAGAAGAAGGAGATTACTTGATTATAGGAAGGTGACCTCCAGCCGTCACTCCCCACCCCATTAAGATATTCTAAAGCGTATTTAAAACCCAAATCCTCATCTTCTAAATTTTCTTTTATCGAAGTTCCTTTGTAACAGAAGGGTATGTTTTAGTCAATCATTAAATTCTAAGCACACGAATACTCGTACACATTCCGACTTCCAAGTCTGCTGTGCACTAGCGAGAGTCGCATAATGTGAATAAAAGGTGAGACAAGTAAACTTCTATGAACAAGGCTATCTAACATGAAAGGATAACATATGTATTAGGGAAACTTCAAGAAAAGTTTACTTAACATTCAAACTTAAAGAATATAAAGTAAACAAAATTCTAAAATAGAAGTTCCCATTCGTATACATGTAGTTAGGTACAATGTATCTACAGTGTAAAGTTTCACAGTAAGATTTTGTGCAGAAAACAGCATCAGCTCATGCTTTGATTATTCAAATCAGGCGGGACTGCTTTTATTCGCTTTCTGGAATAAAGCTAGGGGGTGCTTAACGAAATTTTCTTTCCTATTTTGAGTCATTGTGCTTTAAATACCACTGATGAGGATTCATTATCCGAAACAAGCTTGTTTGGTGTACAGCATACAGATACTTCTGTCCACAAGTCTCCTCTCTGGCAGCAGAGTTAGAAACTTCCGTTTTCTCTGAATAATTTTGCAAAGAATTCTGAGTTCTCCATATTTAAATGATTTCCAGTCATATCATCATTACATTTCTGCTTAATGTTTTGTTATTAAGTTGGAATTCTATAGTTCTGAAGTGAAAGGTTGTCGTGCATGAAACCGGATTTATGATAAGAAAACTGCCAGAACAGATTCTATCTGACAGGTATGGAACTAACCTTGTCTCTCTGTCTCTCAAGTTAGTCTTGCTGGAGATCTCTATATAGAGAATAAGTGTCTTAATTTGTGTTTTGTTACGGGCGCAATGTGGGTTAGTGCATTTTATGCGATAAATGCATTAGCTGTAAGTTGAATACCCTTAATGAAACACAAATTAAGAATTTATTCTACATTTGTGCGCCGCAGTTGTCCGTTTCATTTTAATTTGTTTTCTGGAATAGCGTTTTTCAGGTTAAAAGGTGACGTTAAAATCCAGGTCACCGCCGGTTCAGTTTGCAGGTTGGAACAGCCATCGCGGCATGTTCCTTTAGATCTTATGCTTTAATTGTGATGTCACGAATGTTAGTGTGAAATACAAAACGTTCCTTTCAATAGTTTCACCTCAGGGAATTACATTCATTTGGTTGTGCATATATATATTCTTTTAAAATTATTATGATCTATGTAAGATACGAAATATTACTTAAAGTACATGACTTTTGGAGATGTGTATTTAGTGTCATGTACTTTTTTTACCCTGGTTTTGAAACAAACCAAGGATAATGTACGTTTCCTCCGGAGGAAATGAAACTATAATCTTGAGATTTAGTGCATAAAATATGCAACTAGGAAAAGATATGCTACGAAAACAAATCGATTCCTGAAGCTTCTTTATGTCAACTGGTAGTCGTCCCAATTTCGTGAAATGATATTATAGAATGAACGCCTTTTTGATAAGAGACCAAAGTGACAAGGGGATTAAGGACGAAAGTGCTTGCAACACAATTCCATACAAATTGAATAAAGATAAATGCACAAAGAACCTGCTGTACGAGGCAAAGAATTGCACAGAGAAAGAGGCAACCATGCCACGATGTTCATTGTATTATATAAGGATGCACACCAAGTCATATTCTTTGCAGGAATTTGTTTTGACGATATATTCTTGTATTTTCAGAATTATTGTAATTTGGGGACTTGCTGGCCCGTAAAACTGCAAATGCTATCAGACTTTTCATACATGTAAAACAATAAAAGATACATTTGTCAAAATGCCCCGTGGAAGATTCGTAATCATATTTTAGGAGAAAAGCTGCGAAAACGAATATCTATAAACAATAAAGACATAAAGACATTCGCTATACTAGTGTTCTATTGCCGATAACGATTTCTTAGTAAAAAAAATATTTCATTTCTTTGAATAAAGAGAGGTGCTAGACATTTAGATCTCGCCTATTCTCGCGAGACTTTGATTGAAGGTTGCTCTTGGTAATTGCAGCAATAAAATACAAGTGATGAATATCAGGGCCATTAGCGTATTGTGTAATTTCTGTGATCTTAAGCCTGGTATAAAAGACGAATTGAGTGATTAGGTCTAAGCTATGTTCCCCTCTGTTTGATACATTCTATAGACCTTTCGCAAGTTAAGATGCCGTTAAGACGTTAAGTGAATCTGAAGTGCAATTGCATGTTAGGGTATTCCACTATAATTCGAAAAAAAATGTTTGCATTTTCAATGATTGAATATACTATAAAAAGTTCAATTTCTAAAGAAAAATAAATGCAGGCGAATTTTAACAATGATAATCACTATGCAGTTATCTTGATCAAGACTTTAAGATTTGAAAGTAGTTAGAAATATTGTCAATTCGACCTACAATAATCCATCTTTAAAATAAACCATACGGTTAGGGGGAATGACTTAATGTATCTTGTCGTTAATTTTTCACCATATGTTTATAAAACGTAAAAATTAAGTAGATGTCAGCATGTCAGCACAACCATCCAACTACAGAACATACTGGTATATTCCTTGGTGGAAGTAACCGGATGTGACATGTCTGTCGAATTGAAACGACGGGTGTTGCATACCAGCAGGGGAAGCTGACTTTTCCTGGGCACCTGGTTTCACTCCCTTATTGAGAGTACGCTTCTGTTCATATGGTGGAATTTTTTGTTTGTTTGCTTTGGTTCCTGTTTTATCATGATTTTGTATGTCCTTCGAATATTTTACATGCTGTTATTTATATTGGGATATGGTTCTTTTCAATATTTGTCATTTGAGATTTCTAACAATTAAAATTCATAAAGAAACAATATTTTTTTTACACTTTTAAGATATGAGTATTTCTAAAATTGAGAAATTAGTGTGTGAACTTGTCAAATGAATATTATTAAAAGTATACTCTATACTATTGCGGGTCTTTATTGCACACAATGTACACATTGTATTTTGCTCTTGCTGATGCTTAGTTGATGTACATATAAGACGCTCGGATTTACAGATCAGAATCAAAATTTGCATCGAAGGATTGATAAGTTTTATTGAAGTTACGTTTTTAATGTGCAGACCACTTTCAGCCTACAAAGTAACAGCTTATCAAAATCAATGAGTGAGTGCCCTAAGGTTCCAGAGTCTTAATGTTACTAGGCCACAGACTGTCTCATTAATAAAGCAAGACTCGGCCATGGTTTGCAATTGCTCATGAATCGCTAGGTCTCTTAACGAAAGTTGTTATTTTATTCAGACATTAAGATGATTTAGTGAGACAATGTGAAATCGTTCCAATTTCTTTTCTAACATTCCAATTATCTAAGATGTTATAAGAAGTAGTTCTTTCTTTCAATGATAATTGTTTTTCATCCCTTGTCTTTTTTAGTCAACAAAGTGCAATCATGAGTCGGTCTTCAAAACCAATACCGGTATTTACAAGAAATACATAAAAACAACCAACGTTCGATCTACTGGTATCATGTAGAAGACTTAATAAAGGTCAATATTCTAATTGAGGATGCTCGTTACATGTTAGTACAATACCAAGCCCATGAATATTTGAACGATTGTGCCGTCTTCTGCAAATATTCTAATCTAGCTTTTCTAGAATTTCACTTGTAAAACAGGTAATATTGGTAATTACTTATCTGATGCATTATTATCACACCATGTAATGGTATCAATGACGTGTGGAAAATAAATGGTGTTCTTCCAACATGCACGTAATATGGTGATATACAGCCTATTTAAGAAAAAAAAATCAGTTTTAGATGGGCTATCGAAAATAGAACTAACAAGGTTAGTAGTTAGGCTTAGTTTTAGCAGTAGACTAGTGGTATCTCTCTTTTATTTTTGGATATAATCATGACAATAGAAATTAGTTTGATAGCATTACAACTTCATGGGGTTAACATAAACTGTTAAATTGTTACATTTATACAGGAACGATTCGTTAGGTTTATATCTGATTGATTTTGATTTTTCCTTCAAGATTTCAAGTGTCACTATTAAATTCTTTAAACGTATACATTATAGTTCTAGAGGTATCTTGTTCTTTGTTGTCAAAGAAACGTAAAAATATGGCGTATTTTGCTTTTCTATTTGCTTCTTATATACTTAGTATCTAAGATATATATTTATCAAAGACGTACCTATCAATCATTCAATCTCAAAGTCGAGAAAGCAAGGCAATTTCCATTAAAACGGCTGCGAACTTCGGAATGAATAACATTCCAAAGTGAGACCAGTTGCCCGGAGAGAGCCAGCGTCTCCTGATTGCATGCAACACCCGTCGCAACAGCTCCATGAAAACTTGTCAAATTCACAGACTGTCTCGATGTACATATCAGGTAAATATTTCCTTTTTGGTGATGATGACAACCATTCAATCACAATCCAGAATGTCACTGATCTTTCGGGAAAGGGAGATTTCATATGCTTTTATTATATTCCAATAGCGGCCGAAGAACTTCCTCAATAATGATTTCAGCCGTTGTGTAATATAACCCTGAACAATTACAGCTTTCTTGCAAGCTGTCTGGCTCTAACGATGAAATTTTCATATCTGGAACATGCCCTTGCGTACCGTATCAGCTGAAAAACAAAAACACACCATAAGCAGGAGAAGACGGGAAAAGTGAAGTTAGTTATGCGGAAACTAAAATCATCACGCTTTTCATACAGTGAGGTATTCAAATGGCCGTTTTCGTCGAAAGACAGAAGTGTATCTTAGTACGAAGTGGATGTGTCGTTCTCGGATGTTTAATAAATGCATGCTTTATGGTAATTTGTGGGTGTGTCGATTCACTGGAGATCCAAACCTGAGGTCGTCGAGTAATCACACACAGACAAGTAAAAAACCCTATTGAAATTAGTCATGTGCATAACACCTCGTTCATTTTATAAAGTAGAAATTCAATGTCTGTCAAAAAATTTCAATCTCTTACTCGGATTATAATTTCTATTTTGAGGATATGTAGTTTCAAAAAGCGCCTCTCCCTTTTCAACAAAGTGGTTGTCCCTTTATATTAACAAACTCCTCGGCTTGTGTTCTGGCTACGCCCTAAAATTATATTTACGAGTACAATGAAACAATGTCTAATCAATAAGCAATTTAGTATTGTTCACTTTGTTGGATTTTATCCTGATCATGTTGATTTTTTTTTCTCGTCTTGTTAACGATCATTTCTAGTATTTCTACAGAAAACAAAGTATTAATCATTCGGGAGTGACAATGATGAAGCACTCCTGTAAGACCGTCATGATCTTTATTATTGTATTCAGTTCATCTCTAGTTCAATCGGGCAAGTTCAATCTAATAATCTAATTATAAGTCGAATCTTTGTTCTTATTTACAAGTATGAGAATTTCATAAATATTGATTATCGCAGTGTAAATAAATTTCACTTTAAAAAAGTTTTTATAAAGAAATTTACACTTCGGTTTAGGAGAATTTTATCTCAGATGTACTTTCGAATTGCGATACTCATAAGGTAAGGAGGAGATCCTCGACATATGGACGTTGCAGCGATCATATCAGAAAACAGAAAAAGTGGACACATAGAGGTAGACAGCAAGGACAATGACGCCATATCATCTTAACATGATGGACATCACTTTGTATACGTATCTCCACAGTCAAAGTGAACAAACGAATTTAAAGAGAACTTTAAAAAAAAGTAAAGTAAGATAACAAAAATCTCAAAAGCACTCATAATAGAGCACCAAATGGAGCATCGACGGACCAAGCTAGTGATGGGACCAGGTGCACGATAGGAGTAAGCATCCCCTGTTTGGCTAGTCGCACCCGCAAGTAAGTAAAGTAAGAGAAGACACAGAGAGAAGTAATAATGATCTCATCGTTGAAAACGTCGTTAGTACATCGTTGGAAACCCACAGCTTATTGCCGTACGATAATAGTATTTAAACTTTTATAACCGTTTATTGCTTCTTTTTTTAACGTTGTTTGAAATGTGTGACCTTACTGTAAACGTGAAAATTTTCGCGTGGGGGTAAATTTCGCATTTTTTGCGAATCAATGGACATCGCGAAAATTTCCCTCGTGCGAAGATACCCCCGCTGCATTCTTACAATGGGAAATACATTTTTATTGCGAAATTTCCCCCCAAGCGTAACGTCTTGATGTTAATAATCGCGAAATCCCCCCAGCGAAATTAACCACGTTAACAGTATTTCGTCACTTTAAAGGTTTTTTTTTTGGCTGCAAATATAGAATTTCTTTCATGCTGTATATTCTATCTGCATCCAAAGTTGAAAATTCAATTACACATCTGTTTATGTCGTCAATAAATGATCAGAAAGACAGGATTAGACTAATTTAGCTGCTTTTTAAACAAGTTGTGACAAAAGACAAAAGATGTATATAGAACGGGACATTGCACTTTATGATGGAATTGTGCAAGAATCATATTATCTTGTTGTCTTGTTTGTGTTGTTATCTAACTGTGAGGGGGTTATTCTACACTACAATTGTGCGTTTTCGAGAAATTTACGTAATCGGAAAAGGGGGAGGTTTGTGCGCACGTAATCCGGATACGTAATACGTCCGGATATGTTTTTGCACTGGGAACAGCAACCGAGTCTGGTTGGAGATCCCCTCCTTTCTTATTAACTCCATTATGGATATAACCTCATTATGAAATAGGCGAAATTCCCTTCATTGTAAATACATGTATTTCATCATTTTCTCGTTAAAATACCTACATGTCTTTATAGACTATTGACCTGTAAAAATTGAATACATATATGTATGTATTTTTATTTTGTTTCTGAATTATGAAAACTATTAATAAATATAGGGATGTCCCTCGTCTTATGTGTCAGTCTAGAGAGTTGATCTTTTGTCTTGATATTATTACAAAACTGTAAGCAGAAAAAAAATCAGACAAAGAGAAGAAAAGAAAGGAGATCAACAAGACTCGGTTGCGGCACCCACAGCCGAAACACAAATGCAAAAAAAAAAAAAAACAACCCCGGAGTGACAGTACATGAGACACAAAAGGGACATGGAGAACAAAACACTACAAAAAGTCAAGACATTCAACATCAAAACTACACATAAACTAACAAAACTAATGGGCAATCTAAAAACTTCAAAGAGCGAGGTCAAAATAGAGGATTTTGGATTCAATATTGTACATAATACTTCGATTGAGTG
This sequence comes from Pinctada imbricata, assembly GCA_033119305.1. Lineage (NCBI taxonomy): Eukaryota > Metazoa > Mollusca > Bivalvia > Pterioida > Pteriidae > Pinctada > Pinctada imbricata. The sequence continues at coordinate 42,372,189 of VSWD01000006.1, forward strand.
TAGTTTGCCTTACGGCCATCATACGGTACTGGCATTTCTCAATTCCAATTCCTAAGCTTTGTTTAGATCTTCTACTCATGTTTCAGATTAAATAAACTTTCCTCTCTTATCATAATTTGATCACAAAAAAAAAGTCTCAAAAATTTTACAAGGATTCTATTTCACTCATTTTAAGAGTATCGAAGTATGTATCTTTTCGAATTCTTCGCATGTAATTATTTTGCAGTGACTTAAGCTTGATTCCGAGAAGAAAAAGGACCGTAGGTAGATTGGAAATTTAACAGAAATGCAATGGGACAATCAATCGTATTCTTGACCTTTGGTATAATCCACATTAATACGGAAGTTTTCCAACTCTTTACCTTCTAGAAGAAAATGTCAAACCAATTTTAATGCATCAGAAAAACCAAATGTATTTCAGTAGCGCCATATAGTTTAATTTTTTTTAAATTTCAAATACAGTTTGCAAAGAGTGCGAGGCTCCAAATTTCCTATAGGGTCGATTCAGTAGCATAGTTAAAGTCAAGTCAAAAAAACAAAAAATAGAATCGGCACGACACTGCATGAATTTATGTACATTGCATGAAGTGTAGCGTTAAGAGCCGTGATCTGCCCGTTACTTACGATACCAGCAGTTAGTTTGTTTTTTTTAAAATATGTCCTGTACGTGAAATTATTTCATTCCAATTATCTTTAATCAAATATAGTAGATTTGTTTACATAATTATGAGAAATAATCTACATTTTTTACGTAGAAGTGAGGGTGGGTGTCTTTTTGTGATATAGATAAAAAAGAGGGTGGGTGTCTGTTTGAAATGTCGAAAAGTTTCTTACATTCGGTCGCTCTTGTTGATCGAAATGTCAAATTGAACTACTATGAGAAGATTCAATAAGAAATATCGTGCTAAACACGATTTTCTCCAAATATTATATTCCCGATTAATCAAACCATAAAGCCAGAGATATATAATACATCAATCATCATTGAGGAAGTTCTTCGGTCACTACGGGGATATAATAAATTAAAGCATATCAGATACCCCTTTCCAGAATGATCAGTGACATTCTGCATTGTGATGTAATGGCTGTCATCATCACCAAACAAGACATACTTACCTGAGACAATCACAGAATTTGACAGCTTTCCATGGAGCTGTTGCAACGGGTGTTGCAAGCAATCAGGAGACGCTGACTCTCCCCGAGCACCTTGTCTCACTTCGGAATGTTGTTCATTCCGGGGTTAACATCCGTTCCGATGGAAATTTTCACGATTTGGCCTTGCCTTCTAGACTTTGATACTGAATAATTGTTAGGTACTTCTTTGATGTTTATCGAACACTCACTCTCACTTACATTTTATATATTGTACAATTAACAGCGCCGCCGTTGTAAAAATAGTTGAATAATCTTTTTTCAGTATATAAAATCATATTTCTTTTACATTTACCAGAATTACATTTTCTAAATACTTTGTGAGTATTACCAAAGATATGGCACGCCTAAGTCACAAAAATGAGATAAACTAAGTGTCACAGCTGTAAACCCTAGTTTACGCTTGGAAAACCTAGTTTTTCGAGTGTAAACTATGGTTTACAATCCCGAAACCTAGTTTTTCTATTGTAAAACCTAGTTTTACGAGCGTAAACCTAACTTTACACTCGTGAAACCTAGTTTTCCACATTTTTATTACTTTGGCACGAGAGTAATAATTATTTACCATTAGCCCATGTTAAATATATTTTCACGCTGAAAACCTATTTTATTGCAGGAAACTATAATTAGCAAATGTGAAACTAGATTTCTCTAAATAAATTCTTGTTAACACTAATTTCTGACAATCAGATTGCATTTAAGTGATGTGAATTTAGATTTTGTCCAATCAAATGGGGGCTTACTCGAGGTAATAGATTTTTCTTTTCTGTTTGATAATGATAATTGTGAATATTCAGGATAGTTTTTACTCATGATAATAAAAATTTAATCCAATCAGACTACGTTTAACAACCAAGATCACACACTATGTTTTATTTTATCAAGCTTCTGTAGTGGTTGAGAAAATATGCCACATGTAATCTAATCAAAACAAAAACATAAATAAATAAATAAATAAATAAATAAATAAATAAATAAATAATTAAGAGTGAGTTGGAGTGAATTAACTTGCTTTTTTTCCTTCTTACAAAACGTTTGATTAGTCAAATTTTCCTTTCACGGATTTAAGGACGAAACATCACTAGGTACTACTTGACGGTGCCGGAAATAGGAAATTTCCATTATCAGACTGTATCAATCAATTTGATTGGATAAAATTACCATTACCAGGACGAAACGCGTTATCTGATTGGCTAAAACTTTTGTTAACAGAAATGAGAAATTATCAGTAGCTAGATCATCTAAATTTTCTTTAACATTAATTTAAATTATCATTATCAGAATTAATTTATGTTAACAATAGTTTTAACTTCTCTAAATAATAATATGAAAACATACATTTCCACGCGTGAAACCTAGTTTTACGTATGTTAGTATAGGTTTACGTTTGTAAATTTTAACATTTTTCTGACACTTAGAATTAATTATCATTACCACCCGTAAACCCTAGTTTACACTCGAAAAACTAGGTTTTGCAAGTGTAAACTATAGTTAACAGCTGTGAAACCTCGTTTTTCGAATTTTTGTTACTTTGGCGTGCCATACGAAGAAGGGGGGGGGGGCGATATTTTATGAAAACTTTTCCGATTTTCATTAATTTCTATACAAAATTAGCACATTTGTCTATTAGAGCAATTTTATGAAAAAAATTCTCCAGATTTTGAAGGGGTTTTATGTCTTAAAATATTTCAACAACTCGATTAAAGAAATGAAGTTCTTTGAATATTCATTATTTCTGGGCAAATTTACGCCCCATCGTTACAGGTCCTTTATTGTTGTTACAGTACCATTATCTTTTCAAACAATGTTCAAAGCTCCAAATCAACACGTACTTTGACTAGTCTTACTCTATTTCACTTCTTAAAAGGCAAAATTAACACTATCAATACTTATATTCCCTGATATGGTCGCCATAGCACTTTCTATATAGATATAGCCTCAGACAGTGCAATGCATGTATTTTATATATTGTTTTTATTTCGAGCATGAACATCGACAGCGGGTGCGGCTAGCCAACAGGGGATGCTTACTCTTCCCGGGCATCTGGTCCCACCTCTGGCTTGCTAGGGGTCCGTCGATGCTCACTTTGGTGCTCTACTGTGAGTGCTGTTGAGATTATCGTCAGGATCTTCTTTAACTCATTTGTATCTTTTATACTATGAAAGATATAAAGAAATAAATAAAGGAAATTTCAGTTTTCATGTCGTGTGTGTCTTTTCCGTCTTGTGCTGTGCTCGTCTTTTGTGTTTTTGCATTGGGTGTTTTGGTGTTTTGCTGTTGATGCTGCAACGGGGTCTTGTTGGAGATTTCCTCCCTTCTTTATTCACTACAATACCTGTTACTGTGGAAATAAGCCTTGTGAAAATGCCATGTTATAAGTATTATACTGATTCTTAAAATTTCAAACACGGTTTCCATGTCAACGAAAACTTTACTTGTAAAAAGGAAATTAATTTTCGTTTCAGTACATCATATAAACCTTCAATACTAAAAATCTCTAAAACATGTTCCAAGATTGACTAGTACTTCAGTCGTCAACGTTAATTGTTAACTTTTATTGCGAGGGATTGTTGAATCATCAATACATCTTAGGTAGAAGTGGTGTTGTGTTTCAAGTGGGAAAATGTCAAAATTATCATGGACTCTTGTGAGGAATATGCAGGACGTTGGGCAAAGAAAGAGGATGTACAGCTCGACACCCTTTCCGAATGGATAAAATCCATCAGAGGGCTACTTTTATCTAGAATTTACCGATTAAAATCAACTGTGAACACCAGATTCGAGTTTATCTTTAAAGACCCTGATATAATCACAGAGCTTGCCTACCTCCAAGAACATTATGTCATCACACCAGCAGACAAATCCTCAAATAATTACACATTTACTTGCAAAATGTACTATTTCGACAGTCTAGTTAAAGAGTAGGGTTTAAATTCGACACCTGGAAATCCCACTTACACCCCAATAAACCTTTCTGCCTCTGAAATGATAGATAACCACAAATCAGTTCTTGATTCCTTTGGCTAACAATTTAGATTTACCATACTTATACTGCATACCTAAAATGCATAATAATCCGTACAAACAACGTTTCATCGCTGGTTCCTCAAAATGTTCTACCAAATCTGTATCGATCTTACTCACCAAAGTTTTATCTGAAATCATATCTGGGCTTCAAAAATATTGTTCGACAGTATATTCTCGAAGTGGTATCAACTAGATGTGGATTTTAAAGAATTCGAAGGGACTTTTAGAACATCTGAAATCCACTCATTTTAGTAGAGTCCATTCGATCAAAGCCTTTGATTTTTTAGACACTTTACACTACAATCCCACATTCTAAATTTAAAGAAATGACAAATATGGATAATGACCATGTCTCGCAAAAATTATAAGTAATTATAAAACTCGCAAAATTTATAAGTAATGCGTTTACAAGTGGGAACGGTAATCGCAAATACAATTTATTGTTGTTAACTATGAAAAAACCTACTTTGTAAAAGAAAAGTCCGATTCTGAAAATAAGTACACTGAAACAGATATTATTCAGATGTTAAACTTTCTGATCGACAACATTTATGTGGTGTTTGGAGGAAAGGTCTTCCAGCAAATTGTCGGAATTCCAACGGGGACCAATTGTGCCCCACTCCATGCCGACATTTTCCTTTACTCGTACGACGCTGGATTCATTCAATCTTTGGTCTCTGAAGGGAACAGATACTTATCTTCTGACTTCAACTTCACTAACAGATACATAGAGAATGTGTTGTCCATGAATAATACAAAATTCGTGGATTACATCAGCAGTAGCTATCCTTCGGAGCTTGAAGTCAAAGAAACTACAGAGACAAATAATTCAGCATCATATTTGGACATAATGTTGTCCTACGACACTGATGGTCACATGAATACCTCACTCTATGACAAACGTGACGACTTCAATTTCAGCATTACAAACTTTCCTTTTCTGAGTAGCAACATCCCTTCATCGCATGCGAATGGCGTGTTCATATCTCAGTTGATACGCTATGCCAGAGCAAGTAACAAATATACGGATTTTGTTCTGAGAGCTAGGCGTCTTTCAGATAAGCTTCTCAGTCAGGGATATGTTTGTGACCGACTAACGTCGTCACTGGAGAAGTTCTACGGTCGATATGGGGAACTCGTCATACACTATGATGTCCCACTCTCCACAGTGGTGGATGATATTCTGTCATAGAACATTTGAACCATCCAACCAAAGATTGTATTCTATGTTTTCCGAAATGGAAGTAACCGGATGTGACAGTTCTACCGAATTGAAGCGGCGGGTGTTGCATGCAAGCAGGAGATGCTTACTCTTCCTGAGCACTTGGTCTCACTCCCATATCGGGAGTTCGCTTCTTTTCATATGGTGGAGGTTTTGTTTGTTTGCTTTGGTTCCTTTTTTATCCTGATTTTGTATGCATTTGGTTTCGATTTTCTGAATTATCGATTTTGTGCTGTATACAGGGATATGGTCATTATCCATATTTCTCATTGGTGACATGTCATTTCTACGTGCTATTGAAATTCTTTTTGCCCTTACAGAGAATTGATATTAAAACATATGTTTACATATGCAAATTTAGTTGCTATGGCAACAATCGGCTGAAAGGTTTCAATACGATGAATTTAAACACAACCTCTATCAAACTATCTACGCATGATATTGGAACAGAAGTTTATATATACATCTATCAGAGGCGTTTTGATAAAACTATGACCTTGAAAATATTTCAAGGTCACCCACTGAATTTTCAAGGTCATTTAACTTTAAGTGACCAGATTTGACGAAAAATCCTGATTTTTCATAAAATGAAGGTGTCAATATTTTAGAAACCTTGAAATATTGAACTTAACAATTATTTGCCATAAAATGATAAATGTATCACTTTTTTCTTAGAACTATTGATAACGTTTCTTCACATCTTCGAATATCTAAATTCTTGTTGAGTATTTTGATATAAAAGGGACGAAATCTGTATTTTTCTTGTTTTTTGACGGAAAAATATTTTCCTATTGAATTGCGACAATTCAGTAAATTCTAAATTTTGTCTTTCTTATATTCATGTGCTTTCATAATATATATGACCTATGAAAATATTTAAATAAAAAAATCACTAAAATCGGTAACAAAAAAAATAAAAAAATCAATATTTTATGCAAAATTTGAGTCTCAAAGTATAAATGACCTTGAACATCAAGCCAATGACCTTGAACATTTTAATTGTTCTTTTGTAAAAGATACAAGTCATATCTATACATGCATACATTTTGACAATCTTGTGTAGCTCTAAAGAGGAATTAAATCAATTTCAAAGATAATATGAAACAAGCACAAAGGTCTCATGTTGCCATGGCAACGGTCTTTGACGACAGAATTTAGGTAAAACTCTTAAATACCCACTCCAATTTTTCGTTCATTTTATTTGTCAATAAACATAAATTTCCATTGATGAAAATCACTAGTCTCCTATTGGTGCCTTTTGTGATATTTACGATTGAAAATGGTCAAAAACACACTAAATTGGCCCTTATTTTCACCTCTATTTTTCGCTAAATTTTGACTTATTTTGGCTTTATACAATAAGGTTCCTATAATAAATATCACATATCTAAGTGTACTAAGTAAGAATGGAAGTTAGGAAGAATAGATTATATAAAGATGAACAAGCTGTTACAGTGGTATCCATGGTAACGTAGTCTCCGAAGCTGGCTTATTTCATGGTCCCAAAAGTGCTATAAATAGAATGACCTCGTTACCATGGCAACCAGAGGTCACATTGGCTGAAAAGTGTTATTTTCATGGTCAGTACTTAATATATAACCATTATACCGAAAATCATCAAAATCCATGACATGCCGTGCCGAACGATTTTGGTCCTTACAGAGAATTGCTATTAAACAGTGCAATTTCTTCCCTCTCAAAACTCACATGCATGAAAAATGCTTAAGTTGAGGACGAGGCATTTCACATACAATGTATAACACTAAATACGATACTGCGTGCAGTCAGTGGCACCACATATAATAACTTCTGTTCTTACACTTTATTTCAAGAAGAAGAATTGAAAGGGAGTCGCATTAGCCCCGGAATAAGAAATTTTGTTAAGAAAATTAAATCAAAGAGCGATCTTCATATTGCATCAGAACCCCCTCCTCAATATTTAGGGGGAAAATGCTTTTTTTTTTAATTTGAATTCTTGTTTATTTTGCTACAGTATGTTTCCATTCATGTTTAGTCTATTAAAAAAATTGAAATTATTAATGACTGAAAATTAAGTCGATCAATATGAATATTTGATCATTTTGGTGCTAATGACGTCTTTACCCCAGGTTGATTATTGTTCTTGACATAAAGAAAATAGATTGAGATTCATCGCCCGGTATCTGGAAAATGTCACAGACAAGAAAATAATTCTATCTCCCGGCAGTATTCTTAATACGTCCAACTCCATTATAACTATTCCTCTCTGTCTGTACTTTTAGACCTTCATTCAATCGTATACCGAAAAGAACCAAAAGATTGTAGTTCTGTAATTGAATTAAGCATACGAAGTATCTACTTTTACAGACCTTTCAGACGATAATTTTGTCCGAAATTTTTGCATTTCACAATTTTGCCGATAAAACTTCAACGTTACCTAACACAGAAGCCCATCATTCTCAAAGGGACTGTGTTACTATATAATGAATGTTATTAAGGATATGGAGGGCGCCTTTTGGAAATGATGTATGTCAAAGACAAAAATAGCTTTCTCCTAAAAACGATTTATCTTGATGATGTAGCAAAACTTGTTCAAAAATGAAAATTAATCATTCCTTTAATTGATTTTGACTCCCTCTAAAGTCTAAAAGGAAAAGAATTCTTCTAAATCAATGTTGACAAAGCTAATTAAAAAGAAAATTTATGACGTAAAAGAAGAAAAAAAATAGTCTAGTTTTTATAACATGTTTACAAAATGATGATATTTTTACTGACGAAAACAATTTACTACATATAACAGAGATATATGGAATAGATATACAGGATGACTACCCTGCAATGACCACAGCGGAACACATCTGCAGGAATAAAACATCAGACATAAAACCTCTACAAATATTGGGAACAACGGGACATAACAATGTACAAGTTGAACGGTCATACAAAAGACCAGATAGACATACCACAACATGAAACATTAATGGCAATATATAATACGAAGAAGATAAATTTGCAACCGGCACCGGGTTTTGATTCATTTTACAGATTATAGGGATCATGTGCACACAACCCTCCAACTTGCCCGGATACGTAAACCTATGAAAAAACTGCTCACATAAAGTTACATCACAAAAAAGACGTTTAAACGTAGGAGTCCTGTGTAAACTAAAAGTTATGTAAATAAATATACTTTTTTGGCTTATTACATTGTTTAGATTTGAGGATCACTGACGAGGGTTAAGTACCCGAAACGTGCATGTCTGGTCCATGTTGCCAATTTACCTGTTCTTAAATGATGCTATTCAATATGAAGACATTTACATTATACCACTTGGTGAGTGTCACTGCTGGTGGACCAGGAGTCCCCGAGGGCACATGTAGCCAAGTTCGATCAATTTCGGTTGATCGTTTCTTCAACGCATTCTAAAATTTCTGTTATCAAAATTTCTTGAAATTTCTAAAACGTGGGTCCTGTAGCATCATATCCCACCCATTCTGCTATGTCTTTCGATACGCTTTTTCGACGTAGTAACTTTCACACTTTTTTTGGCTTATTACATTGTTTAGATTTGAGGATCACTGACGAGGGTTAAGTACCCGAAACGTGCATGTCTGGTCCATGTTGCCAATTTACCTGTTCCTAAATGATGCTATTCAATATGAAGACGTTTACATAAAATGTGTTGGGCATATGAAAAACAGTCCGTGCTTTGATGGCAGAAACGAGCTTATGATTGATCGAACAAAAATTCTGACTAAGATTCACATAGGAAAGGAACCAGAATTTTTTTAGCGCAAATCATTCCCGACAATTCAAGCAAGTATGAAGTACATTCTGATATTAAAAGACGAGAAACAAAAATGTTTTATTGACCACTTGCTATAATTATCAGAGGAGAAAATTCATCTTGGTTTGTCATGGTATTATGATATCCCTTGCCAACGAAGAAAGAGAAAGTGAAACTCTGTACTTCAATATTGTCTCTTTTTGTTTATAATGCAAAGAAAAATTCAGAACGCCTTATTTCATACCTTTTGCTCACTCCTTCCGGGTATACTGAAAGCACAATGGAGATTTGGATAGAGATTTTGAAATCAGTTTCTATAAGTATACCAAGACTCTTAAAGGACAGTGATTTATCGCGGTAGGCAATGATACAAAATGTGGTCTTTCTTACACCCTAATCGTCTATCTGCCTTGTTTTTTGATGCTTGTAGCCTATATTGGTTTCTTTGTCAAGTGAAGCATTGTATCATACACTAAATCAGGGGAACATATATATCAAACCTTCCGTATCCATCACAATATGATAGGGAAAAGAATGGTCCGTGCTTGGGTCAACGACACTATTGGGATATCTGATTACAAATAAAAGATAACATTTCCATTCATTTACAAGACAAAAACGTATTGTTACGGCAGCAATTTGTCTTAAGAAGGACATAAAAGAAAGCAGGATAAATACATGAGGTCAGTCATGAGTCAGAGAAGAAAACAAATTGATAACAAGACAACTTATCCAAAATTGAAAATAAAAAAAGCCAAACAAATAAGCAATTATACAGACAGAAACAAAATTATTGTTACAAGGGCAGACAACATAACCATAAAAAATGGGTCAGAATCATCAAACGCCTTTTATACCATGATTGTGATCCTAATATCACCAAACAGACACTAAGCTTGGTACTTGACCAATCCACAGTCTTGTACCAGCGCATTCTAAAGAATTGTACTCTGATTGTGACGACGGGACTCCTTGGCGGGCCCTGTCAAAACCCCTTTATGGAAGACAGGGCCAAAATCACCTGTCCTCTCTGAGTGTCAGTCGGACTCCTCAGGTGATAGCATGCATGAGCTCGCTACAGATGGCAGATAACGGACTGCATTACGTACGCCCCCTTTTTTATATCCATTTTCATATTCATCTGTGTTGCTTGCTCATTTTTGTGTTGTTATCTAACATTGGGGCGGTTGTTTTACACTTTAATTGTGCGAAACAAATAAGCAATCATATAAACAAAAACAAAATCATTGTTACAAAAGCAGACAGCATAACCATCGAAAATGGGTCAGAATCATCAAACGCCTTTTATACTATGGATATGATCCTTATGGACATGTTTCATGTTCGCGGACTTCGAACTCGCATTTCGAAGGGACTTTGTCAAAAACGCACAATGTGAATTCTATTCCTATAAACCTAGAGTACTCTGCGTGGAGATTTTAATATTTGTTTTCATTTTTATAAATACGTATTGAAAGTTGCCCATTGTCATTTCGTCCATGTGTGTTCAGATTTAAAGTTTTTAATGCGCCCGATTTCTTAAATATGACTCCTCAAATGCGAAGTCCGAAGGACGTTAACTTAAAAAATTTCCAATATCACCAAAACGGAGACTAGGCTTTGAACTTGACAAATCTACAGTCTTGTACTAGCGCATTCTTAAGACTTGAACTCTGATTGACTGTGACGACGGGGCTCCATGACGGGCCTTGTCCAAACTCCTTCAGGGAAGACAGGGTCCCAATAGGCCTTCTTCATATTACCGTTAGACTTGCATTTTAGATGCTCAAAGACCCGACATCACTACTTTTGATGTTATTTCTAATTGCGACGTCATAATTCAGATACGACGTCACAGTTAAAAGTTACGTCAAATGTTGTCATGTCGGGTCTAAGGATGTGTAAAATACAAGTCAACTGCGGTAATGTGAAAATCGTCTATTACCTGTCCTCTTTGAGTGTCAGTCGGACTACATGAGTAGCAAATGGCCGTTTTAAGTCGTCACGGGTTACCTAATGGTCTCGTTGTTTTACGTGAGGTCTTTTGTATAAATTTGATTTTCATGTCGCATGTCTCTTTTTCGTCTCTGTCTGTGCTCGTCTTTGTATTTTCGCATCGGGTTTTTTGTTGTTTTGCTGTTGATATTGCAACAGAGTCTGATTGGAGATCTCCTCCAGTTTAATATACTAGTATGAACATCAATCACGAATTAAACAGATATATCGACAAAAGGTGAACACAATCTGTAGTCTGTTTTGCAACCAAACGATCTGCTTTATACAACAGATGGCAGTCCAATACCCAATAGCCTTCTTAAAATTTTGCCATTCATGTTCTGTCTCGACCTTTATTCTTTGATTGTTTGTTGGATCATTAAGGCTGTTTTTTGTGTGTTTCTTCTTGTCCCCATTTTATTGTTGAAGTTGTTTTAACTGTTACAATCCTACGATTGTCTTCCACTGTGACCAGTGTAGAATTGTCTTACTGAGTATCATATTCATTTGAGTTTCAATCTCGTGGGTTTATGTGTCTAGTATATTACGTTAATGTTTTAATGTCGTCCTTGGTGTTTGTTCTTCCTTGTCCCTTTGTTGTCTCTTGTTGTGTTTGTCCACTCTGTGTTTGTTCTTCCTTGTCCCTTTGGTGCCTCTTGTTGTCCTTGTCCACTCTGTGTTTGTTCTTCCTTGTCCCTTTGGTGCCTCTTGTTGTCCTTGTCCACTCTGTGTTTGTTCTTCCTTGTCCCTTTGGTGCCTCCTGTTGTCCTTGTCCACTCTGTGTTTGGTCTTCCTTGTCCCTTTGGTGCCTCTTGTTGTCCTTGTCCACTCTGTGTTTGGTCTTCCTTGTCCCTTTGTTGTCTCTTGTTGTCCTTGTCCAATCTGTGTTCTTTACATTTGAGTGTTTCGTTGTTTTGCTGTGGGTACTTCAACCAAGTGCAATTCTATATCCCGTCCTTTCCTTCTAAATGCACACACGCAAATATTGGATGAATGTAATTCCAAAGGGCACATTATGTTATAGAAAGATAAAACAAATTTAAACCGAGAATGTAAGAAAATAAACAGGATTAAAGCAACTTTAAGAGAAATTAGTATGATATCGTCTCCAGCTTTTTTGCAATGAATGTAAACATGCCGAGCCACAAGGTTCGTTGCTGCAGTATTTAAGTAAGGTATAAAAAAAAACAATTATTGTCTGGGGATTCGGACAACAACTGATTTGTTGGACCTTCAGACGAAATATAGCCCTCGGCCTAAGGCATTATTTTGTCTTCAGGTTCAACAAAGCATATATTGCCCTCATTCCCAGTGAATCATTGTATACCTTTGTCCAGTATGCTGCTCTCTGGCTGCAACTAGGGAACACTTTGTTTTCTCTAATTGTATGGCTGAATAAAACTACAATAATGATTGCCTTTATGGAGCTATAATTAATGCTCATACATGTCCTATCTACTTTTCCCAGCTAACATGAGATGTTCTTTTACCATAGGGATGTTTTTTCAAGTCTGACAATCCCCTCTAAAAACAAATAAAAGGGCAAACAGAACTATTTCTGAAAAAGATTAGTTCTCTTTTTTTGAGGTTATACGTCAAAGGGAGGACAGATTTAAACACATACCTCCAAGTACGCGTTCTCAACAGTCTTTGTCTGTCTTATCATTTTCCTGTCTTTTGATGCATGGTTGTTCTTGTTGGATTCATTATGACCATATTAGTGGTCTCTTCATGTTATGTGATATGTTCAATAATTGTTGGTGTCAATTTGGTTTCGTCTCGTTGACTACTCTTTTGAAGACTTAGGTATATATAGGATATTTCTAAAATTGTTTATTACCAATAAATAGGGTATATTAGTTTTTGTTAGGACCACAAGGGATGTTTTACTTCATGTTTTTAATTGAGTTTTCTTTCATAAATGTTCAAACATAGCATTCAGTAGCAAAGAAAAGAAAATCTTAACTGCCTCTAGATTTTTTATAACTGTGTAATATAAGAACCAACCTGTCTCCTTCTATGTTGCCTCTTGTTATGTTTAGCTTGAATATGTCGTAGGGAACTTGAAAAGCAGATAAGAGGAAAAATAACGTGAAACGAGTAAAGTTATACAACAATATTGTATTCAATGTAACGTTATACAATCCAATCTATACCCTACTTCAGATTCCATATTAAGTTTTGTAACATAAATAAATTTCATATCGTATAGTTTATAAATTGCATCTGTATCAAATGTAAACAAATCTTCCAGATACGAATTGAATAATTGAGTTATTTCCATTGCTTAAAAAATTACTACGGGTTTGTCTAGCTCCTATAATGAACAATGAAATTTGATAGAATATCGCTATGTACATCTTTTTTGCAACCCTTATGCAAAATTCATCCTACAAAAGGTTTCTCAATCATGTTAACCATATTTACGAGAAATTTGATTCAAATGTGTCTGGAGTTAGTACAATAATGTTATAAGGTCACACTTTTGTTAGTGGATTTCAGGAACAAAAATTCCCTTTCATTTAGATATAACTCGTTGATGATTACCTTATTACAACGTATATACAATAATCTCAAAAACCATCCGAGATAGATAACCGAAAGTGACGTGGCTTGAATTTCTTTTCAATGTGATTTTGATTTTATTTTGTAGTTGATTATCAAATATCAGATCTAGTATATTTTGTTTGATTTTTTCAACGCTTTAGATTTTTATGAAATATATGATCTGCGTTTTTCTGGTTTGAAGTTTTTAAATGATTTAAACTTTCAACTCCAGCTAAGTTGTTTATCAAACTTAAATTTGGAATTTTCAAATGTATAGTAAAAGTCTTCAAATTCAATATCTCAGTTATCAATCTAGCCATCGTGATGAATATCAACTCACTCATTAAGATCTAGGACAGTTTGATGAGATGAGAGTAGCAAAAAGCATTTCAGTTCTTATTTAAACATCTCATTTACATGTACCAATGACATTGTGAGGATACAAGTCTTTTGTAAATACAGCTGCATTGCTGTGATAAACGCCTCTTCCTGTATCAATCATTTCATTGAAGTGTTTTGAAGATGGAACCATAATTAAAAGCACTCTAAGATGTAAAACAGCTCTCTTTTTATTTGACGGTATTATTGCATTATTCAAGATTTATAAACAAATGTTATGCTTATAAGGCATTCATCTTATAGTTAGGGAGTTTTATTTAAATTTAACATATGAAAAAAGATTCCAAATCCTAAGTATAACTCAGAATCAAACATTAATTGACGCCAAGGTAAATGTCTGTTTAAAAAATATATACGAAAGAGAAGCTAAAGAGAGAAGTTCTGATTTAATCCTTCCTTAATTGGTTGAAAAGAATAATGAAAAGATTTCACAGAAAAAGAAATTTTACAGATTTTCATCACTTGAAATATGCTTAAAATTTGTGTGAATGTACATTTTTATGATCTGATATACTATTGGAATCACTCTTAGACAACGCAGCAATTTGAATCCAGGAAGAGTGCATACGTGCATCTATATAAGCTTCTGAGGAGATTGTTAGCGAAGAAATGAGGGGATCAATCAATTGATGATAAATCATATGCTTTGAAAAGTTTTAACATTCCTTCATAAAGTGCGCTTCAAGTACAATTTTCTTTATATTTACATATGCATATAAAGTTTTTCAACTTTTGAAAAATATCATGAAATAATAAGAAGGAAAAGATGTTCGATAAGACAATGTTCCATGGTGACAACAACGTGACCAGACAACTTTAAATATTGAAACAGCAACAATACAGTGTCCAGCATACCAGCAGGAAAGTGTTCCAACTCGTCACCTTCTTAAAGAAAATGTCAAGCCAATTTGACAGTACCAGACACGTGTTTCGGATAAATGATCCTCGTCTGTGGTATCTAATGCCAAGGTGATTGTCAGACAAAGCCAAATTTATTTTAGTATCATCCTCTAGTTTGATTTGAATTTAATGTATCTACTTAGCAGAGAATGCGCGGCTCCAAAGTTCCTTTAGGGTCGATTCAGTAGCATAGTTAAGTAAAATCTATGACCAAATAGCATATGAGAGAAATTTAGCCTCCCATAATTTCGATGATATTTAAATGAAAGGACGAGCTACCGAAATAACAAAAGAAAAATGATATCAAATTGGTTAGGGTCAAAACAAAGCTTCTTTCAGGCGACAGAGCTGGAAAGAAGTTATAATTACACTTTAACATTCAATCGCTGGAACAAGTTTAATTGCTCCACACTGCGCAAAAAAATAAGTGTTGTTAATAATAAGGTTGATTTGTTCCAAACCGTTACCTTCTTGGGAAGTGACGTTGTATAAGTAGTTTGAATTCGAAATTGAGACAGAAAGGAGGGTCAGTACACTGTGGACAATCACACAGGTTTAGATCTTATCCATATACGTTCTTTGTCGAAATTTCGTCAACATTGAAATAAAACAAAACACCAACTGGGGTAATAACTACTGGTACATGTAGTTCGCAATGTTGTTTTCTGTTTATTAGATTTTATCCATGTTGAATGGATCTTTGAGACATTGTGTGTCTGTTGCTTTGCGATTTATTACAATATTTGACAATCAGTTTTAAGCTTCTTTGCTTTACGAAATGTACCATTCTTCGCTCGTTTTCTGATGCTTTTTGTATCCGAATCATTTATTATTGGTTCTTGTCCATCATCTAAAATCTTATACATTGTTTTTATTTGAATTATTTACTTCTATTTTCATATTTTCGTTTAAATACAACACACGCTAAGAGAAAAAGTGTAAGTATTATTTTTTTTTCATTCTTACATGTACTTATGTCGAGGGGTATTATTAAAATTATGGCATCTAAAAGCCGTTCCTTCTCGCTCCCTTTCTTCAATTATTAATGGGGAACCCTCCAAATTGCACTAGGGAATATTAGACATAAAGACACAAAACATGAGCTCATCTGCTCTAGAATCATTTCATTCATTTGATTAAGAAGTGTTAAACTACTGCTATACTACTGCTTTTGTCCATCTTGGTTAGGTTACTGACTACCATCTGATTCCTCCCTATGGTTATTTCCTGTTACATGTTTAAGGTTCCTTTGCTAAAAGGCTTGTCCTATTTTGTAACCATTGTTTCATTGAATTACCTGTTCTGTGTATTGATAACATGAGATACCATTCGCAAATTTGCATTATCTGACCAATAATTTGAAATTCAATTTCTTGAAAAGGAGTCTTAGATACATTGTAATATATATGGACGAATGTGGAATAAATAGGCAGACATGTATTCTTCCGGGATATCATGAATGCAGGAGAGGTGATTAAGCGTATCGTTTAAGCTTGTTTATACAGAAACATATCGCGTTTCTCGAAATCAAACTAAAAATATTTGCAAATGGAAATGACATGGAAATGCTATTAGTCTCACATAAGGAATATTTGAAATTACAAATGTACGTATTATGCATTATAGGAAATAGATTGCCAAGTTTGATATTGATCAAGTTCCAATGATATAACAATTAAAGTTCTTTGTGATAACTTTTTAAGGTAGAGCATCTCTCAAGTCTCAGATGCTCATATTTCCTAGATAACAACTTTTACAATATTTTCATTCCAATATATTCAAAGCTTGTTTCACCTTATATACCAACAAAATATAATTCGTACTTTCATGATAATACCGAGAACTTGAACCGTTTTAACTTTAACATTGGACTCTATGGGAGAAGTAAGAAAAATCCCTTTTTAGAGGTGATAATCTGTAGCTATAAAAGTTTCTTTTCCCAAAACCATATTAGTTTGATAATCTGAACAATATTTTGAAGAGAAAAATATGGTATCCAGGCAAAAAAATACCAGCAATTCTGACCTGAGGGATGCTCTGCCTTAAGGAAGGTTATAGATTTAAATTTCAAATTCTGTATATTCTAATGTGCTGTAATGGGGAAAAACCGTACTAACGATTCCCAACATGCTAACGTTACAATAATAATTAGAACACGACTGAGACAAGAAAAGGGGAGGGGACAGCATGTAAAAACACTAGTTGATCAGAAAGACGAAGGCAACGAGAACAATCATGTCAAAGCGACCAAAACATAAATTCATGATCGATACATGAAACAAAGGAGGGGATCTCCAACAACACCAGGTTGCAGCGCCCACAGCAAAACCCCAAAACACCCAATGAAAAAACACAGAGCAGACAAGCACAGAAAGAGACGTAAAAGAGACAAGGAACACCAACGCAAAAAACAGAAATATCAAACACAAAGGATTACACATATAAACCAACGAGACCATGCTAGACAACATTGTATATAACCAATAGTTGCTTGCAGGTTGCGATTATGCAGCAGCGTTGAACAATTAGGATGTTTCCTTATTTGTTACTTATTCGTTCGTTGTTATCTCGTTTTGGTATTTCGCTGTTTTGGTGTTTACTAATTTTGCTTAGGATGTTTTCTGGAACCAAAACCCTCAGCAGAAATTAACGATAAGGAAACACACTATTTACAAACAAGACGATGAACAATAGAGAAGTCTAGTTACAAGTTTTAATGAGACGTGTACGTATGACGTTATCACTTCCTGCGATCTTTGTTCAAATGACGTCCTGACGTGACGTATAGCTACACGTTATGAACGTGTAAAAGAAAGGAGGGGATCTCCAACAACACCTAGTTGCAGCACCAACAGCAACCTCCCAAAACACCCACTGTAAAACACAAAAGAGTTAAAAAAGAGACACGAACAGAAAGAGACGCAGTATTACAAATGAGTTATTGAAGATCCTGACGATAATCTCAACAGCACTCACAATAGAGCACAAAATTAAACATCGACGGACCCCTAGCAAGCTAGAGGTGGGACCAGGTGCCCGGGAGGAGTAAGCATCCCCTGTTGGCTAGCCGCACCCGCCGTCGATGCTAATGAAGCATGGAAATGAAAATATGTAAAATCAATGCACTGTCTGACGCTATGTCTATATAGAAAGTGCTATGGCGACAATGTCAGGGAAGTATATTCAAAGCACTTCCTGTCAAACCCCTCGCGGGGAACTTTTTTACGAGCTCAACACGGCAAAGGGCATAAGTGTGACACAAATGAGTTATTGAAGATCCTGACGATAATCTCAACAGCACTCACAATAGAGCACAAAATTAAACATCGACGGACCCCTAGCAAGCTACAAGGAACGTCAAATCACAGAAAAACATAAAACACAAATGACTACACATAAACCAAAGAGACCAATGGGTAAACGGTGCCGACACAGGACGGCCATCTGCCACGTCAGTAGCAGACGGTGTGGTTATCCTGGATTACGTGCGCACAACCCTCCCATTATTCCGATTACTCAGAGGTCTCGAAGAAGGTACAATTGTGGTGTAAAACAATCTCCTCACTGCCAGATGACCACACACAAACAAGACCGCAAAACGCAGGGGCCCAAGCAACACAGATGAATATGTAAATGGATATACAGTATAATCTGTGTAAACCGGCTTTCATTCGTACCGATTGAATCGGCCGGTTTAAACAAGATCCGGTGTACAGAAAATCGATGTTTGACCCAGATATTATAACAAAGAATCATTACTGTTATACCTTTATTGATATATTTCATTTACCGTCATATTCATATAGAATACAAACTGATTACTTTGATTTAAAACTGCTTTAAAACTGATTTCATATCATTATCTACGTTTTGCGAATACATGTAAATATTAAACAAGGGAAGTATGAGTTTTGCTGATGTTAACAATTTCAAAGCACCGAGGTCGGACCGCTTTTCTCCCATGAGGCTACCAGCAAATGTAACAGTTGCTAGTCGGCGTTTATAATAAGTTTTCGCCGGTACAAAAGAACAATTTAAACCGGTCACTTTACAATTGAATATTTGATCGATCAAACTTTCTCTAAACGTTGCTACCTTTTCTTGATCTATGTATATGTACATCGGCGCTATATCTGGAAATTTAAAAAGGAGAGATACCCCCTCCCCCCCCCCCCCCCCAAAAAAAAAACAACCAAAGAAAAATAACAACTTCTTTCCAACTTTCAAACCAAACCGTTTGGTTAAAGACTGCTTAGAACGCTGACGTTTAATTGAAATTGGATTTTTTCATTGCTCACGATAAAACTCCGTCCTCATAAATAATAATACGGAAGTGTTAAATATCATATCACTAACAGTTGAGATCCTGGTACCTTTTCCGAATCGTCAATCAAGATGTTATTTTTTTTCCAAATTTATCTTTTTCTTTGTAGTTTGGAAGATGGATATCAACATTTAATTTCAATCTTAATATCTGCGTTCTTCGCGATGATAAACCTTCGTGCACTGAATAGATTTAAATTCTTTGCTATAAAAAGTACGCTACCGAAGGTATAATTACCGTTTACCAAATCACACCTGAGTAGATGTTTATACAAGGCCGGTATACAGGTGATCAATTAACCTTAATTAGTGTAATTGGTACCCTAATTGACGGCCGGAGTACGGAATAGGCAAGATACGGAATACACAAAAGATTTTACTATTAAACGTTACGGAGAATTTCTCGGGACCGTAAGAAAGAACTGATGTGGACAAGATGCCGGAGTACAGAAGATCCGGTTTTCACAAAATATACTGTAACAAGAGGGCATGCGTAATACAACCTGTGCTCTGCCGGTTGTAGCGAGCTAATGTATGTTATCACCCGAGGAGTCCGACTGACATTCAAAGATGACAGTTGGTCGGGGCCCTGTCTTCTCAAACGAGGTTTGGACAGGGCCCGTCATGGAGTCCCGTCGTCACAGTCAGTCAGCGTGCAAGTATTAAGGATGCGCTGGTACCAGACTGTAGATTGGTCAAGTACCAAGCCCAGTGTCCGTTTGGTGACATTAGGATCATATCCATATATAAGAGGCGTTTGATGATTCTGACGCATTTTATGGTAATTCTGCCTACCTTTGATCCTTCTAATTTTGTTGATCATGTCACCATAAAATGCAGGTTGCGAAATAACCAAAGTAATATACTCTGTTGCTTGTATGGGTCCGAATTTCAAAGTAGTTGACAATAATTTTTGTTAAATTTCCAGAATGTCTTTATAAGTTTGTGAAAGCGAAAACCTTGACCTAAAATTTTCTTGGTAATTTGTAAATTTCTATCATGAAAATCCAAAACATCAGTACATGCTCTAGCATACCGGATGAGCTGCGAAATGTAGATACCATAAGACGGTAATCTAGGAGCATCAGGGAAAATTCACTATATTGAATCCAAAGTCATCTCTTTTGTCATACACACTTGTATGAATCTCTCCACTAACAATTTTGATATTCAGGTCCAAAAATGGTGTTTCTGTATTTGTAACGTTCGCCTTGTTTAGAGTCAGTTCCTGTGGACAAATAACATTTTTATACTTTTCAAAAACAGGATTGTCGATAGTAAGAATATCATCCAGGTACCAAGAAGTACCATTGAAACATTTCACATCATCATGTTTTCTTTGTTTTTGAAGATTTTGGATAAATTCTTTTTCATACGTGTATAAAAATAAATCTGCAACAAGAAGCGCATAATTAGTACCCATAGGGATCCCTACAACCTGCTTGTAGAGATTATCACCATTTCTTACATAAATGTTGTCCAAAAGAAAGGACAAGGCAATACAAAGGTCACTACATGTCCATGATTTATATGATTTGTATTCTGTACTGGAAAAGAAACCCTTTGATTCAGATGTACAAATATAAGTTTTCCCCTCTCGGTTAAAGCACCATTAAATGAGTTTGGACAATTGAACATTAATCTTGAAAATTTCTAGATTTCATTTTGTCAATCACATCCCCTAAATTTTTAATAGACCAAAATAAGTTTACATAATTCCTGTTTAGAACAGTTTCACAATATTTCGCTACGTGTTCCTTTATCACCGTGAGTGCTGACGTCAGATTTCTAGACAAAATTGTAGTTGAGCAGTTGCTAGAATTAGCAATGTATCGAAACTTGTAAGGAGACTTGTGCAGTTTTGGTATGCAGTATAGTGCAGGAAGATCCAGTTTAAAAATAGGGATGTTGAATGAAGAAATGTCACTGTTGTGTTTGTTCAAAATGTTAGGAACACTTTCATTGCTTTTGATATAAGTATTTGTAGACGAAAGTTCCGAAACCAAAGTTGATATGTAGTAACGTTTTCAAATGATTATGGTGTTGTTGGCTTACGCTCTACACGTAACGTCAGAACGGGTAACTTCTCTGAAATTTTCTAGACTTATCATATTGATCGAACTTTCAGTTTTCCGTGTTATAAAGCACGTTTAGGATTATAACTTTCCTTGCGTCGAGGTTTTACGATTCTCAATGTAATTTTCTCGCAGATAAAACTGATTGTAAATAGGCTAGCTACACGTACACCTTACAACATAGCTATACCTATACCTACTCCGATTCGTACATGTGACTAAACGACGTCTTCGGATTATGACGTCAAACGGTGACGTGTACATGTACGTCACACGTACACGTTATAAGAAGTTGTAACTAAACCTCTCTATTGTTGTAGTTTTTTTCTCCTCTTCATGCATTATGGTTATGAAAACATACTCTCGGATAACTTCCTATCATGATTCTCAATGTAATTTTCTCGCAGATAAAACTGATTGTAAATAGGCTAGCTACACGTACACCTTACAACATAGCTATACCTATACCTACTCCGATTCGTACATGTGACTAAACGACGTCTTCGGATTATGACGTCAAACGGTGACGTGTACATGTACGTCACACGTACACGTTATAAGAAGTTGTAACTAAACCTCTCTATTGTTGTAGTTTTTTCTCCTCTTCATGCATTATGGTTATGAAAACATACTCTCGGATAACTTCCTATCATGATTCTACGTACTAAAATAATTACGGATTTATAGCACAAAAGAAAAAAAAGTAAAATGCGACACAAGGGTTATGAAGAAGCATTGCGTTATCCTAAGTTCAATCTAATATCTCTAGTGACTTATCGTGAGATCGACTCCATCAGCAGAGCAAAGACTGTTTCTCGTATGCCTAATTGTATATGAAACCTTTCTTAGCTAGGGCTCCTTTGAAATTCCTTTAACGTAGCATTAGGAGGATTTTTCTTTAGCGTCATAATGAATGTGTAATTGTCTATGACAATATCCGGTGCAAAACCCACAACTGACGTACACACTCATGAATGGTTGACTGGGCTATTCCTTTCTTGGGATTTGCTACTTGGAGGGTAAAGAGTTTCGTATGTGGATTGAAATTTTTAATTTGTATTTTGCACGTACATGTATCATGGTTCACGAGGATATTATAGAGGGGATCCCGATTCCTTTGGAACAACGATGATACTATTTGATGAATTCATCGATATAATTATAGAATTATTACAAAAATTAATAGATATATTCATATGATAGTAAAGTTTTTTTTCTGCTGAATAAAATACTCTTTATTCATTACAAGCAAAAATTATCCATAAACATCCCAGTGCCTCTCAATCTTATCAAAATCATTTTTTTTTTGTCCTATGGATTCATTTGACTCAAAATTTCCTACAGGCAGTCATCGAGATCTATTTTCACCGTTGAAGATCGAAGGGTTGCAAATTATCCAATTAAGAACTCGTATAGGACAGAAATTTATGACGTTTTCACGCGAAACATCAAAGCAACCATCATTAAACATGTATGCGATGGTGTATTTCTGCCATTCATATGTCAGATCTGTCAGTCGATTTTTTTTTCTATGAGTCGGCATGACAGATAATCTGAGTAACAAAACGATCTTTGAATTTCGCTTGAAAAATTGACTTCTTGTAAAATCATCGTGTACTTTAAGACAAAGTGAATATTCCCAAATATGTTGCAGTTATCACAGCTGAACAGAAAAGCATCAGACGAGAAAAGGGGGGCAACAAGTAAAACTAACCAGTGAACAAACTGACGGATATAATGAGGGCAATCAACTTCAAATGATCAATGAAAAAAGGGTAAGATGCAATATCTAAGAGGTCGAGAACAACAACACAATAACATTATACAAATACATTCCATCACCTTACAAGTAAACTAGTCTGACAACTGAGTCTTTTTAAGTCGTAGACATCTTGAAGTATAGATCTATAGTCGACTTGTCATATTCATATCAAATAAATTGTCCAATAAGAAACTTATGTCTCACCGAAATTGAAAGAGTAAGATTTCACAAAAACGAAGCAAATTTCTTATTACATATTACATTATTACATTACATTGTTTAGATTGAGGATCACTGACGAGGGTTGAGTACGCGAAACGTGCATGGCTGGTTCATGCAGCAATTTTATCTGTTTATAAATTATGCTATTGAGTTGGAAGACGTTTGAATTAAAGTTCCAAGCGGATGTCGTACTCGCGGTTTCCGCGTTGACCCATATACAATTGGTACTAAGACAATATTTTTCCAGTATAACCTAATGAAGCACTGTCAAATCTGTCTATTATTTCGGGACATTAACGGCAAAGCATTAAATATACATATAGTCTAGTTGCCAAATGGCTATTTTGGGGTGAACGCAAAAAAATGTTACGCACAAAATGTTTTTGCATGAAAGTGATGTTAATACTCTCTACTTTGATAATCCGGCTGATGCCACTCTGGCATCCTTGGGCATTTCGAAATTTTTGGGAAAAAATGTAATTTTTCAACGAAAACCGTTGAAAATTGGAAATACACAATTACTTTGTCCATGTTGTAGCTAGAACAACAAATTTGGTATCAAAAGAACAGCAATGCCATTGCCTTTAAGTCCTAAGCTCAGTTTATCAATTTACTCGTCCATAAAATGGGGAAAACTATGGATTTTCGATGAAAAACCGTTGAAAATTGGGAATATGTCATATCTTTTTTCATACCGTAGATAAATTAACAATTTTGGTACCAAACGCACAATAAATGTATTGCCTTTCATTTTAAATATCAGATTAGCAATTTGCAAGTACAAAAATGGGGGAAAGAATGAATTTTGAATGAAAAATCGCTGAAAATTGGGATATTGCAATTTTTTTTTTCATGCTGTAGTAAGAACAACAGCAAGAAAAATGATTTCATTGCTTTAAATTCAGAATTCAACTCAAGCAAATTGAATCTTCTTGTTTTGTTTTGTTTTGTTTTTGCTGAAAACAGGCTTTAAATTGTAAAAAAAATCGGTTTAAAGAAATTCTAAAACAACAATTTTCGTATCAAAATGATTGCATATTGATAGTTTTAGATTTGCACTCTCTTATTACCCTTTATTCTACTCTAGATATATCATTCCAAATAGTATAAATGTCCTAGCATCATCTTACAACATCACGCATCATTTCACGAAAAGAATGTTCCATTTTAATTGCATAATTCATATTTGATGTTTGATGTCGTGTTTGCTGTTCCCTGCCCGTTTGGTTTCTTTTTCTGTGTTTGTCTTCTCTGTATTTTTACTTGAGATGTTTTGATGTGTTGATATTGGTGCTGCAACCCAGTTTTGTTGGATATCACCTCCTTTCTTATTGCCTTGTTTTTTCATCAACATGCAATTGTAATTCTTGTGTATAACTACTTCTAACAACAAAAAACCCCTCTTACATGGTTGATCAAAATGCCTCCTTTGCATCGTACTCTGACAATTTTCTACTCCATAACATTTACAGAATTAAAGAAAATTGAGCACAGAATTTGTCACATCTGTTTGTTACACAGCGCAGATTTCATGTGCGACTACAACAAATCAACAGGATAACAGATAGAGGTTCAGACGCAATTGGCAAAATATTATCACAATAGGTCTCAAAATTTATTTTAAATTTAGTTCTTTCAGCAGATCCAGGTTTGATCTTAAGAATGTTTCCTTATGCATGGCTAAAAATATTTCGTTTTTCTTGACATTTTATCGAAATTCCTCAATTAATCAAATTGGTCATCCAAGAGTTTTGAACTCTGTGAGGAGGTTGTTTTACACCATAATTGTGCGTTCTTCGAGACCTCTGGGAAATCGGAATAGTTTGAGGGTTGTGCGCACGTAATCCAGGATAACCACACCGTCTGCTATTTACGTGGCAGATGGCCGTCCTAAGTCGGTACCCGTTGTCCATTGGTCTCGTTGGTTAATGTTTAGTCTTTTATGTTTCATGTTTCTATGATCTTGTCCCTTTTGCGTCTCTTTCTGTGGTTGTCTGTTCTGTGGTTTTTTTTTTGCATGGGTGTTTTGGGATTTTGCTGTGGGGACTGCAACCTAGTGTTGTTGGAGATCCCCTCCTTTCTCTTATAGCCCATTTCATTCAATCGTACACTGGACCTGACATCAGATATACTGTCTAGATTCTTTTCAATATCTGAATTAACTTCTCTCAAATTTGACACGGAACACCACTTCAAAAGATTTCCCACAGAACAACCTTTGTCTCTCCTATACCATCATATGTTGATGGTATCCATCATCATGATCTGTTCGCAATACCTACATCATTAGAATAATGTGTAGAATGCGAGTTCGTAATCAATCGGATTGCTTTCTCGATCAAATGATTGCAAGTACAAGTCATATCAATCAGTTGCACTTCATTTCATGAGATGTAGCTTTCTTGACTTAATCTTTTATGTCATTGTGATCGTAAGTAGGAGTCAATTGAATACCATTTAAATTTGCTCTCTGCAAAGTAATAGCAATTTCAAGTTCAGAAAATAGGGCCAGGGGAGCTACTGGAGAGGATTTTGGCTGTGCCATGAAGTCACTTTAATTGAAAGCATCACTGATGAGGATTTTTCTATCCGAAACACGTGTCTGGTGCAGTAAAATTGGTTTAAAACTTTCTTCAAGAAGGTAGATAGCTGGAACACTTATCATTGAACATCTGAAGTGTTTAGTTATTTTTAGAATTATATGACCAGAAACAATCAAGGTATTAATTCTACCATTTAATGGTCAGTTGATACACCAGAGCCCTAGCTGCATACATCAATCGATCACCAGCGCCTAGGCATTCTTGTCGAATAGATAACCTGGAGCTTATTTTAAGAACATATTTCGAAGTTGAAAAGCTGAAGTAATCTTTTTTACATTGAACAATGTCACCACTAAGCAGGTCTTTAAGATCCACTTCAATGATTGAAAACAACTTCACAACCCTGGCAGAAATCATCTATGTTAAACATCTTCAAATTCATTAGCATCATTTAAAAGCAGATTAATTAACAGCGAGGACTAGACATGCACGTTTCGGAAATTTAACCCTCGTCATTGATCCTCAATCCAAACAATGAAATATGGCCAATAATGTGTGATAATTATGTCCAAAATATAAGACGTAGCAAGATGACTAGTATATGATGCTACAGGACCCAGGTTTCAGAAATTTGTGACAATTTTGCAAACAGAAATTTTTGAATGCGTTTGAGACAAAGGAGGGGATCTCAAACAATAGCAGGTTGCAGCACCCTTAGCAAAAGCCCCAATGCAAATAACACAAAGCATACAAGCACAAACAGAGACGCATAAGGGACAAGGAACGTCAACGCACAACACAGAAGCATCAAACAGAAAGGACTACACATAAACCAACGAGCAACCGGTGACGACTTAGGACGGCCATCTGCCACGGAAATAGCTGAAGGTGTGGTTATCCTGGATTACGATTTGAAGAAACGACCAACCGAAATTGATCAATCTTGGCTACATGTGCCCTCGGGGACTCCTGGTCCGCCAGCAGTGACACTCACCAAGTGGTACAAATGTTAAACGTCTTCAAATTCATTAGCATCATCTAAAAGCAGATTAATTAACAGCGTGGACAAGACATGTACGTTATGTATAATAGACAGTAGCCGCTTCCTTTTGAACAATGTGTCTAATTTCACCCACATCTTTTAAAAGCTTGCTACAAGACTCCATGTACTAGTAAATTGTTTTTCTTAAAACTGTTGACTTGAATACACATATCTTTGTTCTAGATTTTCTCTAAACGTTTTGCATTTTTCAAAGTCCCAACTTTGTATGGAAAAAACCTTCAAAAATCAAAGTTTTCTCCCTCATTGTTCTTCTCCCATTTTATTTATGAGCAAGTTGCTTAATATGTATTCAGAATAAAAGACAATAACAAAAACCTTTATTTTGGTACCATAATTGCAGAACCTCATACTACAGTTTGAAAAAGTCATTGCATTTTGCAAATTTTCAGCGATTTTTCATCAAAAAGTAGTTGTTTTTCCCAATTTTTCGTACCAGCAAATTGCAAATCTGACTTCTGTATTAATTAAAATGAAAGGCAATAAATTTATTGTGCGTTTGGTACCAAAATTGTTTATTTAGCTACAGAATAAAAAAGATATGGTATTTTCCCAAATTTCAACGATTTTTCATCGAAAATCCATAGTTTTCCCCATTTTATGGACAAGTAAATTAGTAAATTGAGCTTGAGACTTAAAGACAATAAAATTGTCGTTCTTTTGGTACCAATTTTGTTGATCTAGCTGCAGCATGGAAAAAGTAATTGAATTTTTCCTATTTTCAACAGTTTTTCTTCGAAAAATTCCTTTTTACCCCAAAATTTCGAAATGCCCAAGGATGCCAGAGTGGCATCAGCCGGATTATCAAATAAGAGGGTATTGACAACACTTTCATGCAAAAACATTTTGTGCGTAACAAATTTTTGGGTTTCGTGAATGGCACCTAGACTAATACATGTATTAAAAACGACAGCAAGAAAATCAAAATAATTCTTTTCATTTTATTTAAATCAAGTGGCATATTTTGCGCACGACTGACAATGATTAAATCAACAATTGAAAACAAGCATTCACTGTTAAAGTTTCAATTCAAGTTCATCAATGTCAAGCTGAAAATTCAAGTCAATGTGTTCATATACTGGCCCGGCATTTACCGCGGTCCAGTTGAAACCTCAATTAAATGCCGGATGCCAAAATGTTCAATACGGACAAAGCCGGCGTAAGTCCCTTAATTATGAATGGCGAAATGCGCTACGATTGGAAATGCTGCGCCGAAGCGAATTTGCTTTAAAATTAATTTAACCAGTTATGTCGATTATAGCTTATGCGCCAAGCGCCAGCAATCAATATTTACACATGAAACAGGAACACCAGCAATCAGTCGATTCAAAGTTTAAAAGTTATCGTTCCGTATTGTTCCATATATTCGAGCTTCGCTGTAGATGCTGCAACCTGGTGTTGTTGGAGATCCCCTCCTTTGTTTCATGAGCGAGAGCAGTGCGAGAGCATAAGAACTTTTAGTCGAAACAAAGTCGAAAACAGGATGTTTGAAATCACAATGGCGAAAAGCCCCTTATGAACCCGATGGTTAGTCCTTTGGGGATAAAAGCGTATTGTCGACTGGCAGGCGAAGGAAAAAGTTGTCGTCCTTCTCAGACCCAAGTCGGGAAATATGTATCTTTAACCTTCAGGACCGAGGACAGCCGCACCGAGTGAGGAGGCGTCATCTCTGATCATCTGAAATAAAAATCAAACTAACCGCAGAACCATATCCAAAATACAAAATGGATATCCCTTGAAACTGAAATATGGGGTTGTCATTGAGAGGGTGAGTGGGAATATCAAACAAAATATGCATTAACAATGTTGAAATAGCTGAAAAAGAAACAGTGTAAACAAACATGACTGTTGAGATGTTATTGAAAAAAGTAGATAGGCGCACGAGGCAGCTAAGTGACGTCACCAATACGACGAAAAATCACACACTCTTTGCATGTCATAACTGCATGATTCGGAAATTTCGGATTAAAACGAGATAACTCGCAATGAAGGGTAAAAAGCCACTCGTATTTGTTGATGCCCGAGAGAACGTAATCTATCTCGAACGCTGTCTGGGATAGCCATAATTAATTCATTAAATATTTAAGTCAAAACATCCCCAGGAAGTCGATTTACTGATCTACTCAGGATATAAGTGAGTTTCACTACAATAGATCGTCACTGAGGAAGTTCTACGGTCGATATGGGGAACTCGTCATAAACTATGATGTCCCACTCTCCAGAATGGTGGATGATATTCTGTCATATATAGACCATTTGAACCATTCAACCAAAGACTATACTCTGTATCTTCCGAAATGGAAGTAACCGGATATGACAATTCTACCGAATTGAAGCGGCGGGTGTTGCATGCAAGCAGGAGATGCTGACTCTTCCTGGGCCCCTGCTCTCACTCCCATATCGGGAGTTCGCTTCTTTTCATATGGTGGAGGTTTTTGTTGGTTTGCTTTGGTTCCTGTTTTATCCTGATTTTGTATGACTTCGGTTTATCGATTTTGCGTGTATACAGGGATATAGTCATTATCCATATTTGTCTTTCAACAAAAATTCAACATTTCGTGTGATTACTTAAGTTTTTAAGTGCACATATAAAGAATACTCATAAAAGTTATGCCGCCCCAGTCTTTTCGTGAAAAGTTAATCAAGCAAATTTTGATCGATGTGTTCCGCTATCACGGTGATTATCCTCGACTTAATGTATGCTTTATTAGGTTTTATGTCATGAATGTAGCTCTGCATTAGTTCGCTAAAGTACATGATGAGCGTCATCCTCTACAATTTCCTCTGGTCAGGTTGTGAAGAGTCCTAATTTACACCGAAGGAATTAATTTTTTTATTTCTCTTATCTCATAAAGGTGCGTATAATAGGGTAACGACCTCCCTGCAGAATTTCCTCGTTCCTGGGATTCAGAACGGATGCAAGAAGAAAATCCCCATTGACCTTGTTGATAGACCGGTAGGAAGCCTTAGAATTAACAGTGTAAATTTAAATATGGTTTCAAAAGAACGAAAAGTGCTTCCGCTGTCAGAAACTTGATTGTGCATATCGGAAGTTCTACTATTTGCTGTACTTCATGCAAACTATGTGTGGAAGCCTTTGACAGAACTTGTCAAAATCATGTGCTAACCACTTGCACTTTCTGAAAACGAGAACGAAATATCTGTAAATAAAATTCAAACCCAAAACCCGACATCAAATTCCAAAAAATCACAACCGAAAGGCTTACACATTCTTGAATGGAGAACTTCCCACAAAAAAGAACATAGAACGAACAGACGGACACAAAAACACAAGTTCAAATATCACATGAATCATATTACATCCTAGTATATACGATGCAAGTAAAATGCTAGTATAGCATGTAACAATTCTACCGAATTGTGTATGTCTTCGTTTTGTGATTTTCTGAATTCTCGATTTTGTGCTGTATACAGGGATATGGTCATTATCCGTATTTGTCATCTAAGCATGTAGTACCAAAAAGGAAGCCAAAAGCTTATATAAACATAGATGTACAACCATAAAAATACCATCATTTTTATCGCTTTATTTGGTAATACTCTGCACAGTTGTCCACGGACTTTGATGTTCATTTACACATTTCTCGTATACCATTTGTCTAGTTTGTAATCCAGGAATAGGGAGGCTGTATATGCATAGAATGAAGCGAGAAACACCCCTGGACGGGTTGCCGAAAATCCTTCCTAAGCTTATCCGCAAGAGAAACTTCTTATCAAGCGGGTGAATTCTATCAACTAAATAGCTATGATAATTCTTTGAAGTCGTTTGTAGCCTCGGGTGATGAATAGGCGACAGGTGGTCAGGGCCTCTCTCCTCTTGGACAGAAAAAAGTACAGTCGACCCATATCAACAAGAGTGGTCAAATATGCGAATGTTATTTTCCACTGATATCCAATCTTTATTGTGACAGAGAGTCGACATCGTCTCGATGACACAATGTACCAATACGTTTCTCCATTCATGGAGAAAATTAGCTTCTTTGCCGATAGTATTTGATCTCATCCCATGAGAAAATGTTTGGATAAATAAATAATTCTGGCGTTTGATCTATCCATTAGCTCGCTAGAAGAAGACAATTATTTAGGAAATTGACAATTTCATAGCTATTGTAGCAACTTTTACATTTTTTTCTACTATTTGGATAATTAAGAAAAATATCAAGCAGCCAATACTGAATTCAAAAATTCGCTGACAAGGCAGAATCCAATTTCTGTAAAAGGCGCTCAACATGTTCAAAGCATTTGTTTTTCTATTAACTATTTTTATAAGGATGTATTGGAATTCGAAGATCTCAAGAAAGACCACCTTGTACTGACCGCAGCAATACGCAAAACACAGCAAACAAAAGCTTCAACCAAATAACATGGGACAACAAGGCGCACAACACCAACAGAGAACCTACAGTAAAATCAGACATATCGAGAAATGGGTCATTATCAAAAATTGCAGCCAAATCTGAAGCATGAAAAATCAGAAAAATATCGTCTGATTTTCAAATAATTTTTCGATGACAAGAAAAACAAGTAACCACAACTTCAAATCAATATAATTTGCAAACAAATAAGCATGACAAATAGAGTTTTAAGAATCGTAAAGTATGTCAACTAAGAAAAACGTGTCAGTAGTGTAACGTATGTTTTAAACCATTATTTCGACTTCTGATGCAAACAGCACAAAAGGAACTTTGTAATCAAGTGAACGGCTTATAAATCTATCTATTTCTTTTACTCCTGCTAGTTTTTCATGATCAGTTAAAATTTCTATGCGCATACAAACTCTAAATATGGACAAATGTATGAAGCTACAAGATATTTAATGAGTTTAAATTGGAGCCGATATATTCCTTAGAATTAGTGTTCCTCATTTTGTATAAAATGAATTAAATTCTTTTCTCAACAATAAAAATAGATCAGATGTCATAATTTTTATGGAAGTTATTCAAAATATAACCCTCGTTACACCAGTGATTTTGACGATTACACCAATGACAATTTTGTTACTCCACTGACATCGAAATTTATCATATGTTTTTCATGCCCTTAAATACAAAAGGGACATACCACACTTGTCCATAAAGTACAAAATGTCCATTTTTAAGATTATGTGCAGTAAAATGGATGAAAGTGATCTGTATTAAGCTATATTTTCTATTTTCTGTAAGCAGTGTAACACCAATTACAAGAAATATAACACCACTGACAAAGTCATATTAAATATGAAATATATTCGAGTTAAAGAGAAAATGACAAAATAAAAGTGTTGGTATGAGGAAAAAGAAACAATTCAATTGTTGTATTTTTTAAATCCTAAGTAATGTCTACATGAGACTATAAATTTTCAAATACTAAAATTTGTGACACCAATGATTCAAGTTGTAACACCATTGACTTATGTATAGGCGTTCTTATTACCAACATTGTTCTCCTGATATTTTGAATTGTAAATTTAAAATGTAACAATTCCAATTAGAAAACAGTTTTAATTCATAAGCCTCCTACTGACAAACCCGAGAGGGACTATTAGCTTACTCTCTGTATGTCAGTCTGTATGTCCGTCTGTCCATCATTTAGCCAAGTTTTCAATACTTTTTTTCTGCAATGGACTAAGATAGTGAGCAAAAATATAAAACAATGTACCTGTTTTCGTTTTTGGTAGGTACACTTGAAGTTTCAGTAGGGTCACAAGTGTCGGCCACCACTTTTTGAAAAGTAATTACCCCAATACAAAGTATTTTTGCAATATAGAATATAATGTTTGTTTATTTGTTTTGGGGTTGTTTTTTGCATATTTATGTCATTTATTTACTTCGTTTGAGAACATAAAATTATCTTCAAAATAACCGAAACAAATTATCTGTCTGGAATTATTTGAATTGATCAACCTTGACAAGAATTTGATATTCTGGGTGTGCACGTGTTTTGTACTAAATTTGATTACTGAGGTCATAGAAGTTAATATCTGGTCTTTTATTTTTTTCTTCTGTAAACAGTAAGAAAGTTCCAAAGAGTCAAAATGGCTAACACAATAATAGTTTTAAACAGTGAAAATAAGGTATTTTTGTTGTGTAGATTATTTATAACCGTTCTGTTCGGTGCTCTCATACCTATTCTGTCATATTAATTTCGTTGAATTTAAATTACTAAGGTATACTTGTAAACCACACGTAACAACAATCTTTATTCGTATAAGACCACTTCACGTGTATAACACCAGTGCCACCCTATTAACTGGAACATGCTTTTGGTGTCCACCACGGTCATTTACATGTATGTTTGATATGTGTGATATTGCCACCTAAGTAAACATGAAATCTCTTTATTTTATTGATGTTAAGGTTCATGAATTATTTGTTTTTCTTTTCCTTCAATTTTCATATTTTTTTGTGGGTGTTTGTCCCTTGTGTGTCATCAAATTTAAGTGTTAATGTATTTATTTTTTGTGGATGTTACAAAGGGTCTTTGTGAAGATCACCTTCAACCGTAATATCTATTCTCTCCGCGATTTCATCCCATCAATCTCACAATCATTTCTGGTTCTCGAATGATGTGATGGTCATTGGTGTAACAGGATTCAAAACATAATGCTTTTTAGAAGTTAAATTCTCGAAAACTTTGGTATTGAAACTTTGATGAACACATTACATACTACTGATCGTATTTCACTTAAAAATCATAATTTTCATTTATGACATAGAAGACAAAATCCAGAAAAAATAGCAATATGTCAATGGTGTTACTCGGTATGTCGGTGGTGTAACACAACTAGCATTATCGTGAAATTGGCTCTCTTTAAATAGATATAACCTACATACGTTTAATGCTAAACACAACATTAGGACATTTATATCCTTTGAATACTTCATTTCCAAAACACAATGAAGATGCAATCACATTTAGACTGTATTTGTCACTGGTGTAACGAAAATTGTAAATGGTGTAACTATAACACCACTGACCGTTTCACCAATGATGTATTCATCATTAATTTACAATAACTTCGATAAAGTGTTGTCCCTGGACTTTGTAATACTTTCCATAAACATTATGTTGTATCAAAATTTGCAAGGAAAAAGTACACCATGCTAAGTATTATACAATTGATAAAAATAAACGTAACACTACTGACGTGAAACAAATGTACGGTTCAGTTAACCCTTAATGGAACCGTATAATCTTTGTTTCAAATTATTTTGAAAAAGGTGGACATGAGAAAATAAATGACAAGATATAAAAGTAGATAAGGAGTAGGTCTTTGAATACTTTGAAAAAGCAGAAAGCAAAAATATATGACTAAAAAGGCGTTTGTTACACCATTGACAAATATTTTTTCTTTGTGTACAGTCCAGGTTATTTCGAGGAAATTTAAGATAAGGCAACTAATATTTATAATATTTCTTACGTATTTGTTCAATCTTTTTCATGTTTATTATTATAGACTCATAATATCACAATTGCAGTTAACTGTTTTGACAATACTTTATCGCAAAGAAGTCATTCAGAAAATTCTGAAGCCAGTTGACAGCAATATTTGCCATAAAATGGACCTTCTATAAGACAGAATGAAATGATTACCTTATTATTGAACAAAGAAAGTGTGCCCATAAGATAGATTCCATTGTGAACAATATTATAGGATAAAATTTTGGTCATATAACTTATATAGAAATATGGCAATTGTCTACTGACAGAAAAGGCTGCAATTTTTGATATTGACTCAAATAAGACTTTGGTGACAACAAATAAATTGCAGGCGACCTATGTGCACTCGTATTTATAAATATGTAAATTTTACGTGCATTTATCTGTCATAATCACGGTAAAGGTCTTCATCCTTTTCTGCAATATATAAACTATTTTTCATTTAATTCTTTAAATATCTATGTTAAGTTAATCAATATACCAGTAAATACAAAAAGTTCAAACTCGTTAATGGTGTGGCAAAACAGATACCCAGATACATCAGATGATAAAGGCGTACGTCTATCAAGAAAGCAGAAAGTATCTGGTTTGATTCCCGGTCCTTGAAGTGGCGACCGATTGAAATAAGGGCTTCGTGAGATGTTTCCAGGATCTAAAATGGGTGGAGAAGAGGTTGGCAATAATTAACGCTTATCTTGTTTGGATATCTTGGGCATCCTCAACGATAGTGGTGGCTGGGAAGGACGGTGACCATGCGCTATAGATCCATTTTGAAAGGTGGTTCATTGAGGATAGTAACTTGTATTTCTTACGAAATGGCCAATTGACATTGTGGGAAATAATTGAAAATGGTCACTGCTATAACAATATGAGTGAATGAAAGTCAAACACAAAACCAAAAGCCAGAATAAAGGAATCATAATTAATAGGTATACAAATTCTTGAAAAAAATGAAACAAAACAAATACAGGGGAAGATCTGACGTTCTATTCCTGGTCTGGTCAAATGCATGTTTCCCCTCCTGATACAATATAATTATGTCCCGCTTTTGTTGTCATGTTGTCAATTCTTTTTAACAATAATTCAGGCATTTTTTTATCAGTTCGATGCTAAGTTTTAAACGGCAATGGTGATTTTCATCATATTTCTGAATTGCTTAATATATATCCTTCAATATTACGTTTTTAAGTAATACGACTCGTCATACCCAAATGTAGATTTAGGTATGACAGCGATCCATAGACAAAAGTTGAGATTATTTTTCTGGTTTAATAACGCATGTAAGTTGATAAAAGTATGCATCACCAGAAAATTTAGGAATTCCATATTCTCAACTTTTGCCTATGCATCATTGTCTGACCCAAAACGATACACAACAGTGACCAACATCGTTTTGGACCAACTTGTCGGACTATTTTATAAGCTATCAACTCAGGTTCTCAGCCCCATGTGCTTCCTAGAGCCTGCGAACGTTTGACACAAATTGTGCAAATCTCCTGTAGTTTACAGTACATAAATCACACTGTCAGGAAATTAAACTCAAAAAGTCGCTGGTATAAGGCATGTTTTGTAATGAATCATTTTATAAGGATTTGTTGAATTTTCCTCGTCACTTCAGTTCCTTTATGGCGAAAAACATGGACATCATTAACATTCTAATATGATCAATTCAAAGTCAATACACATTTCTTTGATTACGTGATAAATTACTTGGGAATTACAATATCTAATGGAGTCTGAAATTATGTGCTATTTACATCCATCCTTATAAATGAAATTTGAATTTGCATATGCAATTGGAAAATATGCCAAGGACAAATTTGCAAAGGCCAAGATATTTTCGGATGCAACATTCATTTTAAAAAAAATATTTGTTATCAACAATATCATGAGAAAATGAAATTGAAATGACGGCAATGAAGATTTTGCCGAAGGCCGTTATTATGCTTGTAAAATAGAAAAGATCGTCCTCAAGAAGTCCCAAATCAAACGATCAAAGTCAGGTGATTGAAGTAATTGTCCAAAATGAGGAAAAAGAAACAATAACGAATACAAAAACAACAACAAGTGTTACAACATCTAGAAAAACCAAAGAAACAAAATGAGCAAGGAAAGCTATAATATTCCACGGTCCATTTGATATTCGGGGGGGGGGGGGGGGGGGGGGGGTGATGCTGAAAAGTGCCAATTCAAAGGATTTGACCGGCATATATTCATTCGGACTGGCAAAAGTTTATAATTTTGTAAACAATTTTTTATTCGGACTGGCATCATTTTCAAAATGAATTGTGTGCCTCAAAAGTTTTCAATGTCTCGGGGACATTAATTTGATCAACAGTCTCCACAGAATCCCATGTAAAAACGAAATTATCATAAATAGCATTCAAAAGAAAGCTCGTAGTATGGTCATGGATAAGAACTCGGATAAGAACACTTTTAAAAT
Organism: Pinctada imbricata; assembly: GCA_033119305.1. Taxonomy (NCBI): domain Eukaryota; kingdom Metazoa; phylum Mollusca; class Bivalvia; order Pterioida; family Pteriidae; genus Pinctada; species Pinctada imbricata. The sequence continues at coordinate 42,409,066 of VSWD01000006.1, forward strand.
ATATTCTAACTGATACATTCTTTGTACACTTAGATAGTCTCCGGTCTCAATCTTGCTTTTTTTCTGAAATTTCAGGTTACGATAATTCCTTTATCTTTACGATAATTCCTTTATCTATACGTCGATCTGCATAAATATTCTTTTATACGATTTGTCTGCATTTAGCACAAAACCGCATGGAATCGTTATTCTATTATATATAAAAAGCATTCGATGCAATGATAATGTCTACATCTTTCCCATTCTAGTATCTTCAAAAAGTTCGCTTCAATTGCTCACAACATTACGTGATTCTTGTGTGTTTGAGGAGGAATTCAACATCTGTTGCCTGCTAAACTCTAAATGACTTTTCTATAAATATATTAGTTCAGACCTGTACATGAAGATACATCTTATGTATTGCTTATAGTGGAATTTCTTAAAAGTAAGTTTGTGAAACACGTATACCTCGCCTAGCTCCTCATGATTTCGGCATTTTTTCCAGCCTTTGACAGAAGATTCAGTTCATGAGTGTATAATTTACGGAAGCCCGTAGGTGACAGGTATGAATTATAATTTATCTGGCGGCCGCCAAATAATTTATCTGGCGGCCGCCATATAATTATCTGGGGGCCGCCACATAATTATCTGGCGGCCGCCATATAATTTATCTGGCGGCCGCCACTTAATTTTTCTGGCGGCCGCCACTTAATTTATCTGGCGGCCGCCACTTAATCTATCTGGCGGCCGCCACTTAATTTATCTGGCGGCCGCCACTTAATTTATCTGGCGGCCGCCACTTAATTTATCTGGCGGCCGCCACTTAATTTATCTGGCGGCCGCCACATAATTATTTGGCGGCCGCCAGATAAATTAAGTGGCGGCCGCCAGATAAATTATAATTCATACCTGTTACCTACGGGCTTCCGTTATAATTTAACCTTTTCACAATATGCTACAAATTATATAACTGTTTACGCTAGTTCTTGAAAGGATATTCCAAATATTAAGTTAATTTGCTTTTCTGCAAATTACCTCCGAGTTCATTATCGGACGAGTCATCAGTGAACTGTCCTATATATGACATATTAGAATCAAAATTTTAAAAATGCATTAATGACGACTGTAACAGTACGATACAAAGATTTCAGCATTTGACCTGCGTAAGAACAATGCGTTTATGCTTTTTAAAACTTTTGAAATAAGTTAAATGTCATATCTATTATAAGAACTTCCTGCATGCATAATTGCACGGAATTGGTAAGGTTTGGAAACAAGTTTTTTCTTTTCTTTTTTTTACTTTAACATGTTTAGTAGTTATGAAATTCGAGATAAATGGCATAGACTATTGACTTTGTCTGTCGACGAAAATCCCCTTTAAAGAATCTCAATTTACAAAGTGCATCGCCATTTTGATCATATCGAGCTTTGACAAGACATATGTGGATTCCATTTGGGTGCTGTAGTCTAATTGGTTTATGCTGAGTAAAATTGGCCACTGTCCGTTATTTTGATGAAACTAACAATCAAGAGAATGTTTGAAAGCAGACATGGTTCCGTTTTTCGTGATGTCTGAATTGAATAATGGATCTATATTTCAATTAAGGGGGAGTGCTTACTTGAAAAGCGGATAGCAATGATTAAATAGATAATTCAAAAGTACACCATCCCTTAAATCTATTAAGAGAAAGTCATGTTTGAGGGATCTGCTCACCTTGCCGTACAGTCATTTTCCGAGTAAACAAGAATCCAGTTTACGTAACATATTTCTTTAAATCAAGTCAAATAAGCTTTAAGCATCCTTTTTGGTCCTACTTACTTAGATACTGTAACTTTCATTATATGTAACGTGATTCATGTGATGTAAACTTTACTAATAATCACGGCGCCTTTTCCCCGTACTTGTATTGGACTACAGAAACAAGTAACTGTTCATGCTGCTGTCATTCGTGCTTCTATGGAGCTATGTTTTTGTCTTCGTCTGTGCGTCCAACTTTTAAGAATATTTTTTTCAAGAATTTGTAAACCTTTTGATTGTGATTTAATTTTTTTTTTTTATTATTCTGATTTTGTGTTTAAAATTAGTGTTTGACTTTCATTCACTGATGTATTATGTAAAAAAAAAATCATGAACAATATATATATACCTTGTATATTGTATATTGCTCAATTCTTCTCAATCTACCAAACTCCCAAGTCGAGCTCCCTTCTGAGAGGAATTTAGGTAACCGATCGCTGGTAGAAGTACGTCTCCATACATGTAGAGGTCAAGGTTCGTTTCAAACAGGGTAGTGTGATTTTTTAACGCTGTTCAACATTCAAAATAAGCAATTCACCTATTTCATTTCTAGTGATCATAGATTTTTTTTTTAAAAAAGGTAAATGGTAAATCATTTTGAATCAATTAACTAAACTGAACAATAAAGATATGTTCTCCACATTCACTCATGTATATATGAGATGATGTCAGTCTGTCTTTGGAACAAATTCTATATCTTCATGCCTTTGGGAAACATCAAAGTTTCCTGAATAACGGACTAAAATTTCAGGAAACTAAATAAATATAATTGATGGTTAAATTATGGAAAACTATTATAAAATTGAAACCGGAGAAGCCCAAAATCTGTCATCCAGTAAAACACGTTGACGGTCCTTGTGTTTGACGAATCAGCTTAAAAGTAAAAACTTTTCGTTTAAATATGTAAACAATAGACAAGGACAATTTTGTATATAAACACAGAACAAAGATGAGTATATGTCGGCCGACCCACGGTCCTCGTGAGGCTCGAATCAGCAACCTAAATTACTGGTCCGACGCCTTAATCACAAGACCATGGCGCCGACGTTAAAAGTACAATCTTGGTAGCGAACCTTTCATAGAGAAACGTCGAATGTAACGCGCTGATACCTCTTCAAGAAAACTACAAAAATGACACTATTCTGGAGCGTTTGAGCTCCCTTATTTCAACACAGACATAGGTCCGTGTAACAACGTTTTGGAATTTTAGATTTTTGTTATTTTAGCCAAAAACCTTAAATTTCAAAGTTTTAAAATCGTTTTTGAGTTTTTTAGAAGTTTAGACTTTTGACTAAAATTTCAAAAATCTAACACGTTTTTAACTGTTGGAATTTTAGATTTTTGAGTAAAACCTTAAACTTTCAAATATTCAAACCGTTTTAAACATTTCAGTTTTTGTATAAAGCTTAAAATATTAAAGCAGTCCGTTTTACACTCAACAATTCAAAATTTTTAAATGTTTTGGAATTTTAGATATTTGATATTTTAAACAAAATCATAAAATATCAAAGTTTTAAAATCGTATAGAAATTTTAGAAGTTTAGATTTTTGACTAAAATATCAATAAACGAAAACGTTTTGAACTTTAAGAATTTTAGATTTTTTACTAAATAGCCCGAACTTCCAAATATCCAAAATCGCAAATACCATTTTAGGTTTTTGGATTTTTTTTTTAATTTTAAATATTTAGAGTTCTTACGTTCAAAAATCTAAAAAGTCAAAAGATGGTTTGAAGAGTTCGCACTTAATACAACATTCAATAATGGTGGCATTACGTACATTATTCAGTTAATGGTTAATGCATGGGATTACAGCTATGTAGATGTGGCCAATGCACTGAGAAATCACTATGGTTTGAGAAGAGGAACAAGTCAATCCAGTATTTATGAATTTTGCTCGGACAGTAAAGTTGACAACAGACAGACAGACAGACAGACAGACGGACGGACGGACGGACAGACAGGCAGGACAAAAAACAATATGCCCTCGATCATTCGATCCGGGGTCATACAAGTCATAATAAAACGATTATTCAATTATCATATATAAAGAATTCACCTTAATTATACGAAATTAATAGTAAATGGCAGATAGTAGTTTAGGATTAGTCAACTGGTATTAACATACATGTACTTGATCTATGGCAGTATGGATCTATATACTCAAATTTATCTCCCCATATTCCAATTTACTTTGTTAAACGTCTTAGCTTAGATACTTAGCTTCTGACTTCAACTTCACTTACAGATACATAGACGATGTGTTGTCCATCAATAATCAAAAATTCGCTGATTACCTCAGCAGCATCTATCCTTCGGAGCTTGAAGTCAAAGAAACTACAGAGACAAATAATTCAGCATCCTATTTGGACATAATGTTGTCCTACGACACTGATGGTCACATGAACACCTCACTCTATGACAAACGTGACGACTTCAATTTCAGCATTACAAACTTTCTTTTCTGAGTAGCAACATCCCTTCATCGCCTGCTTATGGCTTGTTCATATCTCAATTGATACGCTATGCCAGAGCAAGTACCAAATATACGGATTTTGTTCTGAGAGCTAGGCGTCTTTCAGATAAGCTTCTCAGTCAGGGATATGTTTGTGACCGACTAATATCGTCACTGAGGAAGTTCTACGGTTGATATGGGGAACTCTCATACACTATGATGTCCCACTCTCCAGAATGGTGGATGATATTCTGCCATATACCATTTGAACCATCCAACCAAAGATTGTACTCTATGTCTTCCGAAATAAGTAACCGGATGTGACAGTTCTACCGAATTGAAGCGGCGGGTGTTTCATGCAAGCAGGAGATGCTTATTCTTCCTGGGCACCTGGTTTCACTCCCATATCGGGAATTTGCTTCTTTGCATATGGTGGAGGTTTTTGTTTGTTTGCTTTGTTCCTGTTTTGTCCTGATTTTGTATGCCTTCGGTTTCTGGTTTCCTGAATTATCGATTTTGTGCTGTGTACATGGATATAGTCATTATCCATATTTGTCATTCAAATTCAAAAGCATAATTTAATAACAGATCAATTTGCAGAATGGACCAAACATGCACGTTTCGGGTACCAAATCCTCGTCAGTGATCCTCAATCTAAACAATTATCGTGTCCCAAAATGTAGCAGGTTGGTGGGGATGGTAGTCTACAGTTAATTGAATTTGTTTATCATCAAGTCCACGTAAGTACCTATTGCGACTCCTACTATTAGTGAGCACAATAGGATCATGGTCCGTGTAACACTTAACAATTCAAATTTCTAAAAGATTTTAGAATTTTAGATTTTTGATATTTTAACCAAAAACCTAAAATTTCAAAGTTTTAAAATCGTTTTGAGTGTTTAGAAGTTTAGATTTTTGACTAAAATTTCAAAAATGTTATCGTTTTTAATGTTTGGAAATTTTGCTTTTTTAGTAAAAACCTAAACTTTCAAATATTCAAAACCGTTTTAGATTTTTCAGTTTTTGTATACTGTTTGAAATATTAAAACAGTCCGTTTTACACTTAACAATTCAAAATTTTAAAATGTTTTAGAATTTTAGATCTTTGATATTCTATACAAAATCCTAAAATATCAAGGTTTTAAAATCATATACAAATTTTAGAAGTTTAGATTTTTGACTGAAATATCAATAAACTAAAACGTTTTGAACTTTTAGTACTATAGATTTTTGACTAAAAACCTGAACTTCCAAATGTCCAAAATCACAAATACCGTTTTAGGTTTTTGGATTTTTAGAACTTTAGATCTTTAGAGTTTTTACGTTCAAAAATCTTAAAAGTCAACAGATGGTTTGGAGAGTTCTAGTCATAGAGATCGCACTTAATACAGCACACCACGTAAGGAAACGAAGTAGAAAAACAAGATGTGTATGTGCCCACGGTGACAACAAAGTCGGAAAATGCTATTTTTATATTTAGCATAAATGTCATGGTAAGGGTTACAAGGTCATTGACCTTGGTGTCCTTTGAAAGGGCTTTATTAATTGAGTATGCAAGCCAAATATGACGTCTCTAACTCTAATGCATATGGTTCAAACGTTATGGCGAAGGTTAAAGTTGACAACAGACAGACAGATAGATAAAAAACAATATGCCCCCGATCATTTGATCCGGGGGGGGGGGGGTCATCAAGTCATGATAAGACGATTATTCAATGATAATATATTATAAAGAATTCACCTTAAATATACGGAATTAATAGTAAATGGCAGATAGTAGTTGAGGATTAGTCAACTGGTCTCCTGTGATTAACAAGCTTGACCTATGGCATAATGGATTTATATGCCAAAACTTATCTCCCAATATTCCTTGGTAAACTCTTAATATATAGACTCCAAAAATCTAAAACGATAATTGTGATTTTGGATATTTTTGAAGTTTAGTTTTTTAGTCAAAAATCTTAAATTCTAAAAGTTCAAAACGTTTCAGATTTTTGATATTTTAGTCAAAAATCAAAACTTCTAAAATCTTTGTACGATTTTAAAACTTGATACTTTAGGTTTTTGTTTAAAATATCAAATATCAAAAATTTCAAAATATTTTAAAATTTTGAATTGTTAAGTGTAAAACTTACCGTTTTTATATTTTAAACAGTATACAAAAACTGAAATGTCTAAAACGGTTTTGAATATTTGAACGCTTAGGTTTTTACTCAAAAGTCTAAAATTCCAAAAGTTAAAAATGTGATAGATTTTTGAAATTTTAGCCAAAAATCTTAACTTCTAAAAATTCAAAACGATTTCAAAACTTTGAAATTTTAGGTTTTTGGTTAAAATATCAAAAACCTAAAATTCCAAAACGTTTTAGAAATTCGAATTGTTAAGTGTTACACGGACCGATCATAATCATTCACATGCTTTAAAGAATCTTTTCTCACTTTTTAAATTTTTGAACGTAAGAATTTTAAATATCTAAAAATTCTAAGAATACAAAAACCTAAAACGATAATTGTTATTTTGGATATTTGGAAGTTTTAAAAATTAGTTTTTTAGTCAAAAATCTAAAATTTTAAAAGTTCGAAACGTTTCAGATTTTTGATATTTTAGTCAATAATCTAAACTTCTAAAATCTCTATACGATTTTAAAACTTTGATATTTTATGATTTTGTTTAAAATATCAAATATCTAAAATTCTGAAACATTTTTAAATTTGAATTGTTAAGTGTAACGGACTTTTTAATATTTTAAGCTTTATACAAAAACTGAAATGTTTAAAACGGTTTTGAATATTTGAAAGTTTAGGGTTTTACTCAAAAATCTAAAATTCCAAAAGTTAAAAACGTGTTAGATTTTTGAAATTTTAGTCAAAAGTCTAAACTTCTAAAAACTCAAAAACGATTTTAAAACTTTGAAATTTAAGGTTTTTGGTGAAAATAACAAAAATCTAAAATTCCAAAACGTTTTAGAAATTTGAATTGTTAAGTGTTACACGGACCATTCAGTATCTCTGATATTTTGATCTAAACTTAGTCGATTTTCGTAATTTTTGTGTAAAATCGAGAAAAATTTGAATGATCTGTGAATTTGGTACCTACGGTAAAATTTATCAAAATCAAGTTTTATACAAACTTGCTAACCTGCTTTATTGTATGTTAACAAAGAAAACTAAAATTAAAATCATATGAGTGCATTTTAGCACTTCTTGTATTTTCGTTTCATTTAACATTCTGCTAAAGAATTTTAGGGCTTCACAAAAATGTAAATAATTTTAAAACTTGTTTATCATGAATTAGGACGTTTTCCTTGCTACATTTCAAGAAGAATCAAAATTATGGAATGTTGGCTGAAATTAAGAAAGTCAGAAAACAGCGGTAAACATAAAAGCAGAATTAGATAGATTATGATTAAGTTGCTCGTGGGATTCAAACCACGAAGGTCCCAATCGAACAAAAGAATAAAGATATTTATATTCAAGACAAATGATTTGGAAAAAGGAAAGTCGTAAATCCACCTTGTAGATAACTGTTGTCTCCAATATTATCTTACTAAGCCCATATGTCATAAAATCAGATAATTTATAGCGAGCGGAGCTCGCTGCAAAGGCCCGAAGGGTTCGGGCCTTTGCGAGCGAAGCTCGCCCTTATGGTAACGCGTATACACATATCTTATTGAGAAAATATGCTGAATCAAAGAATGAGAATGTACTACTATGCTTTCAAAAATCTTCGTCCCCTCGCAGACAGAGTTACTGCGGAGATGCTGGATATTGCCATTTAAATTTTTTTTCGACTCCAAGTAGACGTATATGTTATACTCAATTTTTGTTTATAAGTTAAATTTATTGAAAATATTTTTCGTAAATCAGGTAACGATAAAGCATCAACCAGGCGGCGTAACCACGGGAAATCCGACATTTCCGGTTTCAAACGAGACGTTTCGCTCTGATTGCTTTTCTCGTCTCGGGTGGTTTAGTCGGAATATGTTTGGTTTTTCTTTTGTTCTTAAGTAATTTATTTTCATCTAGCCTAAACATTATTCTTACAAAATAAAAATGAATTATAAACAACCATATTTTTAAAGAACCGTATTTTAAGCCCCCCCCCCCCCCTTAAAATGTTAATCTGCTGAACTAGATCAATTTTACAAATGCTTCCGTGTTTCCACTCGCCTTGTATACTACCTTGTTTTGGCAGTCATCAAACAGAAAGTTTTGTCAGACAAGATAAACCGTCATAGTCAAAATAAAAAAGAAAAATCATTTTTATTTTATATAATCATATCTATTTTCTCTCCGCTCGCACAAAACGGCTTTGCATTGCATGATTCATATTAACAAAATTTAGAGTTAGTGAAATATACAAACATTGATAGGGGACGTAGTCGGCGCGAAGCGCCGACGAAGTCGCCATCAAGATAGACGTGTGTACATGAATAAGCAAAAAGCATGCATTTTCCCGTTTTTCTTACCATTACCTTCGATTCAAAATTTGTGTGCACGGTACATGCGGAAACGGCGAACGTTAGAGAAGACAGAAAGGTTACGAATGGAAATGCACATCACAGGTTGCCGATATTTATCTATCAAAAAATAAAAACCAACCTTTTGTTGTTTTTTATCGCACATACGGGGAAAGAAGAACAACAAACGGACAGCTTTTATTTTTTATTTATTTTTTAAATAGATAAACATCGGCAGCTTGTAATGTTCATTATGACGTCGTTTTTTGAAACGTAAATGCGCGTGAAGTTTTGTGTACCGTATACATTAACAAGTTAAAAATAAAGAGGGAAGACGCTTTTGAACAGAGATTTAAACACGAAATGAAATATTTCATCGTAAGATCGTAGTGCCGAACCGCGCGCAATTACGCGCAACATGTAACAGATCGATTTCAGTCGAAACTACAGTTAGAAACGTGTGATAATCACAACCTACCTCGACATAACATTTCACTGGTGAGGATGAATGACAAAAGTAGATCAAACATTCAACCTAAATTTTGAATAAGTCTGATCCACTAATACCCGAATTTGCAAAGTATACATCCTAAAAACTAATGGAATCCATGGGTACCCACAAGTGCTGTACACACTGTACACAGTGTCGTTGCATACACAGCCAGTCCTTGAACTTCGTCTGGCATGGCGCGTCACTGACTACGTCACATTGACATTTAGGTCACTCACACAGTGTACACGTGCACTCATAATACGTCATTTCGGAGATCCCGATTTCGTCACAATGTGTCATGTGACTTTCATCCTTTTATGACGTCATTTAGGGCATGTTTTGTTCAAAATGGCGTCACTTATTACTAACTATCCATAGATGGATGTAAACAGAGAATAAAGTGCTAGATTTTCATCAGAAACAGAAATATCAATAAATAAATATGAATGCATCTAAAGAATTTTATGAATAATATAAAAAAAAAGAATAGATAAATATAAAGAATAGAGAGGGTCACATCATGGATTAAAGCCAGTCTAAGGCCCGCAGTTCAAGGCCCCCGCCACCCCTCCCCCCTATATTAATTTGACTGGACCAAAAAATAATATGGTAAATAAATGAGAGTTATCTGAAGGAGACATCAGCTGTAGAAACACCTCTGTCTGTCACCATTGGATCCTCTTTTAAGATTAGGTAAGGAGGGGGGGGGGGGGGTTATACATCGGTAACCCATTGGCATGCGCGCTCTGTCGCACTCCGTTTTGCGCAATCGATCATGGGTTTCCGAGGTTCGTTTTATACAGAAATATTCTTCCTAGGAATTAGGAATGAAAATAATATTAAAAACATGAAAATATTGCATGCATAATTGACGATATTGCAATTGAACATTGGCAAATCAAAGGTGCATCAAGCATTCTTCATGCATGTCAATTTCCCGTCTTCATTTGTATAGCAAAACAAACCACATATTTTTTTATCTATTAATTTTGCATATTTTATATTTTTAATTCAAAGCTACATACATTATTCTACTGAGACATTGTCATTATTTAAAATTGAACTACGCATGATTTTTCTTTGTAGAAATCTTGTATTATCGTATACACATTAAACAAACGAAAATAAAAAATAAATAAAAAACAGATATCTATTTTCAGATATCTATCATTCATTCAATAAAAAAAATTGAAATAGTCAATTCATTCAATCCGTTTCATGTACATAATTTTTGCCCACTTGACCCAGATTTGATCTGTAAATATCCTGGAAACTTGGGTGGGGGGTGTATCTGAAGTATAAATTAATATCTGCGACAAATGGCCGATTTTTTTACGCCGTTCTGAAGATACTGTTAGAATCATTGTTGATTGTTCCAAATGAATTGAAGAGATAAAAATATTTATTTCGCCGAAAGCATGGCTGAGCCCTTTAGATGTTGATCTCTGATTAGATAGATATCCGGCTTCGATCTGTGTCTACAGCGATTTTTTTCTCCGTTTATCACTGTAGATGCATATTTGAAATATTCATTCAAAACACAGTGCATGGAAAATCAGTAAGAGTTTTCTTTTTTACAAGTTTGATAAGAGATTTTACTCTTTTTGTGAAACTACAGATCTAGCATAGCCCGGGGGTAGGGTTGATTGCCGCAGCACCCGGCCGCGATGAGCTATAATTCTAGGCCCGGCAGCTTTCAAGGCTGGCCGGGATGATCTTTATCATATTGGTCATATTCTTTGTTCAATATATCAGAGTAAGGTGAAAATGAACTTTCATAATTCATTTTATAGCATAATACTAAATGTATATCAACAATAGAGCGACTCCTCCAGAATCTCTCCTGGACCCCCCCCCCCCCCCCCCCCTTTTTTTCCCTCCGCATCATCCGCATGGGATATAATAGGATTTTTAAATTTTATGGACATTTAACAATCCTATGAATATCACAACATGGTATAGATTTCAATTTCTCCGATTTAGGACGGCATTTATAGATCGCCGCGTCGTTTCTAATATAATCAAAATATGCCCTAAATTTAGTCGCGGTCACATGACCAGGTAACCTTTTTGCGCCTCCTTACGTAAGAGTTTCGACATCTAGGAAACGACGTATTATGTCATGCAACTACTAGTCGACAAAGATATAGTACATCGATGATCAAATTGACAATTTAAATTCCTTGTGGATCTTTTTTCCCTGGCCCTGTACGTATGATAAATAACAACAAAGGCTGAAAGGGTTGATTTTCATTTTGAAATAGATATTTAAACATCGGCAACCTGTGGTTTCTGCTTTATTGTTGAACAGCTCTTTATCTCCAAATATTGATTGCAAACATTTTTTTTTTTTGGTTTGGAATGACACGTAGGTCGTCATTTATTTCGAGCTGGATTTATTATCATTATCATTTTTCTTGAAAAGGGGGGATATTTATTTTTTATCTGTCATTTTATTTATTTGTCTATTATTTATTTATCTATAGAGCTACAAATATTGATTGAAAACATTTTTTCAGAATGACATGTAAAATCGTACTTAATTTCATGCTGGATCTACTATTATTTCAGTTTCCCATGGAAGGTGTGTGTGTGTGGGGGGGGGGGGTTAATTAATTCTTAAGCATGATTCGGCAAAGTACAAAATGTATTTCGTCAGCCCTTTAATCTGTTTCTGTTCTTGGGTTTTTTTTTGGGGGGGGGGGGGGTCCTTACTATGATTCGGTCGTTTTATTTACTTAGATTTACATTTCGCTTTTCAGGAGGCTAGTAAGAGCTTCATGTCATCATGCTGTTTTGTCTATGTGGTAGAAATTATAATATTATTTCGCTCTGGCTAAATCACCTGTGTTAGTGGCGGATCTAGCGCCCCCTTTGCCATGGGTCAAGGGGCAAATTTTGCCGATTATTTACTGAAAATCGGCCAAAATATATACTTTTTTTTTGGAAATTTTTGTGACAGTGCCGGGGAGGGGAAGCCCCCTCCGTACCCCCTTGAATCCGCCACTGTGTGTTAAATCTTTTGATAAGTAGTTCCAATGATGACAAAAAAATATCCATTTACATGTACATATTCATCTGTGTTTCTTGGACCCCTGCGTTTTATGGTCTTGTTTGTGTGTGGTCATTGTACACAGTAACAGTGAGGAGGTTGTTTTACACCATAAATGTGCTTTCTTCGAGACCTCTGGGAAATCGAAATAGTGGGAGGGTTGTGCGCACTTAATCGAGGATAACCACACCGTCTGCTACTAATGTGGCAGATGGCCGTCCTAAGTCGGCACCGGTTGACCATTGGTCTCGTTGGTTTATGTGTGGTCTTTTATATTTAATTTTTCTATGGTGTGATTTGGTGTCGCTTTTGCGTCTTTTCAGTGGGTGTCTGTTCTGTGTTGTTTTTTGTTGTTTTTTTTTTTTTTTTTTTTTTTGAATTGGGTGTTTTGGGGGTTTTGCTGTGGGTGCTGCAACCTAGTGTTGTTGAAGATCCCCTCCTTTCTTTTAACTTTTCTATCAGTGCTACGTCCCCTTCATGGCTTTGCCATAGTTCATATTAGATTAGTTTCATTAATTTCTATTTTACAGTGCCCCATTCATGCAAATGGTATTACTATCAGAACAACAGCGTATTTAAATTTGTACAATTACTGAGTGTAGAAAATGTAAAATACTTAGGGAAATAGGAAAAGATGGACAACTCTGTTCGTCAAGTTAACCACCAACAGATGGCGTCGTACCTGTTTACGTGAAAGTGAAACATGGCACATCATCATCACGCCGGTCATGGACACGGATTCATAAATACAAATATTGTGAGAATTTTATTTTGTTGTGTATATTAATCACCGAAAAGGCTGTAATGATCAAAAGCTATGTTTAAAAGTCACCCTCTCTGAAGTCCGAATTGCCTCTGATTAGTAAATAGTGTGATATTTCTCTACTTCCAGCAAGTTCCATGGAAATGGATACTAGTTTTGTATAAAGAGGAATGTATCTAAATTTCCCTATTTATTTCAAAATCATGTATAATAAATTCTTTTGGATAAATCGGACAATAAGTTTTGATTTCTGCCTTGCCAAGCATTCTCAATGTCGGCGTGATGTCACACAAATATTCGGTCAGAGATAAGCACCGAGAAGTTCCAAAAATAGTTGAGGGATAAACTAGGGGTTCAGTGGCGGATCCAGCGCCCCCTTTGCCGGGGGGTCAAGGAGCGAATTTTTCCGATTTTGACTGAAAATGGGCCAAAATACACCTGTTTTTGGAAAATTTTGGGTCAATGCCGGGGGCAGACGCCCCCTCTGCACCCCCCCTAAATCCGCCACTGGGGTTTATCATAGAGAATAATGTGTGGAAATTGCTCTGTATCTAGAATCTTATGATTTTAATATGAACAAAACTTGTAGTATTCATTAAATTGATGAATTATCTGTTAGCTCCTCAAAGTCAAACCGCAATATAATAACAGAAGAATGAGCTAACAGAATCTCAGCTTTTTCATAGGGCAAAATGATAAATCTAGATAAACATCCCCCTGTAAACATGGCGGAAATTTGGTCATGTGATCAGTCCGACTTCAAGAATATATCACAGGAGTTCAATATTTTGTTGGCACAGCGACCTTGCAAACTACCCCTTTCTCAGTTGTACACAATATTTTGTATTGTTCACATCTGTGTAGGGGGTAGTTTGCGACGTCGCAGTGCAATTTACCCACAAATATCAAATCCCTGTGATTAAATTGTAAAAGAACAAATCCTTCTGTTTCTTCTGTGTAATTACGCTGCAGTGCACCTTACATAAAAAAACAGATTACTTCACAGTATACAGAATGATTTTGCCTCCAGTTGCTCCTGTTATTTGATATGTTGCATACTATAGGCAGAAGCAAGGTTACCCTTTTACCTACTGGTAGTCCAACAAGTTAACCCAAGACGATTGTTGGTTACTGTTGTGTATTTACATTTGGGTTTGACGAGTACTAAACTACTGTCTGCACAGCTCTCTTTGGAAATTGAAGTTTAGTCTACTTTGTTGGCAAATTTGTCAATGGAAATTCATATAGGGTGATAGATATCAAACTTTTAAAACTAATGTTGTAAGTTGTATATTTGTGCAACCAAAGTTACCACTATTTTGCTCACAATGACAGAATTAAAAAAGATGAAGATTTGGAGTTTTCTATGTTAATTTTAGCATGAGGATGCCGATGTTTAACATTGAGACTATTATGACTGTGGAGAAAGTGAATGATGTCATGCTAAAATCAAAATAGAAAAACTATATTCTCTCACTGTGAGTGTAGTATTTGTTGTAGACATATAACTTGCATCGTTAGTTACAAGAGTTCAAGATCTATACCCTAATATGAGTTTTAATCAGAAAAATTTCTGATGAATGAGATAAAACTTCAAATTTTCCAATTCCAACAATACAGGTATGGTACATGTATACAATTGTAGTATACCTGCATTGTTTTGAGCTCGATGAGTTTTCAAGCATATTTTGTAATATAACTGCAATGACTTTATTTTATGTATATCTATGGAGATAGACAGTCTAATACATGTAATTGATTTAACCCTTTTTTCCTTCGACGAGGTATGGTAAGTAGTGATGTGACGATAGTCGCCGACTTTCGATGGTTGATCGCTGAAACCCCTTCAATTTGCAATTACATGTATCAATTGTAAAATTGCATAACGATTGTCTCTTAAACTAGAAAAGGAAGAAGAAGAAGGACAGAAATGACTCAGATGGAATTTATCACGTGCAATACACCCACAAAAATGCCGACTTCTATCATATACATTTGTAACATCATTGTTCGTGTAATTCATTGTGTTGGTTAGCCAGAATCTTTTGAATTTTCTCTTAATCAGTCTTATTAAGTTCTATGTGCAAGTAGCCATACATGATAGGTTCGTTTAATAGTTGTTTTGAACATTTCGATAATTTATAGATAGTTAGTCTCCGATACATGTAGTGCCCGATAATCGATAGTAAAATTTTCCCGATTGCTCTTCACTAATGGTAAGATCCCTAGTAATAACTTTAATAGCGAGCGGAGCTCGCTGCGAAGGCCCGAAGGGCCTTTGCGAGCGAAGCTCGCCCTTATGGTAACACGTATACACTTACCTTAGTGAGAAAATATGCTAAATCAAAGAATGAGAATGTACTACTATGCTTTCAAAAACTTTCGTCCCCTCGCAGACAGAGTTACTGCGGAGATGCTGAATATTGCCATTTAATTTTTTTTCGACTCCGAGTATACGTATATATGTTATACTCAATTTTTGTTTACAAGTTAAATTTATTGACATAATTTTTCGTAAAGCAGATTACGAAATAGCATCGACAACTCGGCGTAACCGCGGAATCTTTTTAGGAAAGCCGACATCTTCGTTTGAGTATTTTGTTTACTGTGCTTCTATGACGTCATTGACGTCATCGCGCCAAATTCTTAATGTCACTTTGACGTTGTAAGATTTTCCTTTTAATGGACGTATTTTGCTTGACGTAAACGCTTCTAAAAAGGTCAATAAACCGGCCAAAGTATTCCCATGGACGATTTTGTGATCAATCCGGATGGCTTCACGTTATTAAGTTTCTCAATCCAGAACACTTCTCGGATTTTACGATAATATTTGGAGGCATCCGAACATTTCTCCAAAATTATAATTTTGGTGTCTTCCTGTTTCTCCCACTTTTGTAAAAAATATATATTGAAGGTTGGAATTGAGGTGGGAAGAACAGGAATAATTACTTAAATAACGGGGTTGCTAGAATCACATAATTAACCAATTTACTAATTAGTACTGAAATTTTACTGGTATTTTGTGCAAGTTTACCTGAATTTTTCTTTATTTCTAGCTTATTATCACCTCGTAGACGTACTTGTAGTAAGGCCATCTTTCGTGTGTGTGGTGTGTAGGGGAGGGGGGGGGGTTGCAAAACTGTGATCACTCTGGAGACAGTCATCGAACATTTTGGTTAAGGTTTCTGGTTGAGGCAAAATCTAAGGAACTGTATGCAGTAGAAACTTTATATTATACATGAAGCATGCCCATGACAAGACCTTTCAATTTATGCCATAACATTTGACCTAGTGACCTTGACCTTGGACCTTGACCTAGTTAAACATTTTGGTTAAAGTTTCTGGTTGAGGCAAAATCTAAGGAACTGTATGCAGTAGAAACTTTATATTATACATGAAGCTTGCCCATGACAAGACCTTTCAATTTATGCCGTAACATTTGACCTAGTGACCTTGGCCTTCGACTTTGACCTACTCAAAGATTTTGATTAAAGTTCCTGGTTTAAACAAAATCTATGGTACTGTATGCAGTAGAAACTTTATATTATTAATGAAGCTCGCCCATGACAAGACCTTTCAATTTATGCCGTAACATTTGACCTAGTGACCTTGACCTTGGACTTTGACCTAATTAAGGATTTTGGTTAAAGTTCCTGGTTTAAGCAAAATCTATGGAACTGTATGCAGTAGAAACTTTATTTTATACATGTAGGTTGCCTCTGACAAAACCTTTCAATTTATGCTGTATTATTTGACCTATTGACCTTGACCCAGTTGGTGACAAAAACTTACTTTGCAATCCGGCCATACCGTCTTTAGCGGTGTTTTATTCAAGGCTGTATTTAATGTTTCAGAATTGAAAGTTAGAAACAGACAGTAGGATTACATTCTATAATTTAGGCATTGTATGATAATCAGTACCATGTGCGGATATGTACTTTAAATTGAAAAGAACTTTGGAATATTTTGGAGCGGAAAATGCATTTTTATATGTGTTTGTATTTTTTCTTTTCTCAAAATACGTCGCCACCCAAGACGTAAAAACAAAATATCATTACTACAGTCTTATACTTTTATCACAATACAATATCATATTGAGACAACAGAATGTATTTTTCATATTCCTTTGATGTAGTATGTCGTATAAAGATGAAAGAAACCTGTTGATTTACTTTTACAGTACGGTTGTCAAGGAAACGGCATTTTTTTTTTTTTGTATTTACGGGGCCCCGATTATCCATTTTATGATACGGATTATACTGAAAGAGGGCGATTTTTTTCTAGCAGAACTTGTTTATGATTTCTTATCTGGTAAGGCTTATGACTTGGAGCAGATACTTCATACATGTACCTACTGATCTTCAAAATCATGCGCGCAAGGTCATTCTGAGAAATCCTTATACAGCATACAGGACTCCTAAGGAGTCAAAAATAGATATATATTCTGACTCTGAGTTGCAGGAAAATGAGTATTATCTGGGCGGCTCTTCATTAGAAATAAATAATCTGACCCAGAAAAATTGCCAGCCTCCACCCCTCCCCTTAGAATCAGATTGTCATCCGCTAATACCATGATAATATTACGTGAAGATGCCCTAGTTTGAAAAAAAAAATTCTGCAATTTATCTTCAGTAAAACGTTTTCATGAAAATACTTTTTCCTAAAAAGCTAGATTTTCACCAGTTACAAGATGTTTTTACACTAATTAGTATCAACTAGATAAACAACTATTAAGTTAATTACTTTCTTTTGTTATATGAAGTGGGAGAAACAGGAATATATATTTTTCAAAAGTGGGAAAAACGGGAAGTAACCATAATTTTGATGTCCGATATTAAAGTGGTTTTCTTTATTGAAATGTTATGAAACAGGCTTTGGACGATTGTATCTGACGTCGGCGAGATGGATTTTTTCCTTTTGGGCGATATGCAATGAGTTATTTATTTTCATTTAACCGTTTTATAACAAAATTAAAATGGCTTGAAATAAAAAAAAATCACATGTAGGAAATATAACCAGGACTGTTTATAAATCCTTGGTCTGACCAGTTCTAGCTGAGCTCTTTAAACTAGATCGTTGATATAAAGTTTCAAAATCATACACCTTTTGTGTTTGCTCGTATTTTTTTGTAAATTTGACTGGAACCCCCCCCCCCCCTCAACCTAATCTAATAATTGCCGGTCAAGGCCAAAACAGGAACGTACAAAGAACCATATTTTAAGCCCCCCCCCCCCCCCCCTTAAAATGTTCATCTGCTGGTCTAGACCAGTTTTATAAATGCCTCTGTGTTTCCACTCGCCTTATACTGCCTTTTTTTTTTTTTTTTGGCAATCACCAAACAGAAAGTTTTGTAAGATAGGATAAACCGTCATGTAGTCTAAAATCATATTTATTTTCTCTCCGCTCGCACAAAAAGGCTTTGCCTTGATTCATATTATTATATACATGTATGTCATCCAATCAGATTGTAGGAAACAAAATGCAAAATGTACCCCAGAATCTTACTGGTTGATTATCATTTAAATCTTCTTATAAATAGTGAAAAGCAATAATGGGACTCTCTTGAACTATATAATGTATATGTACAGCAGCCGAGCTTTCATATTTCACATCCAGAAGAGCTCAGAATACCGAGTAGCTTGTGTTTACTTGTTGTCTTCATCATGCCGACTTAATATAAATCTTGTTTTGTCTTGTTTATCCAGATTCCTTTTGACATGACCATTAATTTGAAACTGTGACCTTGACTTTGAACTTTAGCATCATCATTACATGAGCATCCCAAAGATATGAAAATCTAATATACAGGTATCTCTTCAACTGTATGGGATAGTGTTTTAATATTTCACATGTAGAATATTTCTTTTGACAATAATGTACCTTTGATATATGCATTGTAAATAAAAAAAAACTGACACATTGCAATCCAGCGATACCGTCTTACGGTACATAATGTAGCAGTTTAGGGCTTATTGACAGCATTTTTGTGCGTAGCCTGAAGACATTTCTCTTTGATAGGTCTACTGTACTACCCACTTGTTTTGATAGATTTCATGCATATATCGTTTCTACATCTTGGACTAAATACTTTGTTCTTTTTACAAATGATTTTGTAATTCAGGAATATTTTAGTCTCCAGTTAAAATCTGTATTTATTTCAGTTTTGAGAACATACTAATTCCTATTATTGGAAAGAAAGTAATGGCTGTGCGAAATATTTTCCCTCGATATTCTCGAGACCATTTCCAGTTATTGAATTTGGAGGTATCTGATATTTTGGGGAAACTCTCTTGGCTTTTTCTTTTGGAAAAGGGCAGTGCATGCTTGATCCATGTGGTCACCTATATTGTGGGAAATGGTGAATGTTTAAGTTGACCAGTAACTTTTGAGCAACTGCTGCTGCTTCTTTTGGTTAAATTTGACATTCTTGGTCAAACAATGTACATATCAATGTACCGTACATGTAAAACTCTTTATTGCTGTAGTCTGATTGTCATATAGAAAGATTTCAAAGCTTGTGTGACATAAGAATATTCTCATTTACAAAAACTTTTGTTTGAAAGTACATGTGTAGACATGTGAAGAAATTTGCACTATATATGTCTGTGGACATTTTCTTTTTCAATTTGAGTCATGACAATTTCCTCTTAAGATTGTGTAACTTAGTATCTTTCTAGAACAGCTAAGTTTATATATACAATGCTCAAAAATATTAAGGGAGCAAGGTTTCTACTGGCGTTTCAGATATTTGCAGTTGCTTATTCTATGTAATGAACAAAAATACATTTAGACATATTTGATTGTCAGTTCTTACTTACCTGTTTCTGTATCAAACAGATTAACTGTTACATGATATGACATGATTAGATAACCTTGCTGATTCCAAATAATATTACATTCTATATACAGTTACAAACTGTATATTGCAACATAAAAATTGCTCCTTTAATTTTTTGGAGCAGTGTATATACAATGTATATGAATCACAGGTTTGTAAATTAATGATAAGATCATTTCATATATTATGATAGATTATGATGAAAGATTTTAAAGTCTTTATAAACATGATAAATGAAACTAGCAGTTTGTTTCAGGATAACGGTTATCAATGATTTAATTTACAGCTTATTAGTTATGCTATCTGTTGTTTTAGTCTGACGAAGAGTTGGCAAAGTTACCAGAGAAAGAAAGATGGAGGTATGACTATGATGATAGAAAAAACAGTATTTCATTTTAATTTGCATATACATGTACTGTAATTTTTAAAGAAAAGAAAAAAAAAAGAGCCATTCTACAAATTAAAAATACAACATTGTGAACACTATACAAGATAGGCTGTGAGATTTATTTCAAGTATAGATATGAAATTCAGCATGTTCAAGGGTCACATATGTGCAGTATCACTACATCATTTTACTGAGACATGTACATCAGATGAGAACAGGACTCCGCACCATAAACCCTTTGTCTGTATTGTTTGTCCGCAAAAACTTTAACCTTGGGCCCTTGACCATAAATTTTGAATGGTAAGAGATAGGGCTTTGATATTTCACATGTGCATTCCTTGTGACAAGACCTTTCCATGAATACCAAAATTTTTGACTCTGTGATCTTGACCTTGGAGTTTGACCATTTTACAATTTTTACTGACAAAGATGCCGGTGGGGGCATTCGTGCTACATAAACACATAATTTAAAAAAATTTTTTTCATTCATTGAATAAAAACTATAAGACTTCCCATGAATTTTCAGGATAGAACATCAGCGTCTACACGAGAAACATCGAGGGCACGAAGCCATGCACATGGAGATGGTGCTAATATTGATAGCCACTTTGGTTGTTGCTCAAATCTTATTGATGCAGTGGAAGCAAAGATACTTCAAGTCTTATCAAGTAAGTATGCTAGAAAGTATATCTATGCCAGTCTGTGTCATGTATCTTTCAAAGAGTATAGGAATAAGCTAAAAAAAAATTCCATAGGATTATACAGAATTTTTTCTAAAACATACATATTATACCACAAAAAATTGACAGGGTGGCCACAGATTCTGGAAAACAGGAAAAATGCTAAAAAAAAATTCCCTGCAGGGAAAAGTAAGGGAATTATAATATTTCATAAAAGTCATGGAAAAAGCAGGGAATTTTCTAGTAAATGTTTAGAAAAATGAGGAGTACCTGCTGGAATGGACAATATGTATTTGTATAAAGTAAAAAAAATACATTTTACTGCTGATATGTTGACTTGAAAATTTTTTGTCTCGCTTCGCTTGGAGTTGGGAAAAATCATGGAAATTTCAGGGAATTTCATCCATCAAAATCTGTGGTCACCCTGATTGAGCAAAAGAAAATAATGGCTAAAGTAAGGTTGATTTGTATAGACTGTATTATGCCTATCAGAGACAGATATACTTTGTATGACACTTTGAGTCCTTCCCTTCGTCCTATGAGCAGGAACATCTTCCAAGGTAAAAGACCAATGGTTATCAAGGTGGAAGGTCAAGGTCAAAGTCATTTGCACTACTCATGAATCTTTATGGACTGGGTACAGAAAAAATATGTAGTCTTAGGATCTTTATCCTAGCACAATCCAAGGTGAAAGGTTGAAGCTCTGAAATAGTGTAAAAGAGGCATAAATGTGAAGTATGCAAAAACGAATTGTATAATATTCATGAATATGTACAATGAATTACTTTATTCAATCACTTAAAACCATATTGAATAGGAATACACTGATGTAGTTTTACTTATTATCGTAGAATTTGTTAAATTTTCTTCTTTTCATCTTCTTCTCTTTTTCAGAAAGCAACTTTATTGGGGATGTGGGTCATTCCCCCTGTATTTTGTATAAAGTTTGGTTGGGTACGTTTCCTAGTGATATGGACTATATTTTCTGTGATAACAGGATTTATTACCTTTAAAGCAACCAGAAAACCATTAGCAGGGAGAACACCAAGGTAAGAAAATGACAAAATACTTATGAGTATGTCCATGCTGCCTTCTTAGTAACAGGAAAAAGTAGAGGAAATAATTGGTTTGTATAGGTCATGGAAATTCTTTGATTTGGTACAGATTTTGATGGTATTTCATGTTCCTTTTAACTCTATTATCTTTAGTTACATAAAGTGTCATTTATAGCAGAATTATACTAATCAGCACAAAACTTTCAAAATTTTCGAGGTAGCAGAATACAACAAAACAAGTTGGTAGTAGAACAGGTTAATGTATGGTTCAAATTATTAGAAATTACATGTAGGATACCTTATTTTGCCCATCTCACACATTCAGTTATTTAATTTGTATGGGAGGGCTTCAACTCCTTCCTGACTAGATCGCTGTGGTGCAGGTCGATTGCGTATCGCAGTTGCTTGTTACCAGGTAGTGCATTTTATAATGAAAACCACAAAGGATATTTTACTCCAGTGTCAAAACAAACATGTACATGTACTTTGATAGCAAATAACAGTAAAATTCCTAGTCTTAATCCATGTTCTATAAAGATGATTATTTTGAAAATCCACATGCTATGAGGATGATTATTTTAAAAATCTTGCTAGAAAAATGCATCTGATAAGGTTTTATACACACAGCTTGGACGTTCATCGTTGAGTAACATAATTTATAAAGGGAATTTTACCGATATGAAAGCAGAAATTACTTAACATATAGGTACTATCATCACGTAATCATGTGGTGACATTGAATAGAAAATGCACTATCATCTTACATATACATGTATGTTGAGTAACATTATTTATTTATACTATCATCATGTAATCATGCGGTAACATGGAATGGTGATACACAATTGGATTGAAATACAGCAGCCTATGGGAAGAAAATAAAAGCCCTCCTATATACAATAAATAACTGAATAGAAAGGTGTGATGGGCGAAATATTAAAGTAGGATATGAGTTAACATGGAAGTGGTTTTGGTATGAGTTGTTTGTATGGTGAGATATGAATAAGCAGGTATAAGTTTGCTATAGTACAAGATGTACAAATATGTGTATGATAAATATTCATGATGTTTCATCTTTTTTCTCTTTCAGATTAGTATACAAGTGGTTTTTGGTGATCTACAAAATTAGTTATTTTCTTGGAATAGTTGGATATATTGCAGTTATGTTCACATTATTAGGCCTAAATCTGTTATTACTTATTAAGCCCCAGACAGCCATGGATTTTGGCTTATTATTGCTATATTATGGACTGTACTTTGGGGTTGTTTCCAGAGATTTTGCAGAAGTGTGTTCAGATACAATGGCAGCTCATATAGGGGTGAGTAAAAAAAAGTTTTTCAATGATTTTGTTGACTTGCAAGAAAATGGACATTTTGAGTTTCAAGCATAGTACGAACAAATTATTTGATAATAACTCACAATGTCCATTTACTTGCGAGTCAAGAAAATCATTGAAAAACTTTTTTTTACGTGTATGTGTAACAATTGGTTAAAAGTTGTTTCAGTATTGAGTTTAAAAAGATTATAAGCTTTAGGTCTGTCTTCAACTTGTGAAGATATGTATTATAATACTTGTTTATGTATTACTTGCAAAATTCAGGGAAAGTCCAAACTTTTGAGTTAGCCTTAAGCTTTACTATAGACGGAACCCTCACCCTTATTTTAAACCTTACACTTTACTCTAACTTTTTCCTTGCTTTTATGCAAGTTCCTATCCTAGAGATTTTTTAAAGTTTCATAGACCATAACATTTTATTACTACTATATACTATTTTACTAAATCTGTTATATACATTGTAAGTGAAAGGGTATTGTTCTGCTGATGTTCCAGTAACATTTTTACAGACAGAGATTTTTCCCTGCAAAATATAAGGATTGTCTCCCCATGCCCAGAAATGATTTCTATTTGTTTGTATATTTACAGTACTACACAGAAACAGGTCTTCCAGGGAAGAGGTTAGATCCATCAGTGTGTGGGCTATGTAATAACTCCATTATAGTCACCAATAATGATGATGCTATAATAGAAGCTACATGCAAACTAGGATGTGATCATATGTATCCTTCAGATTTAATAGATTGGTTTAAGAATGTCCTCTTCGGCAAGAAGTTTGGATATACATCTTGAACAGATAAGGTTAATTGTTCTGACAGCATCAATAAGATGTGATAATTTATTACTGTAAAATCATAAATTTTCATTGGGGATTTAATTTCGTTATTTTCGTGGGTGGTTAAAAACAAAATTAAATCCATGACGAAAATTTGCTTTGACTTTGATAGATTTAAATATGTAATTGAGATTTTATTGACTGTGTTGTACATTATTGACAGACATTGACAATACATGTTTCTCACTTTCGTTGTCTGTATGCAATGTTATCCCTTTTTTAAATCTTCATTTTTAAAATGTTCATTTCTGTAAATTTATTTGTTGAATGGGTAGTATAAACAGCCGGAGATATCGGTCCAGGTAGCAATCTTTTAATAAAAGTCTGCATACTAATATTGCATGGACCCGGTAATAGAATCGTTACACTTGTAAATCAATCAACTATAATCTATTGTCCATTAGCTATGAAGCCAAACTTTCTAATTACGGTCAAAGCCAAACAAACAATTAAAAGGCCAAACACGTAATTACTTGTAAAACATCCCCAATACATAAAAAAAATAACGCATATCATCTGACAGCGCTCGGACAAGCTATCAGATTAAAGAGAGCCAAATTGCTTGAGAGGGTTAAAGCTCGGGGTACCTAGTGAATTTTATCCATTCTTACACAATACAAATTCGTTTTCGTAACTCTACCGTGACATACAAGTTTTACAGATGTACGACGTTTTATTTCTTTAATTATCATATTCTTTATTCAATCATTATGAATTTTTGGCCGGATTGCAAAGCAATTCCGGTCTATAGATTGACGATGTCCGTCTGTCCGTCTGTCCGTCTGTCCGTCTGCCGTCAACATTTTGGTTAAAGTTTCTGGTTGAGGCAAAATCTAAGGAACTATATGCAGTAGAAACTTTATATTATACATGAAGGTTGCCCATGACAAGACCTTTCAATTTATGCTGTAACATTTGACCTAGTGACCTTGACCTTGGACTTTGACCTAGTTAAAGATTTTGGTTAAAGTTCCTGGTTTAAGCAAAATCTATGGAACTATATGCAGTAGAAACTTTATATTATACATGAAGGTTGCCCATGACAAGACCTTTCAATTTATGCCGTAACATTTGACCTAGTGACCTTGACCTTGGACTTTGACCTAGTTAAAGATTTTGGTTAAAGTTCCTGGTTTAAGCAAAATCTATGGAACTATATGCAGTAGAAACTTTATATTATACATGAAGGTTGCCCATGACAAGACCTTTCAATTTATGCTGTAACATTTGACCTAGTGACCTTGACCTTGGACTTTGACCTAGTTAAAGATTTTGGTTAAAGTTCCTGGTTTAAGCAAAATCTAAGGAACTGTATGCAGTAGAAACCTTATATTATACATATAGGTTGTCCATGACAAGACCTTTCAATTTATGCCGTAACATTTGACCTAGTGACCTTGACCTTGGACTTTGACCTAGTTAAAGATTTTGGTTAAAGTTCCTGGTTTAAGCAAAATCTATGGAACTGTTTGCAGTAGAAACTTTATATTATACATGTATGTTGCCCATGACGAGATCTTTCAATTTATGCTGTAACATTGGACCTATTGACCTTGACCTTGGACTTTGACCTAGTTAAAGATTTTGGTCAAAGTTTCTGGTTTAATCAAAATCTAAGGAACTGTATGCAGAAGAAACCTTATATTATACATTTAGGTAACCCATGATGAGACCTTTCAAATTATGCCGTTACATTGGACCTAGTGACTTTGACCTTGGACTTTGACCCAGTTAAAGATTTTGGTTAAAGTTACTGGTTTAAGCAAAATCTAAGGAACTGTATGCAGTAGAAACTGTATATTATACATGTAGGTTGCCCATGATGAGACCTTTCAATTTATGCCGTAACATTTGACCCAGTGACCTTGACCTTGGATTTGACCCAGTTAAAGATTTTGGTTAAAGTTCTTGGTTTAAGCAAAATCTAAGGAACTGTATGCAGTAGAAACCTTATATTATACATTTAGGTTGCCCATGACGAGACCTTTCAATTTATGCCGTAACATTGGACCTAGTGACCTTGACCTTGGACTTTGACCTAGTTAAAGACTTTGGTTAAAGTTCCTGGTTTAAGCAAAATCTAAGGAACTGTATACAGTAGAAACTTTATATTATACATGCCTCTGACAAGACCTCTCAATGTATGCTGTAATATTGGACTTAGTGACCTTGACCCAGTTGGTGACAAAAACTTACTTTGCAATCCGGCCATACCGTCTTTAGCGGTGTTTTATTTTTTTTTTTGAAAGTCAGAAATCAACGAAATTAAATGTCAACGAAAACAGTTTCTGTCCCAAAACAACGAAATTTTAAACCGACGAAAATAAATGATTTTACAGTAATTCTTTTGATAATAAAACTTGTTTTAAGTTATACAAAATTGATTGGTTGTTTCGCAGACACTGCTGCGCGCTATAATTTGCCGTCGACGAGATATTTTCATTGCAATTGTGGAAAAAAGTACCTGTGTCTCATTTTCAATGGTTACTTAAAAACGAAATATCTAGATTCTGATTCTATTTATTTCATTCATAATGTGTAAAGGTAATTACATTGTCCTGTCGAAAAGATTGTCCAAACAGTGCTCGATGAATATTTAAGTGTAGTCACAGCATGTTCACTATTTACTGTTACAGGTATTCTGCAAGGTTAGGACAACTTTTTTAAAAGAAAATTGTATAGCTATTGTATAAACCACATGCCGAAACGTGTCGCGTGTCGTACACACTTAAACAGCTGATTCGCATGTTT
This sequence comes from Pinctada imbricata, assembly GCA_033119305.1. NCBI lineage: Eukaryota > Metazoa > Mollusca > Bivalvia > Pterioida > Pteriidae > Pinctada > Pinctada imbricata. The sequence continues at coordinate 42,435,948 of VSWD01000006.1, forward strand.
AATACATCTAGTAAAACTTTTGATGATTATGCCGGACAGTTGTAATGTCTGTTGATAATGACGTTCATGATGTAAAAAGTAAGCACTGACCACAAAAGCTACATACTTTAAAGATTCAAACATTTACGGATAAAAGAATGTACGGTACCTTTGTAGAAATGCTGATCAATTTTGTTTAAACACACTGTACGATTTCTAATGCAATTAGATTCGGCTTCTTCTAGACTTGATTCTGAAGTTATATCCTAAATATGCCAAAAGTTTGACCTAATGACCAGATGAATATGTAAATGGATATAAAAAGAGGGCGTACGTAATACAATCCGTGCTCTGCCGCCGCGAGCTCATGTATGTTATCACCCGAGGAGTCCGACTGACATTCAGAGAGGACAGGTGGTCGAGGCCCTGTCTTGGAGTCCCGTCGTCACAGTCAGTCAGAGTGCAAGTTTTAAGAATGCGCTTGTACAAGACTGTAGATTGGTCAAGTACCAAGCCTAGTGTCGGTCTGGTGACATTAAGATCATATCCACGGTTTACAAACCTTCAAATGTGATTCTTTTGTTATTCATTGGTCATTTTATTTCATAAAGACCGCGGACGATTCTAAATGTACCTAGGTTTTATGAACGTTCAGTGAAGTGTGGAGGTCAATAAAAAACAATGAGGGGCGGAGAATAGAAAATTATTTCAGTCGCGGGTGTGAATTGTTTTGATTATAATGAGTATTCGGCCATGGTATAGAAAATATTGTGTTTCAAGTCCGCTAAAGACATCCTTTTATAAGAAATGTTAACAGAAAAAGAAAAGATTCTTCTTTCCCGAAAACCGCAAAATGCCATTTCAAATCAATCTAGATCCCTATTGCGATTCTTGAATTCATTCTAAATGCTTTTTAGCTCGCCGGGACGAATGTCCGGAGAGGTATTGTCATACCCCCGGTGTCGGCGTTGGCGTTGGTGTTGGCGTTGGTGTTGGCGTTGGCATCTGCGTGCGCGTGCACAAAAACTTTAACCTTGCTTATAACTTTTAAACCAATACAGATTGGGCTTTCATATTTCACATGTGCATTCCTTGTGACAAGACCTTTCCATGGATACCAAAATTTTTGACCTTGTGACCTTGACCTTGGAGATTGACCTACTTTTGAAAAACTTTAACCTTGGCCATATTTTTGGAATGGTAAGTGATAGGGCTTTGATATTTCACATGTGTATTCCTTGTGACAAGACCTTTCCATGGATACCAAAATTTTTGACTTTGTGACCTTGACCTTGGAGATTGACCTACTTTTGAAAAACTTTAACCTTGGCCATATTTTTGGAATGGTAAGTGATAGGGCTTTGATATTTCACATGTGTATTCCTTGTGACAAGACCTTTCCATGGATACCAAAATTTTTGACCTTGTGACCTTGACCTTGGAGATGATTGACCTACTTTTGAAAAACTTTAACCTTGGCCATATTTTTTGAATGGTAAGTGATAGGGCTTTGATATTTCACATGTGTATTCCTTGTGACAAGACCTTTCCATGGATACCAAAATTTTTGACCTTGTGACCTTGACCTTGGAGATGATTGACCTACTTTTGAAAAACTTTAACCTTGGCCATATTTTTTGAATGGTAAGTGATAGGGCTTTGATATTTCACATGTGTATTCCTTGTGACAAGACGTTTCCATGGATACCAAAAATTTTGACTTTGTGACCTTGACCTTGGAGATGATTGACCTACTTTTGAAAAACTTTAACCTTGGCCATATTTTTGGAATGGTAAGTGATAGGGCTTTGATATTTCACATGTGTATTCCTTGTGACAAGACCTTTCCATGGATACCAAAATTTTTGACCTTGTGACCTTGACCTTGGAGATGATTGACCTACTTTTGAAAAACTTTAACCTTGGCCATATTTTTTGAATGGTAAGTGATAGGGCTTTGATATTTCACATGTGTATTCCTTGTGACAAGACGTTTCCATGGATACCAAAAATTTTGACTTTGTGACCTTGACCTTGGAGATGATTGACCTACTTTTGAAAAACTTTAACCTTGGCCATATTTTTGGAATGGTAAGTGATAGGGCTTTGATATTTCACATGTGTATTCCTTGTGACAAGACCTTTCCATGGATACCAAAATTTTTGACCTTGTGACCTTGACCTTGGAGATGATTGACCTACTTTTGAAAAACTTTAACCTTGGCCATATTTTTTGAATGGTAAGTGATAGGGCTTTGATATTTCACATGTGTATTCCTTGTGACAAGACGTTTCCATGGATACCAAAAATTTTGACTTTGTGACCTTGACCTTGGAGATGATTGACCTTCTTTTGAAAAACTTTAACCTTGGCCATATTTTTGGAATGGTAAGTGATAGGGCTTTGATATTTCACATGTGTATTCCTTGTGACAAGACCTTTCCATGGATACCAAAATTTTTGACCTTGTGACCTTGACCTTGGAGATGATTGACCTACTTTTGAAAAACTTTAACCTTGGCCATATTTTTTGAATGGTAAGTGATAGGGCTTTGATATTTCACATGTGCATTCCTTGTGATAAGACCTTTTTTATTGTTGTTGTTGCAATTTACATATGGTTGCCACCGGCGAGCTGTGTTGTCATTCTGACAAGTCTGGTTAAATATATGTATATTGAGGAACTTGATGAACAAAATAAAGAAATATTATACTCACTTGATTAGAAAATCTTCTTATCTCTATTTGCAATAATGTAATCACATATATAAAAACTTTAATGGAAATAGAATTCATTGTTACACTATTATTTTCTTCTTTGACCGACTACAGGGTATCTTTCAGAAAATTATCGGGATGTATAACACATTATTTTACTTCTTTGGCCTAATAATCGTTACCGTTGCATATTTCCACCTGATAATTTGCATGGTCAATTTCATTTTGAAAAGAAGGGGTGTACAAAATATTGTGATTTTTATTTTTCGGAAAATTGAAGAAAATCTGCGGTTTGTAAGTCGGATTAAGACCTCGTTGAGGTCTGTATGAAGGTTAGATGCCCTCGGAGAGAACAGGGTGGTGTTTAAAGACCTCGGCCTTCGGCCTCGGTCTTTAAACACCACCCTGTTCTTTCCTTGGGCATCTAACCTTCATACAGACCTCAACTCGGTCTTTATCCTATACATGAAAGGCGTTTGATGATTCTGACGCATTTTCAATAGTGATAATAAAATAAAACAATAAAACATCGATTTTTAAGATCGTTTTTCAGTGTACTCTTACATCATATTTTGAAAAGTCTAATATTCGTAATTTATTCTTATAGAATAAATCATTTTTGGGAGCACTGAATTGGAATATCGCAACATTTTTGCGATTTAATAGATCAACTTGACATTTTTCAAATTTCATCCCTTTTCTTTCAGTTTTGTTTTGGCCCTTAGATATGAGAGAAAAAAACTCTTTCATGTTCTTCTATGAAAGATACATCGTTTCCAAAATGGGTTTCAAAATTTTGCAAGCCTGGGGTTTAACATGATTTTGAGACCCCTCGGGTGGAACATATGTATCTTTCATAGAAGATCATGAAAGAGTCTTATAACCTGCTAACTTCAGTGACTATAATATTGAATAACTCAAAGATGTATTCATAAAAGCTACTTGAATTTTTTGTGCTAGCTTAATTCTTTTCTCTATTGAAACTTAAAAATGTATTACGCTAAGAAAAATGATCAATATGATAATCTGACATCGTAATCAAGTTCTTGTATTCCAGCCGGCTAGTTTGTATTGTTTCCTTAACTCGACTCAGATTTCATGAATTCTGTATACGAGGATGGTGCATTGTGGGTAAGAAGCAGACATGCCCATACTGTAAAGAGAAAGTAGATTTAAAAAGAATGTTTCCTAGTCCGTATCCTTTTTCTGTGTATATCTTTCTCTATGACTTCAAGGTAATGATTTATGCCTTAGTTAAGAGTACAATAAAATTCATAAAAGTTTTATTTCAAGAAAAAATTCATATACTTTTGATTGAAATTCTTACATATTTATCATTCTCAATGGAATAATTGGGATAATTTTAGACAAAAAAAACAAAAACAAAACAAAATACAAACAAAAACTGATTATTAACATAATGCAGCTAACACAAATTACCGGTATCTGTTAAAGGAGCTGTTAAGATAAGGGCCGGATTTAGCCCTGAAAGCACTCGATTATTTCTCGTGCATTGTCATTCCACTTTAGATAAGAATTAGTCAGAATAAAAATATAAAGTACTATAAGATTCTTAGTAGGTATTTTATGTAAATAAATTAGGTGAAAGATGTTATAATTACGGGTTGAAGAGGTAGGGGTACAGATGACGGAAAACGTCGAATATGGAACGAAAATGGACAAAAAATGCATTATTTTACACATTTTTTATGTTTATTATACTTCTGTTACCTTTTCAAGTCTTAATTGGATAAGAGAAATTAACTTTGAGGTTATTATATCAATATAATCGGCAAACTCTGCAATCCGGAAACTGAAAAACGGTTTTATTTCGTTCTTCTCAGCCATTTATGTATGTTTCTGGCGCAAAATACACACGGTGTAGAAATAGACAACTTTCTCGTTTATTTCCTTCTAAACGGTTAAACATTTGATCAAAACACACTCTGAATATATTGTTCCATGATATAAAATGAAAAAAATTCAATGATAACCTATTTTATCGCTCTGGAGACACATTTAAAAATAGTCATCCATCCCCCCTTTTTTTCGTTTTTCGCCTGTGGGACATTTTTCCCCCCCTCGCTTCAGAACCCCACTTGGTCAGAAAATGTGTTTTATTGATATACACCTTTGGTGAAAGTGTCATTTGAAAGTGAGGGGGGGGAACGATGTTGTATAAAATTTTACCTTTTTCCATTGATTTCTGTATAAAAAACGCCTATATTGACCCAAATATCGGTCTTATTTTGAATAAATTATCCCATCTGATAGCAGATTCACATGTGGACCAAGTTACTTGACATTTCTACCGAAAAAAATTCTTAAATTTTGCATTTTGAAATTTCGACTTTTCAGGGCAGATTTTACGCCTTATCTTAACAGCTCCTTCTAGTATGTTTAGTAAGACTAAAGAACCATGCAATATTGTTAAACATTGTGAATGAATTATCATATCAATTTACATAAGTGTTATTTAAAAGACATTCAACTTGAATTCAAGAATTACATTGAGAAAACTAATAAGTTATAACAGTAATTCTAAAAATCAGCAGGTCTGTCTACAGTTGTCACATGCTTTATAACTCAATGGATTAACATGGATAATTTAGATCTAAAAGAAAGGAAAATGAAACAAAAAAATTCATAATAAAATGTGTAGAACACCTTGAAGGTATATATTTTTCACAATTCAAGAATTCTATATTTATACATGTATCTGTAAAGTATAAAAAAGATAGGAAATCACCTATATATGCAATATATATATAATATGACAATATCCTTAACTCCCCTACAGATGGGACAGACCACATATGTTATATGGGAATCTATTAGACTGGATCAGATATTTAGTTGCCTGGCAACCACTCATAATCATGTTAGTTCAGGGAATCAACTGGTCCTTAGGATTAGAATAGAACAATTAATGATGAATATTAGATGTTTTATATTTATTTAATGTATACTTAGGGAGAGAAATTACTTACATGTAGTTGAATTTTTGTTATGTTGTTATAGATTATCAATAATTAAGGACATTGAAACTTGAGAATAGATAACCATTTCTCAAGGTTTGCCAAAGACTAGAATATTGAATAAATCGGTGTTCATATGAAATCCATTCAAAATTGACAAATATGGAGCTACATGTATTACTACAAACTCAGTTTGCTTTGTGTTGTTTTGTTATGTGACTCCATATTCATTGCCATAGCAATTATCATTTTCATACCCCTCTACAGATGATTTGTATCATTCTGTCTGTTTGTCCCATTGTCTGTCCTAAACTTTAATCAAAGGTTTGACCTTAGGACCTTCATTTCATATGATAGAGGTAAGTAATAAGTGTTTCACAAGCATTTATTTTCTGTACAGAAAGAAAGATATGGTTTTATTTGGGTAAGTATGTAACAGTATAAAATTAGGGAAAAAATTATTGCTTGATATAGTAATATAATGGACATGCAAGGTAATGTGCTGTGTAAACATGTGTCCCTGATGGAATATTTTTTGTTTGTCATTTTGTAAATTTAAAAAAGGCTATCTATGTGCTTTATCAAATATATAAAACTTGAACATTTATGATGCTTTTATTTATTGAGAATTTGTTGTATATGTCTTTGGTTTGTCTGTGATTTTGTATGCATGTCTGCCCTTCTGTTAATCCTAACTCTTAACCGTTTTATTTTGGGGACAGTTATTTTCAAAAGCCTTTGTTGTCATCGGTTGATTTGCTGTATATTGTAAAGAATAAAGCTATTTTCCATTTATTTTTAGGTCAGTAGGTTGAAAGTCATAGAATAATTATGACAATACATTCACAACTTTATTCATAAAACTGTAATTATTCACAGTGAATGGTATTGGAAGGATCATGATCTATTATAGCTCAATATGATTCTCTCTGTTTGTTTCTCAGTCAATTCTTCTGTCAGACTCCAGCGTTTAAGGCTATTCTTTTTAGTCCCCTTTCAACAAAACTGAAAAGGACTGTCCTGTCTGTCAGTTAGTCTGCCTGTCTGTTCACACTGTCTGTAACTTTGTGTGTCTGTTCATCTGTCATAATTGAGTTTACAATAGTCACGGTTGATGAATATTTCGAGGAGTTTTGCCCTTTTGATGACAATATTTATGTTTCCTGCAACGCAAGACTGACATTTAGGGAAAATTTTTTTAACTGCCAGTAGAAGACTTTTTGTTGTAAATTTCAACAGAATATTTTCTTATTCTCTCTTATTTCTTATTTCTCATTTCGACAACAGACAAATTCATTTTGGGCTACAAAAGGCAAATAACAGAATAAATACTTGTCGCATATTCATTTTGAACACTACAGATTCAATATGAATTGAATTAATGTGAAAAATACACCATAATGTCTTAGCTCCTTTTTAATGATTAATTTTATGAAGAAACCAAACAATAAGACGATAATGAAATTTACAGACAGATGACATTAGTAAGATAAGATAAGCTTTATTTAAAGTCGGCAAGTCAGTCTAGCAATATAACACAAGCTCTGATGAGCTTTTAGACAGACATGATGATAGTATTTGTTTTAAGGGTATCTAAGGTTTATAAAGAGCTTAATCATCGGTCATTAAGGTTTTCATTACCATATTTATTTGTACATTTATTGACATGAAGTTCTTTTATGTTGAAATTTATTAGATGTTGTATATTTGTCAGTTATTAATTAATTTTTAAATCAAATATAATGGCCATTTGTCTATTCATGCTGTAACAGAACAAACCTAATCCTTGAAGCCTTGGAGATTTTTCTTTGAACCACAGACTTCAGAGGGAATGTAATCTTTGTGATAAATGATTGAACAAATGAAAGCCAACCAGTGAAGAAGCTTGAAGCTTTTATCTAAAAGTGGAATATTTCATGACCCACAAAATGTCAATATACATCTATTTCATTATATAACAATATGTTAGCAAAGAGTTGCTCAATCATTACTTTCTGTTGTAATCTTCTGATAAGTCTAGTCATTTTTCACTTTCAAATTTAGGGAAAATCTTGAAACAGATTTTGAGCTACTTAATGAGGGATCATGAAAGTTTGACACTTTACCTGATGGTAAACGTTTACATTATGATGTAATAATCAAATCTGCCATCACTGTATTGCTTGACAGGCCATTGATTTTATGACGTCATATTGTAAAAGTCGGCAGCATCAGGGCAATGGCAATTCAGAATTTATAAATGCATTAAAATACATTGGTTTTATGACGTTAATCAGTTTTCACTTTTTAGGCAACAAATTGTAATCAATTTCCAAAATACATTAACTTTATTTACAGAACGTGTTCCTTTCAACTTTGTCTTATTATTTAAATGGTGTGTGAGAGAGAGGTGAGTGAGGGTTAGGTTGAGTGAGTGAGAGTGTGGGAATCTTGTTTCAGTAAGTGCATGTAATCGTATTGTTTAGACTCCAGTGGGAACATTGAAATAGGTATGATCTGTAAGGAGTACTTGGATGCGAATTTTGTGTTATGAATCATGAGTGTTTATATTGTTAATGGATGTTTATCAGATTCAGGACAATTTTAATTGCCATCATTGCAAAGATATGAAATAAATCCAGTGAAACTTAAAAGATATTCTGCATCTTTTTTGCCTTTCAAAAACACAAGCAAGTCTCAGGGTTGGTGTTGTACAGCATAAACTTTGTTAGTATCTATAAATGAAGAAAGAAATTATCTCCAACAAGCTCTCATTGTAACAATAAGTCTGAAATGTATAACACAAGAACAAAAACAGCAAGACTGTGTCAAAATTTTGTCAAAACAACAACAGCAAAACTTTCAAACCAAAACATCAAAACTGTCAAATCAATAACAGCAAACTATGTCAAATCATTAACAGCAAAACAATTACAGCGAGAATGTGTCAAAATAATAAAAGTAAAATTGTGTCAAAACAATAACAAAACTGTCAAAACAATAACAGCAAAATTGTCAAAACAACAGCAAGAATGTTTCAAAGTAATAACAGCAAAACTGTCCAAACAATAGCAACAAAACTTTCTAAACAACATCAAAACTGTCAAATCAATAACAGCAAACTATGTCAAATCAATAACAGCAAAACAATTACAACGAGAATGTGTCAAAATAATAAAAGTAAAATTGTGTCAAAACAATAACAAAACTGTCAAAACAACAACAGCAAGACTGTCAAAACAATAACAGCAAGGTTATCAAGACAATAAAAGCAAACTCTATCAAAACAATTATAGCAAAACTGTCAAAACAATAAGAGCAAGACTAAATGACAAAATTAAAACAATGACAACAGCTTGACAAAATACAATTAGACAATAGTAGCAAGACATTAAATGGCAACAACAAACTGTACGACAAACAAAACGGGCATCAACAAAACAGTAACAGCAAGATACTAAACAATTACAACAGCAGTAACAGAAACATGAAACTCAAAGACATTAAACATCAAGATAACAGCAAAACACTTAAAATCAAATCCATGACAACAACTTGATACTAAACAAAAATGTGTAAATCAGAACATTGTCAACAAGTAAGAAAAGAGTACAAATAAGACCAATTTGACATTGACAAGATTTGCAGATGGCAACCTTATCTGGACAAAAAAATCTTAAATGGTCGTATGTTGAATAAAATATAGTGTCTCAGAAAACTGAGACTTTCTCTGCATACTAGTACTTGGGAATAAGTTCCTATTACATAATATTAAGGAAATGTACTAAAGGTCGAAGACACTTCAGACACAGACTTCTGCATCTTTATAATATATGCTTTGATTGCTGTACGTTTCTCGTACAATGAATTGTTGGAAAAGAAGTACGAGAGTACACATTGGACATCTGTGTTGCTTGTCAGGATTCAAGACCATTTTGTCTGGTATCTGCAGGGTCAAGGTCATGTCACATTGTGTCACATACCTATTCATGAAAAGTTATATGCGCGTTCAAGTGAATATCGTCAAAGTTAATACTCTTAGAGAGCTATTCATTCAACAATATTTACATCGTTATGTCGATGTGATATGCAAATAGACTGGAGGTATAGTATGGACTTTCTTTGTTGTGATCAAGCTTTGTTGTGATCAAGCATTGCATTCACTCTTTCACAAACTCGGACAAAGCCTCAAACTAAAACAATACATAACTATACATGGAATGAGAAACCCAGAAATAGAATAAATAACCATGAATATGTTATTAGAGAATTTACAAATATGTGACAAGTATAGTGCAGAAATACCGTCAAACTTAGCAAACGATATCCATGGAGACTTTTAAAGTCCACCAGCAGCGATACCAATATAGCTGAGATTGTCAATTATAATATTGATGTGTTCCATTGTACCTTATGCGCATTACAATGTCAATTATAAATTGATGTGTTCCATTGTACCTTATGCGCATTACAATGCCAATTATAATATTGATGTGTTCCATTGTACCTTATGCGCATTACAATGTCAATTATAATATTGATGTGTTCCATTTACCTTACGCGCATTACAATGTCAATTATAATATTGATGTGTTCCATTGTACCTTATGCGCATTACAATGCCAATTATAATATTGATGTGTTCCATTGTACCTTACGCGCATTACAATGTCAATTATAATATTGATTTGTTCCATTGTACCTTATGCGCATAACAATGTCAATTATAATACTGATGTGTTCCATTGTACCTTACGCTCATAACAATGTCAATTATAATATTGATTTGTTCCATTGTACCTTATGCGCATTACAATGCCAATTATAATATTGATGTGTTCCATTGTACCTTATGCGCAAAACAATGTCAATTATAATATTGATGTGTTCCATTGTACCTTACGCGCTTTACAATGTCAATTATGATATTGATTTGTTCCATTGTTCCTTATGCGCATTACAATGCCAATTATGATATTGATGTGTTCCATTGTACCTTATGCGCATTACAATGCCAATTATAATATTGATGTGTTCCATTGTACCTAATGCGCATTACAATGTCAATTATAAATTGATGTGTTCCATTGTACCTTATGCGCATTACAATGCCAATTATAATATTGATGTGTTCCATTGTACCTTATGCGCATTACAATGTCAATTATAATATTGATGTGTTCCATTTACCTTACGCGCATTACAATGTCAATTATGATATTGATTTGTTCCATTGTTCCTTATGCGCATTACAATGCCAATTATAATATTGATGTGTTCCATTGTACCTTATGCGCATTACAATGTCAATTATAAATTGATGTGTTCCATTGTACCTTATGCGCATTACAATGTCAATTATAATATTGATGTGTTCCATTGTACCTTATGCGCATTACAATGTCAATTATAAATTGATGTGTTCCATTGTACCTTATGCGCATTACAATGCCAATTATAATATTGATGTGTTCCATTGTACCTTATGCGCATTACAATGTCAATTATAATATTGATGTGTTCCATTGTACCTTACGCGCATTACAATGTCAATTATGATATTGATTTGTTCCATTGTTCCTTATGCGCATTACAATGCCAATTATAATATTGATGTGTTCCATTGTACCTTATGCGCATTACAATGCCAATTATAATATTGATGTGTTCCATTGTACCTTATGCGCATTACAATGTCAATTATAAATTGATGTGTTCCATTGTACCTTATGCGCATTACAATAACCTCTGAGTGATATCAATACTTGGGCTACATGTACCAAACTTGCGTATTGGATGTATCTTTGATCAAACTTTCATAAAATGACGACCTATTTTTTCCGCTTGAGTAATTTTGCCTTTAAAGCCAATATTGGGGAAAGTATAAGTGCTACATGTACCAAACTTGCATATTAGAGATATCTTTGATCAAACCTTCTTAAAATGATTGTGATGTTTGAAATCTGATTTCGGCTTTTGTGTTTGACTTTTATTAATTGCATCACTGATTTGAAACAAAGAAGGAAGTTTCCAACAAGACTTGGTTACAGTTTTCACAGCAAAACATCGTAACACCCCTATGTGAAACAAAGAGTAGACATGCACACAAACAGACACAAAAGGGACAAAAAACACCAAATTCGACATCAGAACACTAAACACAAAATACTACACATAAACCAACGAGACCAATGGGCAATCTTTGCCGACCTAGGATTGTTATCTGCCACGATAGAAGCAGTGTTGTTATCAAGATTACGTGCGCACAACCCTACCACTTGTCGGAAAACATGTAATCCCTGTCTCTAAGAAGGCACACTTGTTGTGTATAATGCCTCATCACCGTAAGATGACCACACAAATATGACAACAAAATACAGGGGCAAAACTGAAGTTGTAGCATCAAATAATATATACATGAATTGTAATGAGGACTTTTCAATCATGACAACATCATATAATGTATGAATATCATCGAAATTAAAGGAGGTTAACATCTTAGCACCATCCCTCCAATGCTATCGCTGTCAATGATTTTATCTAACCAATAGCATGGCACTGAATTTACCCTAAAGGAAATTTGAAGCCGCGCATTCTTTTCAATGTTATTACACAAATTTAGATAAGAAAAAATGAAACCATAGGGCTCGACTGATATCAATTTCAGCAATTTCTGAATATTACTTTGGCTGGAAGCATCACTGATGAGAAAATGACTTTGGCTGGAAGCATCACTGATGAGAAAATGACTTTGGCTGGAAGCATCACTGATGAGTATTTACTATCCAAAATACGTGTCTGGTGCATTAAGATTGCAATGAAATTTTCGTCAAGAATGTAAAGAGTTGGAACACTTCCCTGTTATTATTATAAACACTAAAATCATTTTGCAGTGTGAAGCAGTTAAACATGTTCCCTGTGACTGGACCCTGAAACATGGACTCTACAAAACATTGAAAGCTGCGTACTCTTTGCAAAGTAAATGCACAAATTCAAATTTAAAAAATGAAACCTGTGGGCGTTACTGAAATTAATTTTGTGTCTGAAAATCAATTACTGCATGATGAGGATTTGATATCCGAAACTCGTGTCTGGTGAATTAGAAGTCGTTTGAAATTTTCTTTAAAAAAGGAAAGAGTAAGAACAATTCCCTATATTACTATATTAACACCACGTTATTTCGAAAAAGCTTCATACAAAACAGGGATAATTTGCAAACGAATATAGGAATTTTAAATCATCTAATATTTCTCTCTTTCAAACGAACAATAAACTATTTGATCTTGATATTCAATAAGCTGCATGTATTATACTGTATTATACATGTCCTCGAAGAATCATATTGATTTAGATCAAAGACATGTTTCCCCCGTTTCTAACGATACAGCATTCTTGATTAGTCAAAGAGAAGGATACTCTTCTCATGTAATATATAAACTAAATTTAATGGAAGTCATTTTCATCAATTTTATTACCGTCAGTCATGACTGACGGTATACTGTAATCATTCGTGACCTACTTGCACGGAAATAATACCTCTTGGCAATATGATTGGTTGACAATTGCAAAAAATGCAAATATTCGTCTAGGTTATTCAATCCCTGTAGATACGATTCTTTCATAAGGTTGGTTCAAGAGTCTAGGTGACCTAACAATTGGAAGTCATATCGTATCAATGCATTTTCTTCCGAGAGATGCATCGAAAAGTCCTTGTAGTGATACGTCCTAGAAGAATCGCACATCCTCGGAACTTTCCGTCGCTTGAATCGGAATAAGTTTAAAAACGGAAACAATGCATTATACGGATCCGATATATAAAGTCAGCTAACTGACGGCAAGCTTTTTGTAAAAGCTAATACTTGTATTAATAATTTATCGTTATTCATCGGTGCTGCAACCGAGTCCTGTTGGAAAGACTCCTCCTTTCTTTTATACATCATAGATTTCGTGCTAAGTTAAATGTTTTACAACAGTCTTTTGGGTATCAAATCGTAACGAGTTTTAAAACCAGCCATCAGGGTTCCATTAGCGAGCACGAAACTATCACCATATTCATACATATAACATTAAGCAGAGCAGCCTTGTGGACAAAAGGTACCAGAATACATAACACCAGACATGCAAAGTTCCGGATTGCTTAACCTCACCAGTGGTACTTTCAAAACAAGAGAAGCTAAAACTATAAAGATGAGTCTAGAATAAGTATTATTTCTTTTGTCAATCAAATCTTGATGATGAAGCAACAATGTCTAACCATAATTTGTATAAAGAAAAAAAATTCGCCAAACGCGTTCGAGAAGATTTTCTTAAAAAGAAGGAAATATCAAATTCATTGTTTTTTGAATCATGATACATGTACCTTTTGTAGTCATTTCTTTCTTCTTTGAAGTATAATAGAAAAATGAAAACATAGTAATATTCTATTGTACATACTGTCACTCAAATGCACATCCTTTCTGTTAGACTCGGTTGATTTGAATTATTCATCCTCACAGAGAAACTCATTTAAACAAATTGTTCTGAAGGATCGCTAACGACTTAGATAATTATTCTCTAGAGTTTGAAAAACAAATTGATATTGTACAGAACAACTGAACCGTTTGGATATATTCTTTCGAATATATGGTATGAGAGGCTGAGGCGTAGAAGAGGTAACTAAAGAAGAAAAAGTTTGGATGTTATAATTATAGAAAATTCGAGAATTAATATGAGTATGCTCCGCAATAATTTTCTACTTGCTGATCTCGAGTTTTCTACTATAATGACTGATGGATCAATTGAATGACTGTATGTAATGCTCGAAAGATGCACATTCAAAAGAGTTATGAATATCTCACATCTCATCAGCACATAGATAGGAAGTCCTGAGGATGATATCCGAAAGAAAAGGCATTCTTACTGCTACCATATTAGTGTGTATATCGACTTTGGAATGCCGGACTTTTATGCCATTGGATGTAACTTTTGGCAAGAGAGTCGTCCATGGAATTATTGATGTACTGACGGATGTTGATTTGGACAATTGTAGAATTGAGTGTGTTAGAAGACTTCGATGTCAATCTATAAACTATGCCGCATCCTTATTACTGTGCGAGTTAAACTTTTTATCTTCGGTAACATGTGTCGATTGCTTAGAGAACGATCATAAATATGTAATATCAGAGAAATCGCAGTTTAATGCAATGATTGTAAGTATGTACATTTTCTAAAAAAAACTATGAGAAGGTATTGGATCACCTACAAGAGTCGGATTCAGCACTCACAGCAAAACATCGAAATATCCGAAGGAAAACACCAAGTATAGACATACACAGCAAAATACCGAAACATCCGAAGTAAAACACAGAGTAGACATACACAGCAAAACACCGAAACATCCGAAGTAAAACACAGAGTAGACATACATGTACACAACAAAATACCGAAACATTAGAAGTAAAACACAGAGTAGACAAACAGAGCAAAATACCAAAACATCCGAAGTAAAACACAGAGTAGACATACATGTACACAGCAAAATACCGAAACATCCGAAGTAAAACACAGAGTAGACAAACACAGCAAAATACCAAAACATCCGAAGTAAAACACAGAGTAGACATACATGTACACAGCAAAATACCGAAACATCCGAAGTAAAACACAGAGTAGACATACATGTACACAGCAAAATACCGAAACATCCGAAGTAAAACACAGAGTAGACAAACACAGAAAAATACCAAAACATCCGAAGTAAAACACAGAGTAGACATACATGTACACAGCAAAATACCGAAACATCCGAAGTAAAACACAGAGTAGACAAACACAGCAAAATACTTAAGAGTGACAAAGAACACCAAATATGTCATCAAAACACCAAACACAGGACTGCATATAAATCAACGAGACCAATAGGCAATTGATGTCGACTTTAGAGGGCCATCTGGCACATTAGCACATTAGTTAGAAAATGGTGTCATTATCCGAATTGTGCGCACAATATTTCCACTTTTCCGGTTAACCAGAGGTCTTGAAAAACGCGTATTTGTTTTGCATAATAACCTCCTCACTGTAAGATGAACACAGTAACAAGTCAATTAAACGCATAGGCCCAAGCAACAAAAAGTTCAATTTGTAAATGGCTATAAAAGCATAGAGAAATATAAAAATCAGTCCTTGCATTTCACTTAAAAGGAAATTAAGGAAATTATTTATTTACTTGTTTAACAGTACTGTTGAACCGACTTTTTTCAAGCTGAAAAAAGAAGAAAAAGAAAAGAAAAAAAAAAGAAAAGAAACAATAATAATATATATTAAAATAAATTCCATCTTTTTATTCATAATCATTTCGTACCTACCGATCGTTTCACAGAAGTTTTGAAATAAAATACATTAGTCACGTATTATTTTTTCCCGATTACTTTTTACCTCTCTTAAAGAGTTTAATTATTAGAATACTCAAGGGTACATAGAGTCATTACACATAAATTATTAAAGCCTGATGAGATGAAATGCGAAAATGAATTACTATAGAACATATTATACATTTCAATATTGATCATTCCAACCTCTAAGTTGGTATTGCTGCCGATGGACCGTTAGTCCTTGATGATATCGTTTGCCTAATACTTCAGGCCTGCATTTTATAGTATCCGGTATATACATGTATGAAAGATGATGGTCATATCCAGAAATGCGGATATGTTTCTACTGTCCGAACAGCTCTATTCGGAAATCGAAAAATTATGTCTACTATGTCAGCAATGCCCGATTGAAATTTCGATATAAAGGGATAATCAAATAACTAACGGCGCACGTTACATGTCCGTACGACCAATAATAAATTTACGCTATCAGAGAAAGAAAATATTTTTCGATGGGGATCTAAAAAGTTCTTTCTTTCTCTGTGAGCGTACTATTTGTCGTAGGGACATAAAACTTACACGATGAAAGTTCGATATATATATCCCCCAGTGTGAATTAAAATGATTTCGGACTAAACTTCAATTTTCCGAAGCCGACTATGTGAACAGTTAATATTGTCTTATAGACATTCGTAATTCAACAATTATTCAATAGGCGACGGAAAATGCAGAATTTCAATCAAAGCATATGAGTAAAGACTTGTAAGTATTTTTTTAATGTTCTTTTTTAACTGATATCACTTGCGGTATGATTTACGCAATACTTCGAAGACGCAAATAATCTCCAAGATATCCATGTTACAGTTCTGACAGAATCCTATTTTATCACTGCTGCAATTCCGGTAAAGGGCCATTTTAAAACAAGAAAGGGGGTCTCGCAGTCCGAAAACTTTATAGAAGCCTTGTGTGGAGTCAAATCTGACAGAAAAAAGGTTTAAGACCGGATGTATTGCAATATGTTATAAGATAAAAATAAAAATATTTATAGAATATCAAAAAGTCTTAAAATCCTAAGCGCTTTTTTAGCGATATAGATTAATTTTCACTTCATAATGATTGTCCAAATTTTTATACACCTAAGTTCAAGACAGTTGGTATGAATTTTAGTCATATTTAATGCAACAGCCAAATAACTTTGTCTTATTCTAGCACAGTAGTTCTGTATGTGACCCGTCAAGCTGCTCAGTTGGTGAAATATGTATGTTGGGTGCAAATGAACAGGTTTCATGTCATACTTCAGGTAAGGTTTTTGTTATTAATATTCTTCTTGAGTTTTATCAGATTAGATTGATTTGATAAGATAATGGACAAAATGACAAACGTCTTCAAATTCAATAGCATCATTTAAGAACAGGTAAATTTGCAGCATGGACCAGGCCTGTACGTTTTGGGTACTTAACCCTCGTCAGTGATCCTTAATCTAAACAATGTAATATGGCCAAAGAATGTGCAAATTGTTATGTCCAAAATGTACCGAAAAAAAAAAAAAACGAAAGTGATGACAAACATCATGCTTTAAGAATTTCACACTTGTTTGCCAAAAGAATGAAAATAACTCATTATTTATCTGAGTTTAGCTCATTGGCCCCGGTATGGGAACCTAGAACAAGAAAATTTATTACCAGAAATGATTGTAGGCAGAGGCATGTTTTCCATGTTTGCATCAGAAAATCTCGTTCCTTGTAATTTTACTTAGAAATGTGTCGTGTTGTTAATAAAACAAATCGATACAACAAATCAGTATTCATGCTAAATACTAGTAGGGGACGTAGTCGGCGCGAAGCGCCGACGAAGTCGCCATCAAGATAGACGTGTGTACATGAATAAGCAAAAAAGCATGCATTTTCCCGCTTTTCTTACCATTACCTTCGATTCAAAATTTGTGTGCACGGTACATGCGGAAACAGCGAACGTTAGAGAAGATAGAAAGGTTACGAATGGAAATGCACATCACAGGCTGCCGATATTTATCTATCAAAAAATAAAAACCAAGCTTTTGTTGTTTTTTTATCGTACATACAGGGAAAGAAGAACAACAAGCTTTTATTTTTTATTTATTTTTTAAATAGATAAACATCGACAGCTTGTGATGTTCATTATGACGTCGTTTTTTGAAACGTAAATGCACGTGAAGTTTTGTGTACGCATACACTAACAAGTAAAAAATAAAGAGGGAAGATGCCTTTTGAACAGAGATTTAAACACGAAATGAAATATTTCATAGTAAGATCGTACTGCCGAACCGCACGCAACATCGATTTCAGTCGAAACTACATTTGTAGTACAGTTAGAAACGCGTGATAATCACAACCTACCTCGACATAACATTTCACTGCCACTGGCGAAGATGAATGACATAAGTAGATCAAACATTCAACCTAAATTTTGAATAAGTCTGATCCACTAATGCCCGAATTTGCACAGTATACATCCTAAAAACTATACACAGTGTCGGCGAATGCACAGCCAGTCCTTGGACTTCGTCTGGCATGGTGCGTCATTGACTACGTCAATTGACATTTACTAGGTCAATCACACAGTGTACACGTGAACTCTTATTGGGTCATTATCAAAAATTGCAGCCAATTCTGAAGCATGAAAAATCAGAAAAATATCGTCTGATTTTCAAATAATTTTTCGATGACAATAAAAACAGGTAACCACAAATTCAAATCAATATAATTTGCAAACAAATAAGCATGGCAAATAGAGTTTTAAGAATCGTAAAGTATGTCAACTAGAAAAAACTTGTCAGTAGTGTAACGTATGCTTTAATACCTTTATTTTGACTTCTGATGCAAACAGCACAAAAGGAGCTTTGTAATCACGGCTTCTATATCTATCTATTTCTTTTATTCCTGCTAGTTTTTCATGATCAGTTTAAATTTCTATGCTCATACAAACTCAAAATATGGACAAATGCATGAAGCTACAAGATATTTAATGAGTTTAAATTGGAACCGATATATTCCTTCGAATTGGTGTTCCTCATTTCGTATAAAATGAATTAGATTCTTTTTTCAACAATGAAAATAAATCAGATATCAGAATTTTTACGGAAGTTATTCAAAATATAACCCTCGTTACACCAGTGAATCTGACGATTACACCAATGACAATTTTGTTACTCCACTGACATCGAAATTTATCATATGTTTTTCATGCTTTTAAATACAAAAGGGACATATTACACTTGTTCATAAAGTACAAAATGTCCATTTTTAAGATTATTTGCAGTAAAATGGATGAAAGTGATCTGTATTAAGCTATATTTTCTATAAGCAGTGTAACACCAATTACAAGAAATATAACACCACTGACAAAGTCATATTAAAGATGAAATATAGTCGAGTTACAGAAAGAAAATGACAAAATAAAAGTGTTGGTATGAGGAAAAAGAAACAATTCAAAGTTGTATTTTTTAAATCCTAAGTAATGTCTACATGAGACTATAAATTTTCAAATACTAAAATTAGTGACACCAATGATTCAAGTTGTAACACCATTGACTTATGTAAAGGTGTTCTTATTACCAAAATTGTTCTCCTGATATTTTGAATTGTAAACTTAAAATGTAACAATTCAAATTAGGAAACAGTTTTAATTCATAGGCCTCCTACTGACAAACCCGAGAGGAACTATTATCTTACTCTCTGTATGTTAGTCTGTATGTCCGTCTGTCCATCATTTTAGCCAAGTTTTCAATACTTTTTTTCTGCAATGGACTAAGATAGTGAGCAAAAATATAAAACAATGTACCTGTTTTCGTTTTTGGTAGGTACACTTGAAGTTTCAGTAGGGTCACAAGTGTCGGCCACCACTTTTGGAAAAGTAATTACCCCACTATACAAAGTATTTTTGCTGCAATATAGAATATAATGTTTGTTTATTTGTTTTGGGTTTTTTTTTTGTTTTTTTTTTTGCATTTTCATGTCAGTTATTTACTTAGTTTGAGAATATAGATTTATCTGAATTATCTTCAAAATAACCGAAACAAAATCTGTCAGGAATTATTTGAATTGATCAACACTGACAAGTATTTGATATGCTGGGTGTGCACGTCTTTTGCACTAAATTTGATTACTGAGGTCATAGAAGTTACTGTCTGGTCTTTTATTTTTTCTTCTGTAAACAGTTAGAAAGACCCAAAGAGTAAAAATGGCTAAGACAATAATGGTTATAAACTTCAGACTCCGAGGAGTGAAAATAAGGTATTTTTGTAGTGTAGATTATTTATAACCGTTCTGTTCGGTGCTCTCATACCTATTCTGTCATATTACTTTCGTTGAATTTAAATTACTAAGGTATACTTGTAAACCACACGTAACAACATTCTTTATTCGTATAAGAGTACCACTTCACGTGTATAACACCGGTGCCACCCTATTAACTGGAACATGCTTTTGGTGTCCACCACGGTCATTTACATGTATGTTTGATATGTGTGATATTGCCACCTAAGTAAACATGAAATCTCTTTATTTTATTGATGTTAAGGTTCATGAATTATTTGTCTTTCTTTTTCTTCTATTTTCATAATTTTGTGTGTGTGTGTGTGTTCCTTGTGTGCCGTCAAATTGAAGTGTTAACGTGTTTATTTTTTGTGGATGTTACAAGGGGTCTTTATGAAGATCACCTTCTCCCTAAATATCTATTCTTTACGCGATTTCATTCCATTCATCTCACAATTATTCCTCGTTCTCGAATGATGTGATAGTCATTGGTGTAACATGATTCAAAACATAATGCTTTTTAGAAGTTAAATTCTCGGAAAGTTTTATATTGATACTTTGATGAACACATTACATACTACTGATCGTATTTCACTTAAAAATTATAATTTTCATTTATTTGCTTACTCCTCCCGGGCACCTGGTCCCACCTCTGGTTTGCCAGGGGTCCGTCGATGCTTAATTTTTGCTCTATTGTGAGTGCTGTTGAGATTATCGTCAGGATCTTCTTTAACTCATTTATGACATAGAAGACAAAATCAAGAAAAAATGGCAATATGTCAATGGTGTTACTCGGTCTGTCAGTGGTGTAACACAACTAGCATTATCGTAAAATTGGCTCTCTTTAAATAGATATAACCTACATACATTTAAGGCTAAACACAACATTAGGACATTTATATCCTTTGAATACTTCATTTCCAAAACACAATGAAGATGCAATCACATTTAGACTGTATTTGTCACTGGTGTAACGAAAATTGTAAATGGTGTAACTATAACACCACTGACCGTTTCACCAATGATGTATTCATCATTTAGTTACAATAACTTCTATCAAGTGTTGTCCCTGGACTTTGTAATACTTTCCATAAACATTATGTTGTATCAACGTTTGCAAGGAAAATGTACACCATGCTAAGTATTATACAATTGATAAAAAATAAACGTAACACTACTGACGTGAAACAAATGTACGGTTCAGTTAACCCTTAATGGAACCGTATAATCTTTGTTTCAAATTATCTTGAAAAGAGTGGACTTGAGAAAATAAATGACAAGATATTAAGTAGATAAGGAGTAGGTCTTTGAATACTTTTAAAAAGCAGAAAGTGACAATATATGACTAAAAAGGCGTTTGTTACACCATTGACAAATCTTTTTTCTTGGTGCACAGTCCATGTTATTTCGAGGAAACTTAAGGTAAGGCAACTAGTATTTATAATATTTCTTACGTATTTGTTCAATCTTTTTCATGTTTATTATAATAGACTCATAATATCACAATTGCAGTTAACTATTTTGACAATACTTTATTGCAAAGAAGTCATTCAGAAAATTCTGAAGCCAGTTGACAGCAAAATTTGCCATAAAATGGACCTTCTATAGGACGGAATGAAATGATTTCCTCATTATTGAACAAAGAAAGTGTGCTCATGTGATAGATTCCATTGTGAACAATATCATAGGATAAAATTTTGGTCATATAACTTACATAGAAGTGTGGCAATTGTCTACTGACAGAAAAGGCTGCAATTTTTGATATTGACTCAATTATGTCATGCAACTACAAGGAGCAATGGGGAATCGCCGAAGATATATATATATAGTATGTTAAATAGTGTCCCTCCACTTAGCTCTTGACACAGGATAATCACATATTGTACATTTATTTTATATTTCTATATAGATCTGAAAAGCTAGTGATAGCAGGCACCGTCCCCTGGTGTCAGGTGCTATTTGGAGACCACCATTTTCTAGTTTAATTGCCTAGCTAAACATATGTAAAAACTCTCCTCAACTCGGCACTTATCTTAGGAAAATCATGAAAATTTTCATATAAATGCTTATCTAATTTAGCTACATATATTATTGAGTCAATGTATCTCACTACCTTTAAATAAAAATGAAAAAAAAATATATCACCGTCCACAATAATATGAATCATAATTTCATATGATAATTATACCTCTTTGTTATTCTAAGCAAACTAAATGGTGAATTGATTTCTGTTTACTTTGTCATGTGTATTCACAAGATTGATTGATTTATTTATTGATTTATCTTTTGTCATGATGCCTTATATTGAAATGTCATGCCTGCAAGGGCCCATTTTGGTCAATAAACTATCTTATCTTATCTTATCTTATAGTACATCGATGATCAAATTGACAATTTAAATTCCTTGGTGGATCTTTTTTTCCCTGTACGTATGATAAATAACAACAAAGGATTGATTGATTTTTATTTTTTAATAGACATAATTTAATAAAAATCGGCAACCTGTGGTTTCTACTATATATTGTTGACTTGTAAAGCTCTTTATCTCCAGAAATTGATTTCAAACTTTTTTTTTTTGGAATGACACGTATAAGTCGTCATTTATTTCAAGCTGGATTTATTATCATTATCATTTTTCTTGAAAAAGGTGGGGGGAGGGGGGGGGTATTTTTTATCTATCATTTTTATTTATTTGTCTATCATATATTTGTCTATAGCTACATCTCTTTATCTTCAAATATTGATTGAAAACATTTTTTTCGGAATGACATGTTAAATCGTAATTTATTTCATGCTGGATCTACTATTATTTCATTTTCCCTTGGAAAGTGAGGGGGGAAGGGGGGGGGGGGTAATTAATTCTTAAGCATGATTCGGCAATTTATTTCGTCAGCCTTTTCATCTGTTTTTGTTTTTGGTTTGTTTTTTTTTTTGTTGGGGGGGGGGGGGGGTTGATGAGAAATCTCAAGTCTCAAGTCTCATGTAATAATGTTTCCCCACAATAATCTAATGCAAAGGCCATACTGAGCTTGGAATACCAACAGATATTGCAGACAGACACTCATGGAAAAGCAACAGATACACGTAACATAAGATTTTCATGAAACTTTGTGTTGTCCATGAATTGATAAGACAGTACGTTTTGGTTTTCAAGGTCAAAGCTTAATGTACATGTGTAGCTGTCCTCAACCTTTTCATTCATTCATTCATTCATTCATTCATTCATTCAAATTATTCTTCACTTTCTCATTACATGAGGTTATGACATGAATAATATAACGATCAATAGAATCAGTTTTTCATATACAATTATACATGTACCTACATGCTAATGCAAAAGAAGTAAATTAAAATAGAGACAGTAATAGAATATCATTTCCCTTTTCAAGAGGCTAGTAAGAGCTTCATGTCATGATGCTGTTTTGTCCATGTGGTAGAGATTACAATATTATTTCGCTCTAGCTATATCACCTGTGTCAGTGGTGGATCCAGCTCCCCCTTTACCGGGGGTCAAAGGGCGAATTTTGCCGATTTTTACTGAAATCGGGCCAAAATACATGTATACCTGGTTTTTTTGGGGGGTCAGTGCCGGGGAGGGGGACGCCCCCTCCGCACCCCCTTGAATCCGCCATGCACTGTGTGTGAAATTTACTGATAAATAGAACTTTCCAATGGTAAGAAAGAAATATGCAAGAGGCTACATGTAGTACTACGAGATACATGTCATTATGCTGCTGAGGTAGAAATCACTGTGATTGTCACAACTATGAGGATAACACAACTTAAACCTCTTTAGAGGAGACAGGGCCCCAACCACATGTCCTCTCTGAATGTCAGTCGCACTCCTCTGATGATAACATATATGAGCTCGCTACAGCCGGCAGAGCATGGACAGTATTATGCACGTCCTCTTTTTATATCCATTTACATATTCAATACCTTTGTTGCTTGAACCCCTGCGTTTTACGGTCTTGTGTGTGGTCATCTAACGGTGAGGAGGTTGTTTTACACCATAATTGTGCGTTCTTCGAGACCTATGGGAAATCGGAATAGTGGGAGGGTTATGCGCACGTAATCCAGGATAACCACACCGTCTGCTACTTATGTGGCAGATGGCCGTCCTAAGTCGGCACCGGTTGCCCATTGGTCTCGTTGGTTTAAGTGTGGTCTCTTATGTTTAATGTTTCTATGGTGTGAGTTGGTGTCCCTTTTTGCGTCTCTTTCTGTGGGTGTATGTTCTGTTGTTGTTCTTTTTTTTTTTTTGCATTGGGTGTTTTGCTGTGGGTGCTGCAACCTAGTGTTGTTTCTTTTAACTATTCTATCAGTGCTACGTCCCCTTCATGGCTTTGCCATAGTTCATATTACTTTGATAGAACTTTGACAGAGAGGCTAAATGCCTGTGAACTACCATATCATTCATATACATGTATACTAATGACATTCTATATTTCACAGATTGTGACTTTTACATTGCCGATCATCCAGCGTATGTGCCTTCGTCGCCCATCGGCATTTACTCAAAGACAAGAATCTTTTGTTCTATTGGTTATGTATCTCTGGGCAAAAGTTATGTTGGTTGCAGTAAGACGGGACAGTGGACACAAACAAATCACAAATGTCAGTTAGGTATGGCTGTTAAGAGATTTATGCTTTTTAGTTGAAATGTTAGGCCTTTTTCAAAAAGGCTACATAAAAACAAAGGTATGTGTATCATATTAGATGGACATACGAAAAAAGTTAAATCAAACTCCTTCTTGCTAACACCACCCGACACTTGGATCATGCATAAAATATGTCAAAAACATGTGAATGCATATACATGTAAGTTGATTGTTTCGGGGTTTTGATCTTAAATATCTTTCAACATTGTTGACAGAGAGATGTTTTAATACTGATAATTTTGAAGATGAACGTCGCCACGTTCCTCATGTATTGAAGCATATTTCTATGACCATTGTCGTCAATAATATTATAATCCATTTATAGGCGGAATGGATACCTTCAGTAGTCTTATTCCCATATAGACAACACGGATAGATTGTGGTCATAGATAGTATCCATAAGAATCCAAGACAGAAAACAATGTAATCGTAAAAAAAAACACAAGGTACATACATGTAAAATCTAGAGGTCAAAGGCGGGAGGGAATCTTTTCCCCTTTCTGTACCTATTGTCCCTTCAGTCTCTTCCAATTTATTTCCATTGAACAATTTACATATTTAGTTGAAATACTTTCTGAAATTTTTACAAAAAAATATTGTCAGCTGCGTATTTTGAAATTCGGACTCATACAAGCTAATTTAAGGTACAGCGTATATTAGTTTAGGTATCTGACAGCCTGTTTTTTATGGTTACATAATAAACAAAATAAGAATGATCATTTGAAGGTAGTCAGAATAACCATCGACATTATGTTAGAATCATCAAACACCTTTTATACCGTAGATATGATCCTGCTGTTACCATACAGACAATAAGCTTGGTACTCGACCGATATACAGTCTTGTACAAGCGCATTTTAAGTAATTGCACTTTAACTGACTGTGACGACATGATTCCATGGCAGACCCTGTTCAATCCGATTAAGAGAAGACAGGGCCCCGACAACCTGTCCTCTCTGAAGTTCAAACCGATCAATGAATGCAACTCTTTATTTACATATGGACAAGACAAAGCAGATCGTGATTAAAATTTGAAAGAACGATTTCGATAGATATTATTTATATCCATTATTATGCACTTGTTCTATCGTAATTATTTAAAGCAAATTATTCTCATTTCAACAAATAATGTCTCATCTACAGTGTATTATGCTCTAAGCCGAAAGAGAGGAAATCAAAATACAAAAAATGTGTAGTAAATATATGTGGAGCGAGTTCTGCATGAACATGAAATAAAGGTAAAACAAGTGCATCACTATTTTCCCCCACCATTATATGGCGGGGGTATAAAAAGGACAGAAATATGTCAGCAGAGAGATACCCTTAGTTTTTAAATAATTCATCAAATTCAGCTGAAGAAATTTTATAAATATATTTCAAGTATGTGCAGAAGCACAATGGCACTAGGCGAACGATATCTTCGGGGAGTAGCAGTCCACCGGCAGAGGTACCAACTTTAGTGGTTGAAATTCTCGATATGAAAATAATTTACTTTTGATATGAAAATGCTGTTCGGATATGACATAAACCCTAATACACGTATTATATCATTGACTTCTTTGGTTTAACTTTTCAGTTGATTGTGGACTCCCTCCTGAAGTTCCGAATGCGTCTACAACTATAATATCAAACACAAC
This sequence comes from Pinctada imbricata, assembly GCA_033119305.1. Taxonomy (NCBI): domain Eukaryota; kingdom Metazoa; phylum Mollusca; class Bivalvia; order Pterioida; family Pteriidae; genus Pinctada; species Pinctada imbricata. Next base: position 42,462,542 of record VSWD01000006.1, read on the forward strand.
CTACTCTGACAATGTTACAGTTGTTTGTGATGAAAAATATATAGATACTACGATATCGGAGGACATATTGATATGTCGAGAAAACGGAAACTGGGACACTCCTTCCATAAACTGTGAATGGGGCGGTAAGTACATTATATGTTAATGACTCGAAATAAATTGCCGAAAACTGCATCTCCATCTCAGCGACCACTGCGAAAAACTCAAACATCTTAATTGGAAAATTGTAGGTATTAGAATGCAGACATGTGTGATAAACCAAGGGAGCAACCATTTGATTTTTATGGGGGGGGGACTTTTACCAGTCGGATTTTTTTCGGCCGCTTTAAGATCCGGAAGTTTTTTTTTCATTTTTATTTGTACTTAGTTTATGATACACAAAAAGGTGTTACCTGGGCATGCACTTGAAAGGTCTGAGAACGTGATAGGGGGCAATGTCACCATCCGGATTTTTTTCAAAGTCTGCCTGTCCTCTTCCTCATAAAAATCAAATGGTTGCTCCCTAACATAGCAAGTGCGATAGAATTCATTAATTGTTTACTGTTTTATTCATCGCTGTAGAAATTTTGAATTTGCTTTCGTTTCATTTCTGTGGTAAAATGCTACTTATTTTTGTTGTTTCTGAGAGACAGAATCTGCTTGTTAATATCAGAGTTTCGCTTGCTCTTGAAAAAAAACCCCATACGTTATAAAATATTAAAACTGTATTCATTTACAAAGTATTTCTTGATTGATGTCCCAACAACTTATTGTCCGATTTTTTTTATGTTATTGTACAATGTTTCCTTGTTCCCAGTCCAATCTACAAATTATTCGGAACTCTCGAGACGACGATTAAAAATCGCTTCAGCAAGCATGCTAAGGATTGTATTTTAATGTTCTGCTCGATCGACATTTACTTTACAAGGAGTTTGTATGTATTTTTTTTTTTCTTGTCTTTTTTGAGATGACACATTACAGTACAGGGCTTTATTCTCATACGACAACTGTGCGTCTTCGGAGTTCTCTGCATGAATATTTGAATGAATATTTAATTTTCCGGGTAATAGTGGTGACCGATGTAAAACTAGGTTTTATACGTTCAGACACAAGACATCATATTATTTAGCATTTTTATTTATTTGTACGTATTTACACGTTGTCATGTCATTCTATCGAACTCCTCGGCTGATTGCATGCATGAGCTCGCTGCAGCCGGCAGAGAATTGACTGTTTGTATGCCCTTTGTTTTTTTTATATCCATTGAAGTGTTCATTTGGTCCCTGTGTTTTCCTGTCTTGTTTGTGTGGTCATCTAACAGTGAGGATATTTTTATACACCATAATTGTGCGTTCTTCCAGACTACCTCGTAACTGGAAAAATGGGAGAGTTGTGTAACAAATCGGGAAACCATTAATTTTGTTACTAACGTGGCAGATGGCCGTGCGAAGTTTACAACGATTATCCATTTGTCTCGTTGGTTTATATGTAGAGCCTTGCGTTTAGTGTTTTGATGATGCTCGATATTCGTCGATGCTCAATTTGGTGCTCTTTTGCGATTGCTGTTGAAATTGTCGTCAGGATCTTCTTTTACTCATTTGTTGTCATATTTCAATTGGTGTTCCTTGTACATGTATGTTTTGCGTCTCTTGCTATGAAACACTACTACATATATATGTTTAGCATGGGAAGTTTCGGAGAGGTACTGTGAGTGCTGCAAATGAGTCTTGTTGGTTATCCTCCACTTTCTCTTCTTTTTAACGTCACGGTAAATTACTCCATCTGACAGGAAAAGTATCTACATGTATTTGAGGCTTGCGCGCACATAATACGAATGACTATATTTGCAATAGATTTAACAGCTGACTGTCTAAATTCGGCTAAGAAGCACATACTATTCTTTCTAATTTATTGTCTTCATTTTAAACTTACTTCGACGAAGTTGAGATGAGCTTATGCTATACCCACGGTGCCCGTGTCCGGTAACAGTTTTTGGGGTAGCTCAGTACCTGACAAAGTACTGATGCTACGATAACAAACCTTGCATAAACGATTTATCTTTGGTTTGGATGATGAGATTGACCCATGCATCGGATGTGTTATCTGACCTACATTTTCAACTTCAGTGACAGTGTTAAGATGTTTTGGCTATCTCAGTGTGAAGTTTGGGGTAGCTCTGTATCTTCTATAACAAAGTACAGATAGTACAGTAACCAAACCTGCTCAAGTGATTCATATTGGGATGCTAAGATGGATCCATGTAACAGATGCAGCTTCTGAACTACTTTTTCGCTTAAGAGATTTTGCTTTTAAAAGCTGATATTGAGTATAAGTGCTAACTTGCATATTGAATGTATCTTTGATCAAACTTTCATAAAATGACCTTGACCTACATTTTCCGCGTGAGTGATTTTGCATTTAAAGTCCATAATGAGCAAAGATTAATTTCTACATGTATCAAACTTTGCATCTTGGATGTATTCTTGATCAAAATTTCATAAAATTACATTGATCTACTTTTTCTGGTTCAGTGATTTGATTTTAAAAGCAAATAATTATACTTTTTCTGCCCACATATCATACTACCGCGAGGTGAGCTTTGTATTCCGTTATTATGATGTTCTTTGTCGGTTTAATTCTTGTCTCTTCCTCTGATTTTTACCACACGATCATTGTATTAAATGCGTGAACTGTCTGTTATTATTTCCAGACTTGTGTGTGTGTGTGTGTGAGGGTGAGTGTGTGAGTGTGTGTGTCCCGATTTTACGACTGAAACGTGGTATTGTTGGTTACATTCGTCTAATCCTCCCTCCTGTGTTAGCTTGCATATTAGTCCCCTACCGGCTCGGCGGAGGGGACTTATAGTTTTCACCCCGTTTGCCGTGCGTCCGTCTGTCTGTTCGGCCGTCCGTCTGTCCGTCATACTTGAGTTTTTCACACTTTTTTTTCGCCGTCGTTGCATATATTGAACTCATTTATGTATGTGAGTTTATGGTATGTGAGCTCATTTTTGGTGTGTAAGAGGGCGCTACTGAAATGAATTTTGGTGGCTCCGCTGGAAGCATCACTGATGAGAATTTAATATTCGAAACACGTGCCTGGTGCAGGAGAAATTGGTTGGGAATTTTCAATTTGATTGACACATTTCTACAGGAGTAATGGCCCCTGGACTTAGCAAATGTCATGAACTTCTCAGTTTCCAGTCTTTTCATGCCTGTCGTTGTAGATATTGTGCTGGTTTTTGGTATGCAGATACATTAAAGTATGATAAAGAATAAGTTGAAGTTGGGTTTAATTTATTTATTCCTTCAAAAGGTAGGGCCTTTTAGCAAATTTCATTATTTTTTTTCTGTTTTCCAGTCCTTTTTCTAATTCACATATTGAACTAATTTTGATGTTGGATTCATCTTTTGGTGTAAGTACAGATCAAGGCAGAGTCGAAGGACATGGATTAATGCCGATAGGGGACTTATATCGCTTGCGATATATAATTTTTTTCATCTATGTCTTGCTTGATTGGCTTTTTATTAGTCCTGGTAATGTGAATTTTATATTTTGTCTTATTTATGTTACCTTATTTTGATTCTTTTCACTCTTATATTATATAACTTTACAATGTTAAACGTCTTGAAGTTCAATAGAATCATTTAAGAACAGATAAATTTGCAGCATGGACCTGACATGCACGTTTTGGGTACTTAACCCTCGTCAGTGATCCTCAATATGAACAATGTTATATAAACAAAGGGTGTGAATGTAATTATGACCTAAAATGTACCGAAAGATATAGCAGGATGGGTGGGATGAAGCTAGAGGAGCCACGTTTTAAAATTTTCGAGAAATTTTGAAAACTGAAATTTTCGAATGAATTGAGGAAACGCTCAACCGAAGTTGATCGAAATTGGCTACATGTGCCCTCGGGGACTCCTTGTCCACCTGCAGTGACACTCACCAAAATGAACAAATGTTAAACGTCTTCAAATTCAATAGCATCATTTAAGAACAGATAAATTCGCAGCATGGACTAGACATGCATGTTTTGGGTACTTAACCCTCGTCAGTGATCCTCAATCTGAACAATGTTATATAAACAAAGGGTGTGAAAGTAATTATGGCATAAAATGTACCGAAAGACATAGCAGGATGGATGGGATATGAAGCTAGAGGAGCCACGTTTTAAAATTTTCGAGAAATTTTGATAACAGAAATTTTCGAATGTATTAAGGAAACGAACAACCGAAGTTGATCGAAATTGGCTACATGTGCCCTCGGGGACTCCTAGTCCACCTGCAGTGACACTCACAAAGATGAACGAATGTTAAACGTCTTCAAATTCAATAGCATCATTTGAGAACAGATAAATTTGCAGCATGAAGCCTTGTTACAGATTTTTTTTTCATTTTGGTTATTTCATATTTTTTGCTTTTTCTGCAATAGAATCTTGTTGCAGATTATTCAGTCCTTTTCTAACAGATATATGAACGTTTTCTCTTTTGATAAAATCTTTTGAAATAATTTTTTCACATATTTTTTTCCCTTTTAGGATGTATGGATGTTTATAGTGTACAATTTCAAGAGTGTGTGGAGGTTATAGATAACACAGGCAACTATATCAGAGACTATTCAAATATTGTGGCAAATAAAACAGACAGGAAAGCTACAAAAGTAAAGCTTGGAGTATGGTGTAAAAGCAGTAGAATATGGGAACATGCACCAGTGACATGTGCAGATAGTATGTTTGATCTTCCCTTCTTTTTCTCATTATAGAAAGCTAATACAACTTCAGATCTTGGAATGTAAAATTGCCTAGCCTGGCCATTCATAATAGGATCTCAAGCAAGACTAGATTGCAGAAACAAGAACAAAATTAAAAAGAAAACCTCAAAGGAAACCAGCAAACGAGCACAAAATTATAATAACAGAAAGGCATAATGCTAAACTCATGCCTTTGTCATGAATTCATCGCCAATGATACGATACCGTATCATAAATGCCATATCTTGATTTTGTATGCCTTGGCTTATAATTTTCTGAATTATCGATTTTGTGCTGTATACGAGATATGGTCAATATCAATATTTGTCATCCAAAAGGATGTATGAATTATACAAATCACTGTAAATAGCTTTATAAAATTGATATTGATAAATATGAACTCGTTATGAACAAATAACATTTTCATGACTCTGGAGTTCAAAGGACTCACTTTGACATTAAACAGAAGGTTCTTAGTCGGTCGAACTTCTCGAGTATTTGTTCAATTCACAGGTCAATGATGCTATTCAATTTGAAGACGTTTACATTTATACCACTTGGTGAGTGTCACTGCTGGTGGACCAGGAGTCCCCGAGGGCACATGTAGCCAAGTTCGATCAATTTCGGTTGATCGTTTCTTCAACGCATTCTAAAATTTCTGTTATCAAAATTTCTTGAAATTTCTAAAACGTGGGTCCTGTAGCATCATATCCCACCCATCCTGCTACGTCTTTCGAAACTTTTATTCGACATAGTAACTTTCATGCTTTTTGGCATATTACATTGTTTAGATTTGAGGATCACTGACGAGGGTTAAGTACCCGAAACGTGCATGTCTGGTCCATGTTGTCAATTTATCTGTTCTTAAATGATGCTATTCAATTTGAAGACGTTTTCACATACATTTTCATATATAAAAATATCTTATATCTAAATAGGATGTTTGATATTCCCTTCAAATAAATTCAATCAATTCAGGAGATGCTTACTCTTCCTGGACACCTGGTCTCACTCTCAGGTGTACAGGTTTTGTTCTGTAGATTGGAAACCATGCCATTGTAGCGTATTGTTTGTGATGCCACCTTACAGTGAACCCTTATTTGCTGATACAATACTTTTGCGTCTGGAGATATCTTAGTGGCAGAGTTATACTCACGTTATCCGAATACCTTCTTTATTTGCTTTGAAAAAGGGGATAACCGAACAGCCTCATCTCAAAGGAATTCGTTGTCATTCATGTTTGAATGTCTCTACTTTGTATGTTTGTCGGTTATGTCACTCCTTGCCGACATTTTCCTTTACTCGTACGAAGCTGAATTCATTCAATCTTTGGTCTCTGAAGGGAAAAGAGCTTAGCTTCTTACTTCAACTCCACTTACAGATACATAGACGATGTGTTGTCCATCAATAATCCAAATTTCGCGGATTACCTGAGCATCCTTCGGAGCTTGAAGTCAAAGAAACTACAGAGACAAATAATTCAGCATCCTATTTGGACATAATGTTGTCCTACGACACTGATGGTCACATGAACACCTCACTCTATGACAAACGTGACGACTTCAATTTCAGCATTAGAAACTTTCCTTTTCTGAGTAGCAACATCCCTTCATCGCCTGCTTATGGCGTGTTCATATCTCAGATGATACGCTATGCCAGAGCAAGTACAAAATATACGGATTTTGTTCTGAGAGCTAGGCGTCGTTCAGATAAGCTTTTCAGTCAGGGATATGTTTGTTACAGACTAACATCGTCACTGAGGAAGTTCTACGGTCGATATGGGGAACTCGTCATACACTATGATGTCCCACTCTCTAGAATGGTGGATGATATTCTGTCATAGACCATTTGAACCATCCAACCAAAGATTGTACTCTATGTCTTCCAAAATGGAAGTTACCGGATGTGACAGTTCTACCGAATTGAAGCGGCGGGTGTTGTATGCAAGCAGGAGATGCTTACTCTTCCTGGACACCTGGTCTCACTCTCATATCGGGATTCCGCTTTTCATGTGGTGGAGGTTTTTGTTTGTTTGCTTTGGTTTCTTTTTTATCCTGATTTTGTATGCCTTAGGTTTCTGATTTTCTAAATTATCGATTTTGTGCTGTATACAGGGATATGGTCATTATCCATATTTGTCATGTTACGGTGTTCCATGCTTTTTTTGTTATCCCCGATTATTTGTTGGGATTGTGTTTTTTTATGTTCCTTATATCAATTGTCGCAAATTTACATGGTCTTTTTTGGAGATCGTTTAATTATTCATCTTTTTGCAAAGTTCAGAACCTACAAATTTCTACGAGTAAACAATTTTGAAACAAGAAAACAGAATTATGTCATTGTAATTTAATTTTACTCGTATTGAAGATTCTGAATGGTCGTTGGAAGCATATTTAATTTAAACCGCCATAAATTGGTTTGCTTAATTGAACACGCCCACTTCCGGAAATTCTTTTGATCTACAAATGTAGAAATACAATCGTGTGGTTGTTGTAGTTTTGCACTAATTTCCTGTACAAACTGACGTTTACGTGACGTAAAACCCATTGCAACGTCAATATCTTTACACAAAACGTCGGTCAAACTCAAAACAAAACGGCGACCTGTTTCCGTTGAGTTACAGTGTACAGCCTGTATATTCCCTGTTATATGAAAGCCTTCCCTCTTTTCGGAGGGTCTGCGACGCCAGACAGTTGGATATAAAAATGGGACTTAGGTAGGAATATTTCCCGATCAATTTTTTTCTGTCCAGGACACTGCCTCAGGCGATTGCTAAAAGCAACCATCTGCGCCTTTCTTCCGCTCTTGTTGTTACAATTTTGTTTGTAGTTTAAAGTTGTTAATTTAATATGAACAGAAGTTGATCGAAGTTTTCCTTGTATTTGATTAAGTTATAAGGATTAACTTTATCAATTTTGCAATTTTTGACATATAATATTGTTTGAGGCTGTGCACACTTTTTTAAATCTGCTTTGCGGTTTGCACCGTCTCAAACCATATAATATATCTCAGTAAATTGGAAAATTGTTAAAGTTAATTCTTAAATATTTACATTACTAGTAGTTTTCCCATGCTAAACGCCAATTAGGCAACTAGAATTATATTCCAAAAACATGGGTTGCTATTGTGACGTCACGTACAAGTTTGCTTGTTGGAAGAATTAACCAACGTTAAAATACATTTAACGTTGTTACAGGCAAATGTGCGATGTGCATGCAAATAAAAATAACCGATTATTAGAACAACTGTAAATATTAGTAATGACTGTCTTACATTTGGTGTTCATGGGTGTATAATTCTGGTTAGACACGTGCAAATTTTCCGAGAATCGCTTCGGGACAGTCATTTCTTAAATAAACAATATGCTAAACATGGTTGTATGTGAGCAACAAATGTAACTCTGATAATATTTTTAGCTTTACTTTGCGACGCCATACCCAATGTCATAAGTGGATATTACGCTGTTTATAGTTCATCCTTAACAACGTTGATATATTGCAACACAAATACATTGGACGGAACTTGGACGGTAAAATATAATATTCAATTTCATCAAATTTCCCTCATGTAGTAGCAAAATAAAAAATAAGGACAGGACATTTATCTTCAACATGAAGATTTCAAAGTTGACAGGTCACTGAAACCACTCTTTTTGATGCCCAGCAAATTCTCTTGTTCATTGTTTGTGTTTGTAAAATACGACGAAATGATATAGAATCATTCAATAATATCGCAAAAAAGGAACAGGAAAAGTGAATCGTTAAAAATTATTTGTTGTTGTTTTATTTATTTTATCAATTTTTTTACACATTATTTCAAGGTTATCCAAAGACGACTCCTGAACTGGGTGCATTTCGATCAAACTTGGGAGAATTACAAAAATGGATTTGGTTATGTCAACGGTGATTACTGGATAGGTAATAAAAATTTATTGAAAACATTGTTTCTAAAAAGTATAAAATATAACAGAAAAAGGAATTCAGTTGTTTTGTTCAGTATTTGTTTTGTATTTCATGGTTATGATGCCAAAAGATTGTGATTTTTTAATCTGATGTTGGATTGAGTATTTGACATTCATCAATCGATTACAAATAAAACCAGACATGCAAACAAATACTCGACTCATACAGATAATCAAGACAACATGTATCGAATTTAATTAAACGACTTTTGCTATGATAAGATCAAATTCTGTAAATGTTTACATGTATAATACTCGAATTACTCGTAAATACTTTTATCCAATATGTTGACGAAAGTGAATCAGTTATATTTGAAGCGACGGGCGTTGCATGCAAGCAAAATATGCTGAATCTTCCTCGGCACCTGGTCTCACTCCCATATTGGGAGCTTCTTTTCATGTGGTGGATGTTTTGTTTCTTTGCTTTGGTTCCTGTTTTATCCTGATTCTGTATGCCTTCGGTTTATGATTTTCTGAATTACCGATTTTGCACTTTGTATGGAGATCTGGTCATTATCCATATTTGTCAATAAGAACTGTATTCACCCGAGAATATTTTTTTTTCAAAATTATACAAAACAACCTTTTAATTCAAACAGTATTGTATAACTATGAATATCAAACATAAGACTGTCATAACTTATATTTACATTCATAACAAATATCAAAAATCCTTATTTGCAAGAGAATCGCGTATCTTGCGTTTTACAAAGGAGGGAGGGGATTTCAACAACACCAGGTTGCAGCACCAACAGCAAAACCCCAAAACATCCAATGCAAAAACACAGAGAAGACAAGCACAGAAAGAGATGCAAAAGGGAAAGGAACGTCAACGCACAACACAGAAACACCAAACATAAAGGACTACACACAAACCAACGAGACCAATGGGAAACTGGTTCCGACTTAGGACGGTCATCTGCCACGGAAACAGCAGAAGGTGTGGTTATCCTGGATTACGTGCGCACAACCCTCCCACTTTTCCGATTACCCAGAGGTCTCGAAGAACGTACAATCGTAGTGTAAAACAAACTCCTCACTGTCAGATGACCACAAAGACCGCAAAACGCAGGGGCCCAAGCAACACCGATGAATATGTAAATGGCTATTTAAAGAGGGCGTACGTAATACAATCCTTGCTCTGCCGCCGCGAGCTCATGTATGTTATCACCCGAGGAGTCCGACTGACATTCAGAGAGGACAGATCAACATAACAACGTCAAGTAGGTGAACGTTGGAAAATTCTCCAGATCTTTTTAGATAACCTGTGCCAAAGGCTCAAAGGCTAAATACTATTATACCACTTCGTCTGTCACCCGTCGTCCGTTTTCCGTCAATCGTCCGTAAACTTTTCGAATTTTCAACTTTTTCTCCAGAACCTCTGAACAGACTTTCATGAAACTTGGTAGGAATGAAGTAATTATGGTCCCCTACAAGTGCTGTTGTTTGTCGTCCGGATCCGTCATCAGCTGGCGCCACCACAGGCAAAAAGTAGGTCACTAGGATACCCTCCTTTGACAAACTTCTTCAGAACGGAAGCATCAAGATGATCTAGAGAGATGTCTTAAGAAGTGTTGTTATTTTTTGTTCTGTTCCGAAGTCAAATCTTTGACGCGTTTTTGACGTCTTTTGGACTATGTCAGAAATGCTCATTTTTAAAAAAAAATTTCTTTGAATAAATCTATTAATGTGTGATTTTGTGCACTCATTTACTGCATATTTGTCACATTTAATTGTTCAGTTGTTTGGTATTGACCTTGAGTGAAAATTTCATCTTTTGATTTCTCATGAATTTTTATCTTATGTTTAAAATGAGGGGGTATTTTCATACATAATAGAATTTTTCTTCAGAACCACAGAAGGGATTTTGACGAAACTTGGTACATGTAGGAATGAAGTATTTAATGGTCTTCTACAAGTGTTGTTTTTCGTCCGGATCCGTCATCATATGGCGCAACCACAGGCAAAAGTATATCACAGGGGGAACCCTCCTTTAACACATTTCTTCTTCAGAACTCAAGCACGTATCGACAAGCCGAAAGCATTAGGATGATCGCGAGAGACGTGTTGAGAAATTTTGGTATTTTTGGTTTTATTCCGAAGTCAACTTTTTGAAGCGTTTTGACGACTTTTCGGACTTTGTCATAAATGCTCATTTTGAACCTTTTCTTTGAATAACTCTGTCAATGTGTGATTTTGTGCACTCATTTTCTGCATATTTGTCACATTTTAATCTTTAGTGGTTTGATATTGACCTTTAAAATCTTACTTTTTTGATTTTTTATGCATTTTTATCTTATGTAAATAAGGAGGGGGTGTATTTAGATACATATTGGTCTTCTTCTCCAGAAACACAGAAGGAATTTTGATGAAACTTGGTAGAAATGAAGTACTCATGGTCCCCTACAAGTGCTTTAAGTGTTTTATGTAAGAATCCGCTCATAGGTGGCGCCACCACAGGCAAAAGTATATCACAGTGGGTACCCTCCTTCGACAAACTTCTTCGTCCGAACGCAAGCGTCAGAATGATCTAGAGAAATGTCTTAACAAGTGTTGTTATTTTTGGTTTCAAATTTTTCACGCGTTTTTGACATGTTTTCTGACTTTGTCAGAAATGCTCATTTTTTAGCTTTTTCTTTGAATAAGTATATTAATGTGTAATTTTGTGCACTAAGTTACTGCGTATTTGTCACAATTAAGTCGATCAGTGGTTAGGTACTGTAAAAAAAAACATGGAAATTTCCGCATTGGGGTAATTTTCGCGTTTTTCGCGAAACAAGGGAATTCGCAAAAAATTCCCCCACGCGAAAATATTCCAGCTGCATTCTTACAATGGGAAAGATATTTTCATCCACGCGCGATGTTTTGATGTTATAATCGGGAATTTTTCCCCCAGCCAAAATAACCACGTTTACAGTATTGACTTTGAGTGATTTTTTTTCTTATTTTTCATGAATTTTTATCTTATTCAAAAAAGGAGGGGAAGTGATTTTCATACATATTGGACTTCTTCTCCAGAATCATTGATGGGATTATTATGAAACTTGGTAGGAATGAAGTACTCATTACTCCTACAAGTCTTGTTGTTTATGTTCGGATCCTTCACTAGTTTGATGCTCCAAGAAATATTACTCCCTTCAGGTTGTTCAGATTATGTGCACTCAATTGCAGAGTATTCCTTCATGTAGGTACAGATTTTAAAGTAAAACAAGTACTAAACGTACTTTGTGCGACAAACAGGTACATTTAAAAAGGGCACGGTATAAAACATTGACACGGCGCATTATCTATCACCAATATTCGAACGTAACATAATTAACAGATCTCGGAGATTTATTTCAGAACATCATTTATTTAAGAATTATTTTCATGCACCTGTTTTTAAATGCGAAGCGAAATGACTTAGTTATCATTCCTAGATGATACATGCAACAGTAATTCACTGGTAAGTAGCTCTGGTAATTACATTCGCCGCTTCAAAATAAACATTATTTACTTTGTATTAGTATGTTACATTCACAGTATTGAAAATCAACAATAATTTCAAATAGTCGACGGTCGACAGTTTACAATAGTTGTAGTATTGGAGGTCGACGGTTTATAGATCGACAGTGGACAATAATGGTAGAATTGAAGGTCGACACCTAATAGATTGACAGTTAACAGCGATTGAAAAAAGGTGAAAAAGAAAAAAAGGCGATGATCGACAGTTGACAATAATTTTTTTGAAGGTCGACTATTTGCAGGTCACCAGTTGACAGTTATTGGGGTAAGGTAAAATATAGAAGGTCGATAGTTGACAAAGATTATATTAAATAAGGTCGACGATTGACAGGTCAGATTGACAATTATTTCAAAATTGAAGTCGACGTTTGACAGATTGACAATTAATTGACAGTGATTGAAGTAAGGTAAAAAGAAAGTAAAACCCGACGGTCGACAGTTGACAATAATGCATGGTAGAATTGAAGGTCGGCAATGAACAGGTTGACAGCGATTGAAATAAGGTGAAAAAGAAAAAAAGCCAAAGTTTGACAATTGACAATTATTGAAGTTTTGAAGGTCGACTGTTCGGAGGACGACAGTTGACAATGATTGAAGTATTGAAGGTTGACAATTGATATGTCGCCAGTTTAGAAAATTTAGAGTGATTGAGTTTAGAGTTATTGAGGTAAGGTAAATAAAAATGGTAGACAGTTGAAAAAGATTGTAGTATTTAAGGTCGACGGTTGATAGGTCAACACTTACAATAATTGTAGTATTGAAGGTTGACGGTTGACATGTCGACAGTTGACAATGATTGTAAAATTGAATGTCGACGATTAACAGGTTGAGAGTCGACAGTGATTGAAGGTGAGGAAGAAAAAAAACCAAAGATTGACCCGTTGACAATGATCGTACTATTGAAGGTCGATAGTTGACAATGATTGTATTATTGAAGGTTGATGGTTGACAGGTAGATAGTTGACAGTGATTGAGGGTATTTAAAATGTAAAAGGTTGAAGGTCGACAGTTGACAAAACTTGTGGTATTTAAGGTCAACGGTTGAGATGTTGATAGTGATTAAGATAAAGTAAAAAAGAAAACTAAAGCCGGTGGTCGACAGTTAACAATAGTTGTAGTATTTAAGGTCAATGGTTGGCAGGTAGACAGTTGACAATGATTTTAGTATTGAAGGTCGTCGAATGGCAGATCGACGGTTGACATTGATAGAAGTAAGATAATAATTTTTTTATAAAGCCAACGGTCGACAGTTGAAAATATTCTTTTCCTCTGGAGAATTGTCAATTGTCGAAATGTCACTTGAAAAAGAAAAAAAAGTAAACAGCACAAAATGGTACAAGTGATACAGACACTAAAACGTGTTTAAAACAGTCCGTCCTTTGAACAAGCCGGACACAGGTACATATCTTACTCACATTCTAGTAAAACCTGAAGCGTTCTGTACATGCATACATAAATATATTGGTCCATCAAAATGAAGCTACGAGGGAACATCGATGTCCAATTATTGGACCTGCTCCAAACGACGACCTCTTATTTCCTCGAGCACTTTATAAAAATAGCTTGTATATATAGATAGAATTAACAAGGTTTTATAATGGAGGTCATCATCCAGTGAATGTGGATCACGAGATTTACGAAATAAAGATATCCGATACATATCTTCAATTTACAGACAAAAAAATCCATTATTTACTTTATGCTGCATTGTCAAAACGTAGTTTCGATTTTTTGAAAATGGTTTGATCTATGTACTTTTATGAAAAAAAGATGTACGAATCTTTATTTTACATTATGCCAAACAACTTACGTCTTACGTCGTTGAACTCCATTCGTTTGTACGACAACCGTTGCTCAAATCAGATAGCTCTCATAAGTCGCCACCGCATACATACGTTTAAATGCTTGCTATCTTTTCTTTGTTTCCAATTCATATTTTACTTTCTTCAATTTAACATCATTTCAACACTGCATTTTATCATTTGATATTACAGGAAATGATATTATTCATGAAATGACGGCGTATGGTGATTGTAGAGTTGCTTTTGTGATGACTGACCAACATGGTGATCAGAAGTATGCTGCCTATGAAACATTTGTTGTTGGCCCAGAGTCGGACCATTACAGACTGAACATTGGTGGATATACTGTTGTTAACGATGATGCAGGTAGAGTGTGTACTTGTTTTTCGATATTCTGATCTGAGGACAAATCTTCGTCTGTCATCAATGTGTCACAAATTCGATATTTTCTTCAGAACAAATGAGAGTATGTGATAGATGATTCCCCTTAAACCGCGTTGGATCGAGACGTATCCTTACGGAGATTTTTTGAGATTTTTTTCATCAATGAAGTGATACTGCACAAAATTGATAAGACGTTGCGGTAGGACAATGCCTAATAAGTAAGTCCATATAGTTTATATATCTGAAAAGTCTATACTTTTTGCAAACACTTCAAGAATTCGTCAAAAGGAAAGATTTTTTTTGCGTCGACAAACTATTAAAGTGTTTGCAAATACTATGAACTTTACATATACCTGGACGATATGGATGATTTGTAAAGTTTAATTTAGAAAATGAAAAAATACCAAAAAGCTATGTAAGGAATCAGAACACTATATGTTTCAATCCCACGCGGTGCCTTACATACATGTACATTTGTTGATAGATAAGCCATAAACAGGCAAAGTAGAAAGTGAACCCTCTTAGACCAACTTTTTCTCGATATTGACTTTTGACATTGACAACCCCCCCCCCCCCCCTCCAAAAAAAAAAAGAATAAGGTAGAAATATGCAGCAAGACTTTTTGCACTTTGCTACCATTCGATTTCAAATCTTGACGCTTTTGCGACTTTTTTAATTCGTCAGAATGTTTTTTTTTTGTACAATTTCTTTCAAACACTTTCAGGTACTGTGTTAAGTTTTTTTCAGGATTTTTATGTACGTAAAAAGATGTAGGTTTCCTAACTAAGCTGGACAATCAGCCTATTGTTTGTGCTCATCCAATTCAGCCTTTCTGCATAATTATTTCCGCGTAATAGAACAATGACAATGATGTAGTGTAGAGAACGAAAAACGTCAAAATGTTCAATTTTCACAAAAGAATGTATAGACTGTGTCAGTAAACGGAGGGTTTGATTTGTTCTGCAAAATGAAACACGTTTCAATCGCATGGTGTTAAGTTATTCATCCATTACATATGCAAAACACCCTATATTGATTCATAAAAAGGTATCCAACACATGGGCAGATCTAGTTGAAATGTGCTTTTATAATTAAAGATATGTTTTCAATTGAATAAAGGGGTGTTAGGCCAGTAAAAGGGAGAGAGAGCGAGTGAGCAATAGAAATGTCCGCTCTTGGGATTGAATATGTCGCGGGAAATCAACAAAAAAAAGGTTGGTTTTCACAATTGTGATGATTTGTACTTTTTGATCGATTATTCAAAGGACACAGGTCGATACATATCGCAATCTAAATAGATATAAACTATTTACAAAATTTAAATGATTGAAAATTTATTCAATATGAATTTCTATATATTCTCGGAAATCCTTTTATTATATTTCGTTTGTATTTACAAAGAAGCTACTTCTTTCTATATGACAGGAGCATGGGAGTTGTGAATCCTCTCTTCTCGGTTCTATAGAAAAAATATCTTATAGATCCGTCCTCGTCAAAATAAATGAAATCTAACCCGGTTAAATGTAAAATATTTCTTTTTTAAAACTCGATGTAAATAAACCTAAGATATCTAATCAAATGCATCATGATTAGAATTATCGAATAGAGAGAGCTAGCAAGCCGATAATACTTACTCTCTCCGGGCATCCAAGTTCATCTCCATTTCATTAAGTTCCTTTGCAGAATGGTTTAGTTTTTGCACAAATTTAAAAAAAAGGCTTTGTATGTCTATCTATTATGATTTTAAGATTCTGGGGTTTTTTTGTGTTTGTATTTTGTATATTTCTCTCTCTCTCTCTCTACGAAAGGTGACTCCTTGGCTAACGGGGTGAAATTTTCCACCAAAGATATGGACAACGACGACCTTAGTTTTGCTCACTGTGCAGATCTGTACTCTGGTGGCTGGTGGTGGAGCAATTGTGGAAAAGCAAATCTAAACGGGAATTGGGGTAGCACAAATTACAAGCAAGGTGTTTTCTGGGACACTTGGCATGGTTTAAGTTATTCTATGTCTAACACTATGATTATGATACAGAGAAAATCTATTCCGCCTCTCTAAATGATAACCAAAGATGGTTTTTTTTGCAATAGTTGAAGAGTTAGACTAATCAAAACTTTAGTTGTATGAACACTTCTACGAGTTATGGCATCAGTTAGATTGTAATTAACTTTTATGAAGAAAGCGTTTCGGTACGAGAGGAGAATGATATCAGGGATCTTTTTCTGAATTGCTAATAAAAGTTCTTGTAAGACTCTTATATAGATATTGTTGTACCTGATTTATTTAACAATTCCTTGATCTTTTGTCGTCTTCACAAGCAAAAGATATCCTTAGACTATGTTTCAATGATTACAATATAACACACACTGTCAGATAATAACAATGAAAACAAATCAAACTAAGAGACAACAAGAGGGACAAAGAGACACATAAGAAAAAAAAACATGAACGGAAAGCCATTGAAGGAGGAAGCTGAATGTGCATCTGGAGCCGACTTTTGAAGTCTTCTGTACTAAAAGCAAATGGTGTTATTATCCGTATAATGTTTGTACAACCTTCCATCGGCACAATTGTTGTACACAAAAAGAGCCTTCTTACATGTTTTTCAACATAGTAATGAGTTAAAGAAGATCCTGACAATAATCTCAACAGCACTCACAATAGAGCACAGAATTAAGCATCGACGGACCCCTAGCAAGCTAGAGGTGGGACCAGGTGCCCGGGAGGAGTAAGCATCCCCTGCTGGCTAGCCGCACCCACAGTCGATGTTTAAGCACGAAAATGAAAAAACAATATATAAACTTCATGCACTGTCTGACGTCATGTCTATATAGAAAGTGCTATAGCGACAATGTCAATATTCAAAACGAGTACTGTCAAAGTAAGTCTTATAGGACAAATCATAAGTATCGGATATACTAAGAACAGCCCTTGCTCTACTGTCATGATCGATCGCCCGAGAAGATTGACAGCATAACAGATCAGAAAAGCAGTGGAATTTGAACGAGAGAGGTCTATGTAAAAAGAAAACGAATCAAAGAAATACCAATGATACATTATATGAATGACAACATTTTAATCGAAGAGACCAATTGGTTCCGGTGCCAACTGAATTCTGCAACTTTTACACGTACTTTTATCAGAGGTCTCAATGAACGTAACTTCATCTGATAATACGGAAGAGTTTCAACGCTTTACCTTCTTGAAGAAAATTTCAAACCAATTTTAACGCACCGTACAAGTGTTTGAGATAATAAATCCTCATCAGTGATGGCTTCTAGCCATAGTGATTTTCAGATGCAGACAAACTACATTTTAGTAGCGCCCTCTAATTCTACTTTTCGGATTTTAAATTTGTGCAATTACTTTGTAGTATTTGCAGAGAGTGCAAGGCTCCAAATTTCCTGTTGGGTCGATTAGTAGTATACTTAATTCTAAGTACACCTTTCGACTCTTCTCCAAACATCAGAGGAAGAATCTAAGACAATGGAATAGATGTAATTCATGAGGAATTATGCTATAACCTTTGAAATAGTGAAAATCGAAGACTGCATGGGTAGTGATCTTGCATACTTCTTTATGACAACTAAGACCAATTCCAGAACAAAACTGGACCAATTCCAATTGACGTTATAATTCTTATATCACTTGCAATACCTATCACATTTCTAACGTCTTAAGTTCAATAGCATCATTTTAGAGCAGATACATTTACAGCATGGACCAGACATGCACGTTTCGGGTATTTAGTCTTCGTCAGTGATCCCCAGTCTAAACAATTTTGATATGGCCAAAATCTGTGAAAATAATGTCCTAAATACATGTATACCAAGAGACGTAGCAACATGTATTCCAATAATGTTCAGTGTATGCAGGAGATGGTCTATTTAAATTTCCGATATAAAAAATAAACTTACTTATCAATTATTCTTCATTTGTTCATAAAGTCTACTTTTTATCGCCAACAGGACAGTCAATGTCGATAAGGAACACATACACGGTGGTATTCTCGCTAAGCAGAACATTCGGTTTATTTAACATTTCGTGTAATACAAATTATTTTTCACGAAAAGGGGAATGTGATGCAGTGTTAGGATGTCTAAGCTACGAGTTTTATCCAAAGTAAGAGAGGTAATATCCTTTTATACATGTAAAGCTGAAAAACGATCGGCGTGATTCGTGTAGATGAAAGTGAAAGTAGAACACCGATCGTGAAAGCTAATATCTACCTTATTTTGGATGCAACTCATAGTTAGGGCGTTATAACACTGCATCACGTTTCCCTTTTTGTAATTAATTATCTATTTTGCGCAAAAATATAGAAAAATCAATTGTTCTAGGTTGCAAATTTACCCACCGTGACATATAGGTATTTTCGAAAAATAACAATTGAAAGAACTTCATAATGAGGTGTTATGAGTACTAATAATCAAGTATATATAATAGTCCTGTAGCATCATTTCTCACCCATCCTGCTGCGTCTTTCGGTACACTTTTTCGAAATGATGCTATTCAGTTTGAAGACGTTTACATTTATACCACTTGGTGAGTGTCACTGCTGGTGGACCAGGAGTCCCCGAGGGCACATGTAGCCAAGTTCGATCAATTTCGGTTGATCGATTCTTCAACGCATTCTAAATTTCTGGTATCAAAATTTCTTGAAATTTCTAAAAAGTGGGTCCTGTAGCATCATATCCAACCCATCCTGCTACGTCTCTGGGTATACTTTTTCGACATAGTAACTTTCATACTTTTTGGCATATTACATTGTTTAGATTTAGGATCACTGATGAGGGTTAAGTACCCCAAACGTGCATGTCTGGTCCACGTTGCCAATTTATCTGTTCTTAAATGACGCTATTCAATTTGAAGACGTTTACATAGGTGTATCTGTTACCTTCGAATGCAAACGACGTGTTCATGTTACTCGTGCATAATTATATTCCTGTTACATGGATACAGTGAGAAGAGACTCGGTTGCAGCATCCACAACAAAACACCGAAACAACCTTATGCGAAATCAGAGTAGACACACACAGTAAGAGACGCAAAAGGAAAACCATAGCAAAAATCACAAAAGAACGAGAAAATAGATACAAATTTCATTTGTAAACATCTTAGTCTCCTTATTATGAAGTATTGGTACATATAAAAAAAAAATATAAATGATAACATGACGAATATGCAACAAACCGCAAGTCAATACAGTTAAAGAAAGATTACGTAACGATATCTAAGGACTACAAACAACTTTCAGAGTGACAATATATGGTACAATGGCAAAATATCGGTTCAACCAAACATATCAGAATAGCTATCAGAGAGTCAATCATACTGATTATACAAAAGCAAACCATATTGAAATTAAATTATAAAAAAAAACCGAAACGAAAACGTCTACTTCTTGAACGGACGTGAACTCTTTTAAAAATAGAGAGTGATCAAGTGGTACCATTTTATCACTTCTGTTGAACGAATTACAGCATTTCAATAGCCTTTATACTAAATTAAACATAAAAGAAGTACATATCTGTTATACCTGCCCAAAAAGGCAAATATAAATCGTCGTGATTTCAAGCGAGCAACGGATTTAATGACTTGATGCAAAAATAATATTTTCACGGGCTGTTTCAAAAGTCAATTTCCTGAATATACATATCTTTCGATTATTATATGCAATTCCTTAAAACAATTCTTGGGCTTTATATAACATGCTTTTAGTTCTTAAATTATTTCTCGACCTTTTCACAAGATTACAGTTTCAACTAGAAAGGTTTCTTGTTGCGGTTGCAACAAGAGTGTCTTCCTCCTATACAATCTTTGGTTTGGAAATATGAAGGACGTCACATTACATGTATTTATATTATATATTTAAGTTTTCAAATAGCAGTAACATTAAATTTTCAAACCGATAATTGTTGGTGAGCAATCATTTGATTTCTTTTTTTTTGGGGGGGGGGGGGGGAGGAATTCTATTGCCAGCCGGTAAAATTTTTTCAGCAATTTTCTGAGCAGGCCATTTTTTTTCAGCCATTACCAGAGTCGGAGAAAAATTTTCGCCGGTTCTTCGGGCCGGATTTAAACAAATTGTCAAATGTTGTGAATGTCTGTGCAAGTTAAACTCCCCGCTGTTACAGAGTATGAGTTAATAACCGTTCCTTCAGATGTCTCTTTGCAATTAGCGAATTTCAGACAGATTGTATGATGTTTAAATAGAACCTTTTCTAGATTTTTGTGCCTATGCGTATTAGGTCTCTGGTAGATACAGCTATGTGAACAGTTTGTATTTATATTAATTAATTTTTGACTTTAAATTGTCTGGCACAAAGGGCCAGCAAAAATTTCCATATCATGCAATGTATCCTTACTTTTGCATGGTCCGGGAAAAAAAAAATTGCCGGCCCTTTGGGCCGGAATATTTTTTTCAGCATTTTCCAGAGCCGGGATTTTTTTTTTTGCAAATTCTTCCTGCCCCCTTCCCCCATAAAAAAGGCGAGCTCGTAGCTGTAGAACCAATTTTCTTGAGAAGAGAAATGGTAATAACAAGTTACGTTCAATATATATATATAAATAAAATGAGGTTCTCGCTGTGCAGGTTCAAATTTGGACCCCCCCCCCCTTCCCTTTTTTCAAAGTTTATTTTTAATTTCCATCATGGCGACATCGTTCAATATAAACAGAACTGTTTTCGAAAAACGAGGGGAGGGAAGAATGTTGGAGAAATTGTTCATCAATTTGTAAATAAACCAACCGAAAATTATGTTCGAACGTTTGCTAGAATTAGAAATTAAACTTGATGTTCAAAATATAGTTATTGAAGTTTAGAAACAGGTTTGTAGGTTAGAAATCGGAATCAAACTACCACTTTTTGTGTGTAAATTCTGGTTTGTAGCTGATCTCTTCTAAATTAATCAACTGTTTTAAAATCAAATTGTGTATATCGAAATGTATTTATGAAATGCATATTCATCATTGTCGTGAAATCGGAATTTGAAAATCTCAACACTGCTTTTCTCGAGTCGGACTCGGACTACCAATTTTAGTGTGCGCCCGATCAGTTGGCGTGAAGGTGTATCGAAATACCCAACTCAAAATTTCGATGCTCATATCTTTTCAACAGTAAGAGATAGGAAAAATCAGAAAGACTAAATAAGACAGATATATGGATAAAAAATAATAATATTGAAATTTTTAGGAAACTTCATAGGCTTAATTTTTGTTTACTATTATAAGCAAAAAAGTGTCTTCCTCCTATGAACTTCGAATTTGGAAATATGAAGGACGGTGAAGGACGTCATCGTAATAAATCGTTACAGTGTGCATCTAGCATTTCATATCTTGCATGGCTGTCGACTTTCAAAAAGAATGGAAATTGTAGATAGCAAAATACGAGATATTTAAGCTTACAAATAGCAAAACATGAAATTTTCGGTCCTTTTGAGTAATTCGACGCTCCCGTCAAATATTTGAATCTACTAAAAAACATGATAAAAAAAATAACAGAGACCAAAAATAAAAAAGACCAATCTAGCTTTTATTCCAAACGTAACGTTGGAGAACTTTCATTGTCCTAGCTTACAGGGTTCTTGAGAAATCGCTGATCCAATTTTCCACGGTTACGAAAACAATAGGTCTTCCGACGGAAGTCGGAAGACCTAAAAAGGGATTGCTAGAATCCTGGCTCGATAAGATAATTATCTTATTAAGATATATTCTCACCTCTGTCGTTATTTGTGGTAATAATGAATGATATATACTACTATTTGCAAAATTTATTGCCAAAATGGGTAATTATATCTTTAATCTTTACGAAGTATCCTTTCAACAGGTCATAAAATCGGGAGACAATGATATGTTTATCTTTAAGACTGCTCTTCAAATTGACATTGATGGAAAACAGGGTTCCCTTTTAAATTGAAGCTATCAAAAATAGCGTTTTCTGTCAATCTAACGGATTCTAAAGCACTGGTTAAGTATTTATGCGAGTGCGAAGATGGAAGAAATATATGGACACGTTAATTCTGCTATGTGGTAGATCATTTAAGGCAAATGGAAGGAATCTATCTCTCGTCTTGATTAATTGCCGTCGTAATTGAATCTTCAATCTGCGTTATTCAAGTAAACAAACTGAACAAACAGCGATACGCGCATTGAAAAGAACATCCCTTTCCTTGCCCTGCTTTCATTTATTTTGGTATATTCAATTACATCCAAGAAGGCGATACAGTTGCAAAATGTTACGGACAAGGCAAAACATCGCTGAGTATGGATAAAGGGAACATTGAATTCATTGAAGGTTTACGTCAGTGCTTTATGAAAGACACGACAGTCTGAAGAATACATTCATACAGTAAACGTGAATAATGAGTCTTTTTTTCAGAGGACAGAATAGCTGCGTAAAAGTTTTTTTTAAACGAGAATTCGTTTTTGCGAAAGAAAGGCCACGTGAATAATTCTGCCCTCAGATGGCACTTTAGCCTACAAGTTTGATAATTTTCAATATTCATAACGCTCTTTAAGTATTGACTGTACAGATTTACCCTATTTTGACTCGAGTATCATTGTAGTGACATGCTCTGTTGGTCTGTTGGAATGGGTATATGCCACGGTAAAATCTTCCTCTATATATATTTTCGAAATTTGATCCTAACTTAATTAAGGCGATGCTGCCATTGGATAGGTACCTCCCGATGACATCGTCGATCTAGCCTGTCGGTGCTTCAAATATATCTAAAACTCTCTTTAAATCTGGTATGATATTTTAAAACCACGGCGAACACCTGACATAATTAGCGAATGAAAGTCGAGCATGAAAACAAAAAACCGGAATCCTGAAATAACAATGAATAGGCGTACACATTCTTGAAAATATATAAAACAGAACAGATATACGCGTGATGTTTTACTTGAGAAAGGAAAAAAGCAGCCAAACGTACTGAGACAATAACACAGCACCCGAGAAACACAAAGAACAACACTATCTGATAAACAATCTACAGAGTAAAATGCAATAACGGAATCAATTGTAGGTGGCGCTGTTTAGTTAAAACAAAGGAAGGGATCTCCACCAACACCAGATTGCAGCACCCACAGCAAAACCCCAAAAACACCAAATGCAAAATCACAGAGCAGACAAGCACAGGAAGAGGCATAAAAGGGACAAGGAACGTCAACGCGCAACACATATAAAGTAAAACATATTGAAATCTAATATGAATTCACGTTACCTATTAAAATGTAGAGATGGTATCTAATTTAGTAGAATTGAAAAGGATGATTTTAATATCTCTTACTGTATTATTTGAAAACTTGGGTCGGACTTTGACCCCGGAATCAAAATTTAGAATAAGAAAAATTCCATAATTAATTGTGAGTGGTGCCACCTTGAATAAATTAAATGAAGAAATGAGACACACGCTATAATTCATATTAAACTTACAGTTCCATTTATCCCAAATTCTGCCCAAAATATTTTATTTTTCTGTTAGTATAAAAGAAAGGAGGGGATCTCCAACAACACTAGGTTGCAGCACCCATAGCAAAATCCCAAAACATCCATGCAAAAAACACAGAACAGACACCAACGGAAAGAGACGCAATATGGACAAGGAACACCAACTCACACCATGAAACATGAAACATAAAAGACTACACATAAACCAACGAGACCAATGGGCAACCGGTACCGACTTAGGACGGCCATCTGCCATGTAAATAGCAGACGGTGTGGTTATCCTCGATTACGTGCGCACAACCCTCCCACTATTCCGATTTCCCAGAGGTCTCGAAGAACGCATAATTATGGCGTAAAACAACCTCCTCATTGTTACATGTAGATGACCACACACAAACAAGACCGTAAAACACAGGGGTCCAAGCAACAAAGATGAATATGTAAATGGATATAAAAGAGGACGTGCGTAATACATTCCGTGCTCTGCCGGCTGTAGCGAGCTCATATATGTTATCACCCAAGGAGTCCGACTGACATTCAGAGAGGACAGGTGGTCGGGGCCCTGTCTTCTCTAAGGAGGTTTGGACAGGGCCCGTCATAAAGTCCCGTCGTCACAGTCAGTCAGAGTGCAAGTCTTAAGAATGCGCTCGTACAAGACTGTAGATTGGTCAAGTACCAAGCTTAATGTCCGTCTGGTGACATTAGGATCATATCCACGGTATAAAAGGCGTTTAATGACTCTGACGCATTTTCGATGAATATGCTGTCTACCTTTGATCCTTCTTATTTTGTTAATTATGTCACCATAAAATGCAGGTTCTGAAATACCTAAAGTAATATACTCTGTTGCTTGTATGGGTCCGAATTTCAAAAAGAGGGTTGATCATAATTTCCAGAAAGTCTTTACTAGTTTGTGAAAGCGAAAACCTTGACCTAAAAGTTTCTTTGTAATTTGTAAATTTCTATTATGAAAATCCAAAACATCAGTACATGCTCTAGCATACTGGATGAGCTGTGAAATGTAGATACCGTATGACGGTAATCTAGGGACATCACCGTCAAGCCAGGGGGAATTTACTATGTTGAATCCAAAACCATCTGGTTTGTCATATACACTTGTGTGAATTTCTCCATTGATAATTTTGATGTTTAGCTCCAGAAATGGTGTTTCTGTGTCTGTAACGTTTGCCTTGTTTAGAGTCAATTCTTGTGGATAAATAACATATTTATAGTTTTCAAAAACAGGATTATCGATAATAAGAATATCATCCAGGTACCTAGAAGTACAATGAAGCATTTCACATCATCATGTTTTCTTTGCTTTTGAAGATTTTGAATAAATTCTTTTTCATATGTATATAAAAATAAATCTGCAACAAGAGGCGCACAATTTGTACCCATAGGAATCCCTACAACCTGCTTGTAGGGATTCTCACCAAATCTTACATAAATGTTGTCCAAGAGGAAGGACAAGGCACTACACAGGTCGCTACATGTCCATGATTTGTATGATTTGTATTCTGTAGCGGAAACAAAACCCTTTGATTCAGATGTACAAATATAAGTTTTCCCCTCTCGATTATAGCACCATTCAATGAGTTTGGACAATTGATAATTAATCTTGTCGTGAGGAAGCGTGGTGTACATATTTGAAAAGTCGTATGAAGAAATTGTATTGGCTTGAAAATTTCTAGAGTTCATTTCATTTTATAAAATAGAACCACAGTATACACTGAAGACTACCATACCGAAAACTAGTAATGTAAACGTCTTCAAATTGAATAACATCATTTAAGAACAGATAAATTGGCAACGTGGACCAGAAATGCACGTTTCGGGTACTTAACCCTCATCAGTGATCCTAAATCTAAACAATGTAATATGCCAAAAGTATGAAAGTTACTATGTCGAAAAAGTGTACCTAAAGACGTAGTAGGATGGGTTGGATATGATGCTACAGGACCCACTTTTTAGAAATTTCAAGAAATTTTGATAGCAGAAGTTTAGAATGCGTTGAAGAAACGATCAACCGAAATTGATCGAACTTGGCTACATGTGCCCTCGGGGACTCCTGGTCCACCAGCAGTGACACTCACCAAGTGGTATAAATGTAAAAAGATACATTACAACTATTCCCATAACAAAGATTAAAACTAAACATATATTAGATATGTAGCATGATTTATATATGAAAATAATAAGCGCGTTACTTTTAACAGCGACTCCTACAATGCATTCCCAAAGCCTACCGCACTTTCGCTGTAGATGGTTCGTAAGATAAGTTGTCCTTCGTGTTTCTGTGGAGCTAATGGTATTGTCTCCTTCTGTTTGTTCTATTTTCTTTTCTGTTGAGAAAGTTCTGTTTTGCATTTTTTTACAAAATTTGTAAGTCTTTCGATTGTGCTTTTTGGAATCTGATTTCGGCTTTTGTGCCTAAGAGAAAGGAGGGGATCTCCAGCAACACTCGGCTGCAGCACAGCAAAACCCCAAACACCCAATGTAAAAACACATCTAGCACTGACGAAGTAACTTTCACACTTTTTGGCCATTTTACATTGTTTAGATTGAGGATCACTGACGAGGGTTAAGTACCCGAAACGTGCATGTCTTGTCCATGCTGCAAATTCAGGTGTTATTGAATGATGCTATTCAATAACATTGAGACAATTTATCCATTTGAACAAGAAGTGAAAGAAACTACTGAAATAATGTCGAAAGTATAAACGCAGCTTCATGTTTAGACTGAAGACGATGGATACTTACATACTTTATATTTAAATTTATTTAGACAGCTTACATTAACATGATTAGATCCAATGTTATCTTTTGACAAAATTTGAAGACGTTAAACATTTTTAAAAATCAGTAATGAAAGTCAAGACTTTCTGGAAATTTTACAAAACTTATTGTCCACTTCTTTTGAAATTCGGACCCATACAAGCAATAGAATAGATTACTATGGGTATCACAACATGCATTTAATAATGACATAATTAATTAAATAATCAAGAAAGGAGGGAAATCTCCAACAATAATCGGTTACAGCACCCATAGCAAAACTTCAAAACACCCAATGCAAAAAAACACCGATCAGACATCCACAGAAAGAGACGCAAAATGGACAAGGTACACCAACACACACCATAGAAACATAAAACATAAAAGACCACACATAAACCAACGAGACCAATGGGCAACCGGTACCCACTTAGGACGGCCATCTGCTAAGTACGTGGCAGACGGTGTGGTTATCCTGTATTACATGCGCACAACCCTCCCACTTTTCCGATTACCCAGAGGTCTCGAAGAACGCACAATTATGGTGTAAAACAATCTCCTCACGGTAAAATGACCACACACAAACAAGACCGTAAAACACAGAGGCCCCAGCAACACATATGAATATGTATATGGATATAAAAAGAGGACGTGCGTAATACATTCCGTGCTCTGCCGGCTGTAGCGAGCTCATATATGTTATCATTCCAGGAGTCCGACCGACATTGAGAGTGGACAGGTGGTCAAGGCCCTGTCTTCTCTAAAGAGGTTTTGAGAAACGACCAACCGAAATTGGTCGAACTTGCCTACATGTGCCCTCGGGGACTCCTGGTCCACCAGCAGTAATCGGCAAAAATTGGATTATTAATTGAAAAAAAACGTCTGCGATATATCTGTATGTAGATTTACGTTAAATGCTAGGGGCTTTCTTCAATGTGAGAGAGAGATTAGTATGAACAATCGGCTTCATATGGCTACAGAAAAATATCAGCTAGAATTAGAGCACAGGTAGTTCCCGTTGGAATTCCCAAATTTGCTGAGATACCATTCGTCCAAACACCACAAGATTGACTCTCCTTCTGTGTATGTTATTTGAATCAGAATTTCCCTCAGAAATAAGTTTTATTTTTTTGTGATCGCCATTTGCTAGTTAAAGCATTTCTTAACATTTTAGATACTCTTTCTTTTGATTAGGTGTGAGGAATTGTGTTTAGAGAATCGAAAGTTTTGATCGAAAATATATGCTGCATTTAGGTGATCTAAAAGTTCTTTTGAATTCTTTAACATCCACATTTGGTTGATACTGCATCTAGAATAAATTGTTTCACAGTACTGTACTCTTATATTTTTTTCATAGAACCTTAATTTCAAAACTGGTGGTCAGTAAATTAAAAAAACAATTTATTTATTCCTGAATGGTCAATATACATTGATACATTATTGAATTCAGCATATTTTGCAAAATGTATGTCGAATATTGCAAAGATAGACGAATAAATCAAAGCATTTCGATAAAATATTCGATTCAAAAATTTCTAATCGAGGTTATATGATGATCATTCCTTTAAAGATAAAACGTCAAATATTTGTAAATGATGGCTTTCTTAAGCAAATGTTAAGGCCTTGTTGCATGCCAACAATTGCTGAGATTTTACGGTCCGAGCGAGTTGCAGCGACTCCCACTGTTACACGGTGCAACTAATTGCATATATTTTGTACTAAATTAATACCTCTTCCGCATAAAGTTAACGAATAAAATGTGTTATCAACAGACAATAAAACATGTTTTTACAATTTTCGTTACAATTACATTCACATAACATTCTCGACGAAGAGAGGGCATAAAATCACACTTTTGAACTGAAAAAAAATCCTTCCGTACGCGTACTGTGATCCTTTGTGAGAAAAGTCGCCATTTTATTATCAATGTAATTGATATCACCAAAATTCGCCAAGTAAGGGCTGAAATAATTAAGGAATACCCGGCATTTTGATTGTTTGACGCTTAAAGTTGCATGCGATTAATCGCAAGCAATATAACACGTTCTAAACTGAAAGAAGTTTCATGCGACTTTTGAAAGTTACATACGATTAGTTTAAAGCTATGTTACACGAAACGATTTGTCGCTTGCAACTAATTGCAAGCGATTAGTTGTGTCGTGTAACATACGTCTTAAAATTCGATAGCATCATTTGAAAACAGATAAAGACCTTGTTGCACGACGCGATTAGTTGCTGGCAACTAATTGCAAACGGTAAGTTGCGTCGTGTAACAGGGCCTTAAAGCAGCATGGAACAGACACGCATTTTTTGGTTACTTAACTCATCACTGATGAGAATTTGATATTCGAAACACGTGTCTGGTGCAGGAAAAATTGATTTGGAATTTTCTTCATGAAGGTATAGAGTTGGAACACTCCTGTATTATTAACCGTCGTCAATGATCCGCAATCTAAATAATATAAAATGGCCAAAGAGTG
Source organism: Pinctada imbricata (assembly GCA_033119305.1). NCBI lineage: Eukaryota > Metazoa > Mollusca > Bivalvia > Pterioida > Pteriidae > Pinctada > Pinctada imbricata. The sequence goes on from VSWD01000006.1 coordinate 42,491,640, forward strand.
TGAAAGTTATAATGTTCGCAAAAGCGTTTTTCCCTCTGTATTCATGTTATCAATTTTTAATAGATTTATTACAATTATGCCTATATTTTTAATGCAAAAGGGCTTATCATAGAACGCTGTATTATAACCGAATCAGGATGTCCACAACGCAAAGCTAAGATTCCGTATTATCATGATTATTAACCCTCGTCAGTGATCCTCAATCTAGATACTGTAAATTGTTTTTTTATTCGTCAGATACCTATTTTCGTCATTTTCGTCAGTGCTTTACTTGACGAAATTACGTACCGACGAATATAGATACTCCTGACAAACTATAAATTCTTGTAAGTGAAAATTGAATCAGTCTCTTGGTAAATTTAAATATAAACCGGGAGCACTGCGGAGGAGGGAGGAAGAAGCTTAAGGTTCGGAGTTTTAAGACATTGTTAAAAAGTGTTATTATGACATGCAAATGGCAAATCAATGACACTGAATACGAACACGAAGTCGCATATAATGTAATTCATATGTTTTCATAGCAAGTTAGGTGATATACTTTTAGTGTTTGTTTACCAATGATTGTTAAACAAACAATAAAAACAAACACATATTGTAGATTTGACGATTTGGCGGCGGATCTTAATGTTGAGTTGGCATTTGAACAGACGAATTTACATTTTAGGGACCCTTGGATGATGAATTTACAAACTGACATTTTTATCAATTTGACGAAAATTGGTACTGACGAAAATAAAGCAATTTACAGTTATATAATATGGCCAAAGACTTTGATATGACAAATACGTATAATGACCATATCCCTGCACACAGCACAAAATCGACCCAGAAAATCAGAAACCGAAGGCATACAAAATCAGGATAAAACAGAAATCAAAGCAAACGAACAAAAACCTCACCACATGAAAAGAAGCGAACCCCCGACACGGGAGCGAGACCAGGTGCCCAGAAAGAGTAAGCACCTCCTGCTTGCATGCAACACCCGCCGCTTCGATTCGGTAGAACTGTCACATCCGGTAACTTCCATTTCGGAAGACATAGAGTACAATCTTTGGTCGGATGGTTCAAATGATCTATGACAGAATATCATCCACCATTCTGGAGAGTGGGACATCATAGTGTATGACGAGTTCCCCATATCGACCGTAGAAATTCCCCAGTGACGATGTTAGTCGGTCACAAACATATCCCTGACTGAGAAGCTTATCTGAAAGGCGCCTAGCTCTCAGAACAAAATCCGTATATTTGGTACTTGCTCTGGCATAGCGTATCAACTGAGATATGGACACGCCATAAGCAGGCGATGAAGGGATGTTGCTACTCAGAAAAGGAAAGTTTGTGATGCTGAAATTGAAGTCGTCGCGTTCGTCATAGAGTGAGGTGTTCAAGTTATTATGTCCGGAAAACCACCAGTTCGTCGGTTTTCATATTATCAACTATTAATAGATTTATTGTACTTATGCCTATATTCTTTTTTAATGTAAAAGGGCTTATCAAAGAACGCTGCACTATAACCGAATCAGGATTGTAACAACGCAATACTTAGATAGTTTTCAGTACGGTATCATCATAGATAACATAATTTAATCGAAGCACATTGAAATTAAATACTAGTAAACAAAATATAACAACAAAAAAGTCACACAACAAGAACAAAGAAAAACCTGCTGAGACAAAACTGCTACACAAAACTGGAGCCACGCACTCTCTGCATAGTAAATGCAGATTCAAATTCTACATGTAAAACCAGAGGGCACTACTGAAATATATTTGGCTGTTAGATCACTTCGACATTAAATAAGTACCACTGATGAGGATTTACTACCAAAACATGTGCCTGGTGCATTAAAGTTGGTTTGAAATTTTCCTCAAAAAGGTACGGAGTTGCAACATCTCCGTATCATTGCTAGGTCGGTCCTAATTTAACATATGTTCAGATATTCATAATTTTCTAGTTTACAAAAAGTTAAATGTATGGTGAATTGAAATGAGGAAGATTGTTTTTGTGTAACAGTCCTTGAGACGTAAGACGTTCAAAACGTATAAAATAGACGGAATCATTGAACATAAATGGGCGGAATTTTTATGCAAAATTATGAATCGACTAGCGAGCAAGCCATCGCCTATCATTATTCTTATAGAATTGGATACATTTCAATTTGCATGAATATTTAATTGACAAGGCCTGGCGCGCTCTAGAATTTTGAATAATGATTTCTCTTTTGTTTTCTATTATTCAGGGTAAACGATGTCAGAGTATTTCAATCACATGACGTCACGAGGGCTCATAATTATGATTCAATATTTCCTCACACATTCTGCATTGCAATAAGTGATAATTAATTATTCGTTTATTAAAAGCAATTTATATTAAAGGGCCAATTTGAGGAATTAGGGCTCCTAGCCCTTTTTTCGTGGAATTCGAAAAAAGCAAGAAAAAAATTGAGATGTAATTTTCGTTTCTGAATGAGTCCCAAATGACAAATATTCAAAGGATATGGTTTATGTTGAAAGTACTTGCGATTGTAGCGTATCAGATTAAAATCTCGTATGATATTAAGCAGTGATACAGTCGCTTATCGTATTAAATCTAAATTATTCCTCAGGGTCATTGCTCGATAAAAAAGTTAACAAGCTGATAGTCTTAATATAATTATTTCCGTTTTAATGGTTAGTGTTTCCAGAGAGCGTCATTTTTGTAAAGAGGTTCTGCCTCCGTATAAACCCCAGTGATATTTATCAACGTATTTAGCACTATGGTAATACAATAACGCTTGTAGGCGATAGTTCTTGTAGACTAGTTCACAAGGATATTACCGTAGCTTTGATTTTTTTTTATTCTGATAGCGCTTAAATGAGGGACATTTTGGTGAAGTGAATTTCAAAACGAAAATGATAAAACTAATACTCGTTTTTGGAATTACATTGTTTCATGTCAGTGTATCATCACCCATCAGGTTTCGGTACGGCATAATCATAGATGCAGGTAGTAGCAGTAGTAAATTACACCTGTATAGATGGATACCTAAAACGGACATTAAACAAGTACCAAAATTTGAGGATGTTCTTTACAAAAAGTTCCGACCTGGTGTGGCAGCGTTTTATCCTAATTTAGAAGAAATAGAGGAATACGTTATGGACATGTTAAGAACACTTGAAAATGATGTTATGCCAGAAGAGGAAACCAGTAAAACTCGAATTTCGTTTCTTGCCACAGCAGGTATGTTCCTTTTCTCTAACTCTCTTTACATCCAGTGATTTGGTTGTTGATGTGAATAATAAAGGCTTTTGGTCTTTTATCATTTTCTTAGCATTACTCTAAGTCATATGACCAAAACATTGTAGTGTATTACGCCCTGTATCATCATGCATCATCATATTTTATGAAAAACTAAAACAAACTTCTAAATTTTAAAACACCATAAATCATTTTAAGTCGAGATTTAGAGATACTTATTCTACATGTATATGATTTGAGCATTAATGAATATGAAAATATCAACCAAAGTTACTGGCAGTCTGTAAAAATAAGGGTTCATTATATTAAAAGACACTAGGATTATATGGTTAGTATGTACACAGAGTTTTCAAAACATTTTTTGTGACCAATTGAAATTGAACAGCAACACGCGTTGGATCATGAACTGTGATGGTAATGAACCACAATAAATTACGAACTGGGTACAAATTATGATGAAAACATTTATTTCCGATTTAATCAGATAAAGTCTCTTCATTTTTCTGTTTTAGAAAATCTGTGTTTTATCTGAATGTGCTGACTGGTGCTAATAATAGTAATGTTATATGCACCCATAAGCGGCGTTGGTGAAAGACATTAATACACGTACATGTAGATCCTCAATGAAACAAAAACACCATAAAGTACCTATTTGTCCATTTTAAAGAGTCTGTATAAACTACTTAATGAATGAAATATATAATATCCAGCTTACAAGTGTGTTAAGCGGTACATATACGAAACAATATGTTAGTGTGTCAAGTACGTTTCAGATTACTCTCTGTATATTTCGCTACTTTGAAGTATATTGGATACAGATTCTTTCATTATACATTGTTCATACATTTAATAATGGTGCATCTAATAGGACGAGCAAGTGTTCGAATGTAATACGAAAACTGAAAGCAGCTCAATTCATAAAAAACTGGTTCATAGATGGAGCGATCATAAACTCCGCCAATTCATAAATTCCCTACATATTCATGATAATTACTCTTGAATGAAGATGTCTTGTTACTATAAATGAAAATAATTAATGCATTATTTTCCTGTTTAAGGAAGTCCGGGACAGGCAGACTTAAATAAAGATCCTAGCATTTAATTTATCTAAACATTATGAATGTTAAAAATTGAGACATACTTTTTCTACATGCAAAGTTTCATATATTTTTACCGTTAGTTTTGAAGCTACGAACGTACATATATATCCATTGAAAGCCCCAAAATTGGCCGTAAATGTGACGTTTAAATTAACACACTTTAGGTCATGAAAAACAGTCACAAATATTCTGTAGAGGCAGAATTTTAAGAAGTTCTGTATCTTTTATTAAGATATGATGTGGTCAATCGGATGTGTATAGGATTATAAATGATCACTAAGACTTTTAAAAGAATTTCGAAAGGAGATAAATTTATGTCTATTTTCAGATCATCTTTCAATTGATAATTTTTAAGAATAAAACCCTTTTAACTGAAGCCCCATAATATATTTTTCGTGATGACGTTCTTACCATTCAACGCACCAATGTCGCTGTTTTTATTATGACGTCATAATTGATCTAAAGCTTTCCGATGGGGTTCTTTTGGATACTATTCTGGACCCCCTTAACTCTGATTCAGAAAGCATAATTCTGCAAATAAATCAGCGAATAAGATTTTAATCCAAAACGAATCCGTATTTTCTAGTGCACAGGAAAAGGAAACATTAAATTGGGACGAAATCAATCACCTTAAATTATCAATATCAAAATATATTTTCTATCGTCATAATCTCAGTGCACCATATGCGCATTTCAATCAATAATGTCTCATCAGAAAAACCCCAAATAATTTAAAAAGCTCAATTCTAAATACATGAATGATCTTACATTTATGCAAATGAAAAAGCTAAGTACAGAGCTTTGGATTCATGGAGAAATCTATTAACTTTATAATCATTTTGGTGATGAAAAGTAACCCCATTTCCTCTTGCGTCAAGCTTCGAAACTCTCTAAATGTATCCATTACGCTGGAGTGTGTAACTTACATAAATGAGAGCGACATTACCAAAATTCGTAATGACCTTAATTTTTCTGTAAAATCTATTCATTTTCATTTGAATATATGGAAACATCAAATTGGGATGAACTCTTTATCATTAGCCAGGTACATTTTGTACTCATGGTTAACGAATGTTTGAACAATAATTGTAAAAAAATGTATCATTATCAAGATTTCCAATTTTTTTCGGTCTCAATTTATACAGATTAAACATTGCCCGATGAAATGTGCGTAAGGGAAACTGAAATCTAATCCTGCTACGTCTTTCGATACACCTTTTCGACATAGTAACTTTCTTACTTTTTTGGCATACTTCATTGTTTAGATTTGAGGATCACTGACGAGGGTTAAGTACCCGAAACGTGCATGTCTGGTCCACGTTGCCAATTTATCTGTTCTTAAATGATGCTATTCAATTTGAAGACGTTTACATCTATAATGGTAGAATAAACATATTGTATTTAGAAATAATAGACATGCATGCATTTACACAGAACTGAGCTTGTAAATGAAATTGAGCACCAACCAAGAGGTTCACCCAACGTTGTCATAGATTTTAGGTCATACGTAGAATTTCGTGTTTCATGCATTGATTGTTTGAATTCCCCTATTTCCATTTTTCGGCCTGGTGCATCATTGATGAAACCTGACTTGTTGAAATGCACATATTATTATAATGGACTGACACAATTACGATAGAACATATATTTCAGTATGAATAATGATAAACTGAGAAATTAGCATAAATCACATTGAAACATAGGACAACGCGTAAATTGAATAAACCGATGTGCACTCCAAAAGAGCCAGAATAACATACAAAACATTGTATAAGATCTAGCACGCATATCCTACTTTTATACAATTATCAGTATTTCTATGTCAAATCTCAATAGTCAAAAAGTCTCAACATTGACATGTTGCAACGTGCCCTCAACATTGTCATCGATATTGGACAGGCGGTCAATATTACACAAAATGTTGACAGATAAACTTCACACCATGTGCGGTGTCACGTCATTCAAGACGTTATAACACTTTTCATTCATGTGCGATCTTCTTCGTAATGGAGAAAGAGAATGTAAATTAGTTCTCAATGAGTTAAAGGAAGTTATAACAAAACAATGATTGACTGGGAATTCGGCCAATGGCCTCGGGCAACATACATTAGTCTTCGGGTACAACAAAGCACATGTTGCCCTCACCCTAGCCAATAATTGTAAAGTAAAAGGGTAGTGAACAAAAAAGAAACGAAACAAAAAAAGCAGTCTCGAAACAAATGTTCAACGTCTTCAAATTCATTAGCATCTTTTAAGAGCAGATAGACTTACAACATGGACCAGACATGCATGTTTTGGGTATTTAATCGTCGTCAATGATCCCCAATCCAAACAATAAAATATAGCCAAAATCTATGAAAATTATGTCCAAAATATACCAAAAGACGTAGCATATATTATATGTGGATATGATGCTACAGGACCCAGGTTTCAGAAATTTGAGAAAACTTTGTAAACAAGAATTTTCGAATGCGATTGAAGAAACGACCAACCGAAGTTGGCTATATTTACACACTGGGACGCCTGGTCCACCAGCAGTGACACTCACCAAGTGGTACAAATGTTAAACGTCTTCAAATATAGTAAAACCAATCGTTTGAAAGATAATGTTTAGGTACAATAATGTTCAAATAGACTTGAATAAATGTTGCGCATCTTTTCGCTCTGTATAATAAAAAACCTTTTTTTGGATGTGATGACATAATCAAATTCAAAGGAAAAGAAAGAGACTCATAATGACTATTACCAAAGAATGAAATGATACTAATTACTCTAACTGTTTTAGTCTCCTCTAAATTAAATCATGACGTCATATTTCTTGTAGTTTAAGGGTTCATGCTTTATCCACATATTCATGACTGAGTAGATCTGATTATTTTGAAGTACAGAATGATTATTCAAATTAGATCACCATACCATGTTCTTCTTTTATTTATTTTTCTATGAACAGGTCTGCGTTTTCTCCCAGAGGAAGAAACGCTGGCTGTACTTAATAAAGTTCGATCTGTACTGGGCAACAAAACACTCAATCCTTTTCTCTATGATGATAAGGATGTCACAGTTTTATCTGGAGAGGAAGAGTCAGTTTTCTCTTGGATGACGGTGAATTATCTCAAAGGAACTTTCTATAGGTTCGATACATGTATAAAGTAGTCTTACATACATTTCTACAAAGTTAATTGTATATGAAATCCCTATTGACATAAAATCATCTCTATATTCTAATTGCAAATGGGTCTTGTTCATTCTATTTGAATGTTTCAGTTAATTCATCATTGCTTTCATTTTCTTGTTCAAGTTAAGACTTTATTCTAGGAATTTATCACATCCGGTAAAAATTTAGTTCCTCAATAACACTAAAATCAAAATTTTACATGAATTCAGCTCTAAAGATGAGTTGGAAAGTGAAGGAATGATAGAGATAGGTGGTGGATCAGTACAAATTGCATATGCCACAGAAGTACCTGTATACGACGGCAAAGTGAGTGTTCGAGTAGGCAACCAATTGTATGATGTATACACACACAGTTTCCTGTCTTATGGATCAGGATCCATAGCTACTCGCATACAGCGCCATCTGTTGAGAGAAAATCCTCATGCCACGGGGTTGATTAATCCTTGTATGCTCAGAGGTAAATAAGAGGATTGAAACTGTCAACAGACATAAGTTACGTCTGTTCCTGATTTAGGATCCAAATTTCTACATCACATTGTCCCTGTGATCTAATTGATAGTTCAGGCACTTCTGGTACTTCTGTTTAAATTACAGAACTCATTTAAAGATGAAAAAAGAGACAAAATTACCACAAATCTGATTTATTTACGTTGCGCACAAGAAGTCTATGTCAATTTTTACCGCTAAAGTTTAGTCATTTTATTCTACGGAGAGGAAAAGAATATTAAGCTCTTGAAGAAGCAAGTTTCATGAAATCAAAAGAAGCTAGAATATCGAATTTTATCGGAGCATATTTATGAAAACCCGCATCGAAAGTAAATAATTATGTATTGGACTATAATTTGTAACAAATATCTAACTATATATTACCCCAGACTTGAAGGTATATTTTCTCCTTTTCTTCTTTTATTTTGTTATGAAGAACCAAAGTGAAAAAGAAAAATAAATACTGTATTATGTAGGGATAATCAAAAGTGGCTTGTGAGTCAGGAGAAAAAGTATCGTAAACCATTTCTTTTTGTGTCGAGTAAATTCTTACGAACTATTGAAATGATGCTTGTTCATAAATTTATAGATTTCATTATAAGTTCTATCTAAAAATATATTTATTATTAAGAAGACAGATAAGTAAATGATATCAATGATGGTTTTACCAGAAAGAATACTTATGTTTTCTAAATATACCTAACGTTCGTCCTTCAGAACTTTTGATAATTTCTAATCCAATCTGTAAGTCATGTTTTTTTCCATTTATTACCCTTTCAGATGACAAGATACCTGCCTTAATGAGAAACAAACTTATTAAAATCTATGGTGAAGGAAATGCCAGTGAGTGTGCACGGATTGTGAAACAGTACCTTAAAGCAGTACCCGAGGAACAGTGTTCTCCTAAACCCTGCACAATCGGCGGAGTATACGGACCTCCTATTCCCAGCATGAATTTCGTTGCCCTAGGGAACATCCATGCCACAACCACTGAACTAGGTGTGCTGAACAGAACTGGAGAGCTGGATCTTCATACCCTAGAATCCAGGGCGGCCTACTTTTGTGGTTTGGTAAGTAGCTTCTTAATACAATGTAGAAAGTATATGTAGAACAAAACATAAAAAATCATTTTTAAAATTGGTTTGAAATTTACTCAAGAAGGTAACAAGTTGGAACACTTCATATTTTCTTTAATTATTTTAAAAATATTTAAATTACTTAGTAATATTAAAGTTGATTGCATTATTTGTTGTGAAAGTATAATCTAATAACATTTTGTAATTTCTACAAGAATGTATTATGTTGACAGGCTTTAGGGTCAGTGGAATTGCATTTTTCAATTACATTTAGTTCCTCGTGATTTTCTTGTACTGGATTCTCAGTTCGTGGTCAATAAGCGAAACTCTCCCTTGTTTTTTTTTTTCAATAATTCGAAAAGAGAAATCTAAATAAGCTTAAAGCTTCCATTTTGGTTCTACTTACATTTACTTAGATCATATTCCTGCATTGTTTCACTTCGGAATTCTTTATTCCGGTGGAAATTCTAATGGTATTGCCTTCCCTTCTCGATTTTGAGACTTGATCATCATTTATACCGTGGATATGATCCTATTGTCAAAATACGGACACTAGGTTTGGTACATGACCAATCTGCAGTCTTGTACCAGCGCATTCTTAAGACTTGCACTCTTACTGATTGTGACGACGGGACTCCATGACGGGCCCCGTCCAAACCTCTTATGAGAAGACGGGGTCCCGACCTTATGCGTTATACAGTCCATGCATGTTAGATATGTAATATGATATCTAAATATGTTTTAACTTCAAATTAGCACGGCTCATTTTGACAGCTCCATTTACAGTGCATTCCGCACTTGTACGGCACTCTGGAGATTGTTTATCAGATAAAGTTGTTACTTCGTGTTCCTATGGAGCTATGTCATTGTCTCCGTCTGTTTGCCAAAGTTCTGTTTTTTTTTTCAAGAATTTTTAAGCTTTTCGATTGTGATTTTTTAATCTGATTTCGGCTTTTGTGTTTGACTTTCATTTACTGACTCAGAGAGCTACTTTGTTCATTTATAACCAGATGAAAATTTAACAGCAAGCAAACAAACGAACCTTTTCACATTGTGAACACAGCTGAACTTTAAAAAAAGTATTTAGAGTGCCTATGTAGTAGGCTAGGGTACACACTGATCTCTTTTGTTTGTGTTCTTCGTCATGTTTCATGTTTCAGTGCTAAGCTCACCAATTCGTCCGATTTTAAATGTTTCTTTCTTTGTGGAGGGCATTTGAAAGATTATCTTCTGAGAATATGTTCTTGCTAGTACACGTGAATAACGCTATTGGCATTGCAAATGTGGTCTGTTTGGATCTACTTCTTCTTCTTTCTTTTATTTTTCCTTTCTTCTTACAAGAGAAGCATAATTTTCTTTTAAATATTCTTTACTTTTGATCAAGTCTGGTTAATTAAAATTCAGTCTACCTGATGGAAAAGTAAGTACTTATGTATCGATTTTATCCAACAGAACTTGACGGAAGCTAGAAATGAGTTCAACGTAACAGAAAGGTGGGCTTCATCAGATTGTCAGAATGGAGTATACATCCCAATGCTTCTCAGAGCACTCGGTTTCCATGACGATGTTAAGATATTCGCCAAAAAGTACATCAACAATGTTAAAGTTGGTAGGTATTTTAATATATATTTAGTATTGTTATTCATGAGCTGCGTTAATATGCGACAAAATATGGTATATATACACATAAACAATTTTAAGGCCGAAACAACTGAAATTCAAAGTATTATAATTTGAAGCCTTAATTCTACTTAATGGACCTGGAATGCGTAATTTCAGTCGTTCATAAAAGATCAAGGCGTTTCCTTTTTTAAATCTGTTAAAATGTATGATTCAATTTCTAAGTGCACGTATTCGCTCATCATGAGTCCAATGGCCTATCGTATTGTTATTTACACATTCCGGAAGCCCTTATGTAGATTGCATGCGAATGCTGCGTAATTCTGCATAGAAGATCCACGAGTTTCTTTTCCATGAACTAACGAAATTTCATTATGACGGATCTAATTATTGTTTTTTTTTTTTTTATTATGTTTTTACATTGGTCATGCTAGAAATTCACCATGCAGCTCAATCACTTTGCAATAAATAGCTTTCGTGACAAAAAAGCAGAGTATATTCTCAATATCACACGAAAGTCTGAGAAACAATTCTATAACAGAATCTAATGAAATTATTTTTAAAAACTATGGGGAAAAAATAAAATCTAATTATCTGGAACTATATTGATAGACACCCAGCTGTAAATGGAGGCGAGTCCCATTTTGTCAAAAACAGAAACAAAAAAGTGTGAAAACACTTAACACAATGCATGAGACAGAATATAAATCGAAGTAATTGAAGAGAATTTGATTCCAATAACCTCAGATATTTTAACTGAACTACAACATTGATAATACCATATAGATACAGGTTGCGAAAAGAAGTCGATTTAGGTTGAAATGCAATCAAAATAAAAAGACGTGTCACTCTGAAGCACGATTGGGCATTGTGGACTTAAAATGTCAATGGAAAACTTCTGCCGTTCGTTAATTCATTAATAATAAAGAAAGAACTCAAACGACAATTATACTATGCAAATTCAAATATCATATCAGAGAAAAGAGAAGGATCTCCAGCATGACCACTTGCTCACATCAAGCGAAACAAACCCACTAGAAAATGACACATAAATGACATCAGATAAAACTACAACCCGCAAAAAGACGCAATATTCACTAGACCATCATACAAAGCAATCGAAACAGACGTAAAGAAACATCAAGCATTAATAACGACACGGGTAATAATAAGAATTATCTGCAGGCCGAAATTTTGATAATAAATTTTTGTCAGTGATCGGAAACGCAAAGATCAGGGGAGCTCGAGGGGGAAATTAATTGCCAAATTGCCTCTATGCCTAGCAGATGTAATTTCAATTTATCTCAGAGAACGCTCGGCAGAGGTCAGTCGCCGTAGATTCCTAGTCTGTCACTGTACTTAATCTATATATGTTGTATCCATATCCCAGTTGATACGCTACTCCAGAGCAAACTACATGGATATCGCTCCTACCAAGCGGCTATTCGAGCAGGGGTATATTTATGAGCAACTTACTTTGCCATTGTAAACATATTTTGGACGATGCATTTTAAATATTTTATAAGCACTATACTAGTATTATATCTCGTCTGCATTGTTGATATTAGCATTCTTGGGTTAGTATCACCTAAAAGCGCCCATTTCGACACATTCATGATCAAAGGCTTTGACCTTTTCTGCACACCTAAAATGAATCGTGTTGCTATGAAACAGGAGATGATTACTCTCCCCAGGCACCTGATTTCATCTCCATTAAAGGTTCCCTTTTGAACCTTTGCTGAATTTTTGGTTACCTTGGTTGGCTTTGCATTTTTCTTAGTGTCGTTTGCCAATAGATTTGATTTGGATTACTTGTTTGACTTTTAGAAACTTATAAATCTACGATTTCATTGTAGATTTTTTTTCGACATGGCTGATTGAAATATTTCTTTGTGGGAACTGAAATCATTCAAATCCTGTGTGTTGGTATTAGGAGATCATGTTTTATAATAAAAGAAGAATATTTATGATTCCCAATCTTTGAAATTGGTTACTTGTATTCTATGATTTAAGAAAATATAAATGGAGACGTGCTGTGATCACAGGCGGAAACAAAGATTAGCATGTTGAATTAGGTACAAATTAATAAATAGCTGGAATCAAAGAAGCTTCAGTATTTTGTTTGTCACACAAAACCATAACCGAATAGGCACAACATGTGAGACGTACTAAATATTGAACCTATACATTCAAAGAACACACCAAAAGACCGACAAACAAGGCAAAACATTATTGAAACATGAAATATAACACATAAAAAAGGGAGGAGACCAACTTGTATCTGAAGCCGACATTCGACAGACTTCTACTCTATCAATGGCAAATGGTGTCATTATCCGGATTGCATACTTAGATGACGTTGATGTCTTAATCATTGGATGATTTATATCAGTTAAAAACTACATAATGTCTTTTTCTTCACAGGATGGACTCTTGGTGCCATTCTTCATCATGTGGAGAATTCCTACATGACAAGATGTATCGATGACAAGGACATGTGCTAGATGACTAATATGTCCAAACCAGATGAGATTTTACGAGGAAACAAATCCGTAGAAGCATCTATTATAAAACAAATAAGAGGCAACATTAACAATTACTCGAAGAATTAGTTTTTGCTTTTCCGATATGTTCTTAATATATTCATTGTCAATAAATTGGAAAATGGATAAAGATCGAGCTTCGTCAACGTCACAAGGAATACATCATAATGTTGCAGCGCATTTCAGTGAACTGCAATATAATGAATTTCGTTGCCAAAGATCTTTCTTGACCAAATTGTCAATATTGAAATATATGTTCTATAGTATTAATTTTATTGTACTGGACACGTTATTCGGATAATAAATATCCGTCAGTTACCTCAATAACCTCTAAGTACTAAATATCAAACAGGTTGAATAAAGTGTATTTTCCTGGCACCATCTGCAATATGGACAATTGATTTCCTCTTGCCAAAAATAAGCGGCTCCAAATTTTAAAAAAGAAATAAAAGAAATGCCTCTCAATAGCTGTCAATGGTACTTGAAGTCGAAACAATGAGCAAGTGTGCAGTGATTCTCACTAGTTTCAAATGTAGTAACGTGCAAATCAAATTGAAGATTGGCAATTTGTTTTTATGTTGATGGCGACAGTTAAGTTTTACATTCATGTAAATCAGACTTCGTTTAACATACTCCATATGTTAAGTTTTATTTGTGTCGATTCATTTGACATAGTATGCAGTCTAATATACAGGCTACCAACTTACAATAATGACGTGTGTGACATTATCATTGACACATCAGATATTTCAATCTTCTAATCGTTCATTTGATCAACAAAACAAAGACTGAATATTCTACAGATATCATTGATTGATTAATTCAATCATTATTCGGCAACACAAATTCCAGATTATCACCAAAACTATACAGCAATAAAACCGATTTTGGTCAAATGGGCAATCGTCTATTATTTTCTAAGTATGCAAGCATGGCAAAGAATCTTGTACACTCTGTATGTTTAAAACTTTTGTCAGGGCACATTTTAGTATGAAATTCCAATAAAATGATTAAGCATCTCTTTGCCTCTGAACATTTTTTCTTTCTTACTTTGACATCGATCCGGTCATCGGGTGATATAGATGAAATTTCTATCTTTAAAGGACTGATATTTTGAAAAAAAAAAAAAATGAGCAGCTGGAATATGCTTGTGAATTAAACCTATATATAATTACAATGTACAAAGAGCGCTTAGGAATCTATGTACTTTGGGGTATAGTTAACGTTATTACTAAGTACTGTCTTTAACATTTTTTGTATGCCAGCAAAATGATGTCATTTACATAAACTGTTCATGCATGTATTTTCTATACGTCTATGAGAAGGTGCTTTTCTTTTATGCATACATGCCATGTATATATGGTAGTTATGTCACTGATTACATGAGCAAAAAATGCACGAGACTATATGTATTTTCTAAAATGTATAGATAGTGCTACTTTATCTTATCTATAAAGTATGATTTTATTTGTCTTAGTGGTATTCAGATATTCATTCATCCCCCCCCCCTTTTTCTTTCTTTTTCTTTTTACCCCCCCCCCCGAAGAGGAGGGGACTATCAACACAGGCCCCATATTGGCATGTAGGGCTCTATGTCGGAGAGAAGGTAGTGAGGATATAACGAGGAATTGCCTATCCTTCCCTTCAAAGACCCGAGAGAACCGAAAGGGATAGGTACCTTTGTTGTGCCGTGCATGGTGTAAGTCCTTTATATCTGCTGAAAATTCTCATGTAATGACAAATATGGACAATTCTCATATCTCCATACACAGTACAGAATCGATAACCCAGAAAACCACAAACCGAAGGCATGCAACAAAACCAGGACAAAACAGGAACCAAAGGAAACAAATAAAAACCTCCATCACATGAAAAAAAGCGAAAATCCAATATGGGAGTGAGACCAGATGCCCAGGAAGAGTCAGCATCTCCTGCTTGCATGCAACACCTGTCGCTTCAGTTTGGTAGAATTGTCACATCCGGTTACTTCCATTTCGGAAGATATAAGCATATTCTTTGGCTGGACGGCACAAATGGTCCAAGACAGAACATCATCCACCATTCCGGACAATGGGACATCATAGCGCATGCGAGTTCCCCGTGTCGACCGAAGAACTTCCTCATGCAGTGAAGATGTAAGTCGGTCACAATGGTATCCCTGATTGAGAAGCTTATCTGAAAGACGCCTAGCTCCCAGAAGAAACTCTGTGTATTTGGTACTTGCTCTGGCATAACGTATCAATTGAGATATGAACACGCCATAAGCGGGCGATGAAGGGATGTTGCTACTCAGAAGAGGAAAGTTCGTGATGCTGAAATTTAATTTGTATCTGATCTTACTGCTTGAAATAAACGGAAAATAAAAATGCTCATGATGACACCTTAAAGTCTGTATTCTGGGGAATGTTTATCGGTAAACATGAGGTCCTTCGTATATTCGGCAAGCCTCGTTCCCTGACCAGAAACCAGACCCCTCGGGTGGGCTTTACTCATCCCACATGACAGCATATGGTTGATAGTTATATTCTCCAATATTATGAAGTCTTTCTTAGGAGCACAGTTTACTGTGAGTTTGAAAAAATCGTTGATATTTAGTATGTCTGATATTTTGACCTAAACTTAGTTGATTTTCGTATTTTTTGCGTAAAATCGAGACAATTTTAAATGATCTGTGAAATTGGTACCTATGGTGAAACTTTATTAAAATCAAGTTTTATACAATATATATAGCTTACGTCCTGCTTTATCATATGTTCACAAAGAAAACTAAAATTAAAATCAAATGAGTGCGCATTAGCACTTTTTTGTATTTTCGTTACAAATATGTTATTTAGCGACAAACTTCCAGCATTTTTACCCTGTTTAAAAGTCTTGATTTTCATCACGGAACTATAAGTTTTTCTTCGTAAAATGATCAATTGACGTTCTCCTTATGCTTTAATATGGTTTCAATAAAATCGATGAAATTCCTTACTACAGAATTTACATGCCTTAAGGCTTCTCTATGCTAACAGATCACTTGTTTTTAAATATGTTCAACCTGTAATCTTAGGTTAGATTGTGCTAAAGTATACAAATCTGACATGAATTTTCTATGTGTCTATGAAAACGTTATTTTATTCTATTTATTCATTTTTACAATGTAAGTGAAAAATGCGTGAGCATACTGAATACATTCAAACAACATATGGTAACTACGATGAAGTAAGATGCAGTCCGGATTTTTCAGGACCGTTACATCTTGCATTTTATTCTTCCAATAGCCAACTCGACACGAAACAAATGACGCTTCTCAGGAGGATGACCGGCTCGTGACATGACAGTTGGAAACGAAAAGGCAACTCAGATATTCTGCTTTGAAGGAAGACGGAATCATGAGTTCACAAGACAAAAGTAATCAACCAAGCGATTATTCCATAATATGATTTTATGTCATCATTTGCTGTCTTGGACACTTCGACCATTCACTATTTCGGGTTTAGTGAGTCATACAAATGCTTCTAGATACCTTCTACAGTTCAATATTTGTGGGAACTGTGGCGGATCCAGCACCCCTTTGCCGGGGGGGGGGTCATCATGCGAATTTTGCCAATTTTTACTGAAATATACCTGTTTTTGTAAGATTTTGGGTCATTGCCGGAGGGGGGGGGGGGGGGGGCAGACGCCCCTTCCGCACCCCCTGAATCTGCCACTGGGAAAATTGCACTGCGAAGTTGCAAAATGCCTCCTTCTCAACTCGTATACACAACAACAAAAAATGTATTTGAGACAAAGAAGGGACAGTTTGTGATGCAATTGTAATTTAGCCACAAGTATTGAATTCCTGTGACTGTGTACTGTCCTTGCATCTTGATCTCGGAACTTATTCAATAGAAATTTCCATTAAGTTACAAACTGTTTGCTAGTTTTGATTAATTAGATTAGTTTAACTGTTTTAAAACTGACGAAACTTAGTGGAGAGACATTTTACTTTCCTATACTTTTGTGTCACCAGTGCAAAGCATAGTATAGACACTAAGGGAGTAAGGCCAGTAAGGGTTTAATAGAATCTAGTAATCAAGCACCAGCTTTGAGTTCTAGATAGAAAAATATGCAAAATGGATTTAAATCTACCTTGCGGTCAGAAACTATTCACTAGGAGCATATTTATATTACGGTATAGGGAGAAGTAAATAATGTAACCGTCCATTTGAAAAGAAAATTCAAAGGCTGCAGGATGCTCCCTAGATTTGTCTTGTAACACTTTTTCAGAAATTTTGATGTGGCCGAAAAACGGGATAATAAATGGATTGAAACAAAAAAATATACGAAATTTTTCTTTGTCACTCGCCATGAGGGCGACCAAGTTGGTGACTTTTGGTTGTCCACTGTGCATGCAGGTCATCTCAGTGGCAAATGCGAGTGGGAATTTACCCCCTGGAAAAGGGGAATCGGCCTATCCCATGTGTGAAAAAAATTTGTCCATCTGTCTGTTTGTCATATATTACATGTAGTTGTCACAGGCCCCATGACATTTGACTGGTTAGTGAAAGGTGTTTGTTATAACTTATTTCATACATGTATTCTTTGTGACAAGACCTTTCTACAGATACCCAAATTTTTTTAGCTTGTGACCTTGACCTAGATGATTTACCTACTTTCTGAAAATATAAGGAACATTATTCTTGATTTGTTAGTGAAAAGGCTTTGATATTTCACACATGTATTCCTTGTGTTAAGAACTTTCTGCAGAAACATATTTTTTTTACCTTGTAACCTTGACCTACATATTTGACGTAGTTTTCTGAAAATTATTCTTGATTGTTTTTTGATCTGGCTTTTTAAAACGTTTCATGTTTTTAGAATTCTTTAGCTAAGATCTTTCTGTACATACATCCTTGTGACCTTGATGTACATGTTTGACCTACTTATTTGAAGTCTAAGATTCAAGATACCATCATCTAAGTAATATGTTAAATTTTGCATGTATATTTCTTTGGACAAGGCCATTTAGGCATTATTCGTGTATATTGGTAATAGAATTTATAAACTTATCACAGATGACAGGTGTTCCTTGAGTATGATTATCACTGTAAGAAGTGACATTTCCCTCTCAAACAGATTGATATCTACAAATCCAATACAAGTATGATAATACCAATTTAAGTGATACAGGGGACTCAGACTGTTTTTTAAGGTTTCAGTGCATTGTTTTCTACCCCTTTCAGATACTTTTTTAGCTCACCTCGACGAAGTTGAGTGAGCTTATGCTATAACCCCACGCGTCCGCGTCCGTGTCCGCGTCCGCGTCCGGTTAAGAAGTTTGGGGTAGCTCAGTATCTGACAAAGTACTAATGCTACAGTAACCAAACTTGCACAAGTGATTCATCTTTGGATGCTGAGGTGAACCCATGCATCAGATGCAGCATCTGACCTACATTTTCCGCTTGAGTGACTTGGTTAAGAAGTTTGGGGTAGCTCAGTATCTGACAAAGTACTAATGCTACAGTAACCAAACTGGCACAAGTGATTCATCTTTGGATGCTGAGATGAACCCATGCATCAGATGCAGCATCTGACCTACATTTTCCGCTTGAGTGACTTGGTTAAGAAGTTTGGGGTAGCTCAGTATCTGACAAAGTACTAATGCTACAGTAACCAAACTGGCACAAGTGATTCATCTTTGGATGCTGAGATGAACCCATGCATCGGATGCAGCATCTGACCTACATTTTCCACTTGAGTGACTTGGTTAAGAAGTTTGGGGTAGCTCAGTATCTGACAAAGTACTGATGCCACAGTAACCAAACTTGCACAAGTGATTCATCTTTGGATGCTGAGGTGAACCCATGCATCGGATGCAGCATCTGACCTACATTTTCCGCTTGAGTGACTTGGTTAAGAAGTTTGGGGTAGCTCAGTATCTGACAAAGTACTGATGCTACAGTAACCAAACTTGCACAAGTGATTCATCTTTGGATGCCGAGATGGACCTATGCAACGGATGCAGCATCTGACCTACTTTTTCCACTTGAGTAATTTCGCTTTTAAAAGCCAATATTGAGCAAAGTATAAGTGCTACATGTACCAAACTTGCATATTGGATGTATCTTTGATCAAACTTTCATAAAATGACCTCGACCTACTTTTTCCGCTTGAGTGATTTTGCCTTTAAAAGCCAATATTGAGCAAAGTATAAGTGATACATGTACCAAACTTGCATATTGGATGTATCTTTGATCAATCTTTCATAAAATGACCTTGACCTACTTTTTCCGCTGGAGTGATTTTGCTCTATAAAGCCAATATTGAGCAAAGTATAACTGCTACATGTATCAAACTTGCATATTGGATGTATCTTTGATCAAACTTTCATAAAATGACCTTGACCTACTTCTTCTGCTTGAGTGTTTTTGCCTTTAAAAGCCAATATACATGTACTAAGAAATATGTTTGAATTGAATTTTGCTGTCACGAGGTGAGCTTCGTAATCTGTGATTACCTATGTTTTATTGTCCAGTTGAATCATGTGACTGATTCCATTCAAATCTACTGTAGAAACTAACATTTTTAACTCACCTCAACGAAGTTGAGTGAGCTTACACTATACCCCCGTGTGTCCGTGTTCACGTCCGCGTCCGGTTTAAGAAGTTTGGGGTTGCTCAGTATTTGGCAAAGTACTGATGCTACATGTACAGTAACCAAAATTGCACAAGTGATTCATCTTGGGATGCTGAGATGGACCCATTTATCCGACGCAGCATCTGACCTACTTTTTCCACTTGAGTTATTTTGCTTTTAAAAGCCAATATTGAGCAAAGTATAAGTGCTTCATGTACCAAACGTGTATATTGGATGTATCTTTGATCAAACTTTCATGAAATGACCTTGATCTACTTTTTCCACTTGAGTGATTTTGCCTTTAAAAGCCAATATGCATGTACTTAGAAATATGTCTAAATTAAATTGTGCTGCCACGAGGTGAGCTTCGTAATCTGTGATTACTGGTGGTTTTTTTTTTATTAATCATGAATTCATGATATCACATTACCTATTCCAACTGTTGATATCACTTATTCCCTGATTATCCAATTCTAATAGTACACACATGCATCACCAATTCGAAGTAGGGATATCCTAAATTCAAGAAGATACTGTAATTGTGGTCATTTTTGCTTAGGAGAAATTTTGCGATTATAGCATCAAGATGTTATGCATTGGGGAAATTTTCACAATAAATTAAAAAATGCATTTCCCATTTTTAGTACGGTGACCAAAGAGCTAAATTTTACAGTTTAGTCGACAGATTAGTACATGGGTAAATTATATGTCAAATGAAACTAGAAGTAATGTACTTTCAAAATATCAATGTCATCAACAGGTTTGAATGTACAAACATTCCATTTTCAGGGGTCAAAGGTCAAAGGGGTCATTCAACATAGATTACGTATTTCTGGTCTTTTTCACAAAGAAAAGAAATTTTGATGACCACAAATCGAATTTTCTGTACAAATTGCATCAACAGGATAATATTCCAATCTTATCCTTAACATAAGTAAATCGCGATGACATAAAATCTGTATTGATGACGTCATTGGTTGCTATTTTTAGAACAAATTAAAAATGTGAACATTATAATTCCTTTAAAATGATATATTCTTCTCCGTGTACAAACATGGTTGACAAATATTTGTCAATTTTCTCTTCCATATGATCATGGAAAACAAAGGTTTGGTAAATATCCCCCGCAGCATAATTGCAAGGGGGTATAACGCAACCGTTGGTGTGTGTTTACGAGAGTGTGTAAGGGTGACTGTGTAGGAGTGGGAAAGCGTGTTTGTGCATGTCACGTTCTTTTATACAGCCTAGGAGGCACAATTTTGATTGGATCTTGGCAAAACTTCATGCACTTATTGCTTATGACAAGAGGAAAAACCCTATTGATTTTCAAGGTCATGGGTCAAAGGTCAAGGTCACCGGTTGAAAATGTTATAAATCCTTTTCTACAGCCTAGGAGGCACAGTTTTTATTGGGTATTGACCAAACTTCATACACTCATTGCTTATAACAAGAGAAAGAACCCTATAGATTTTCAAGGTCATTGGTCAAAGGTCAAGGTCACAAGTGGGAATTGTTAGCTTAGCTTAGCCAAGAGGGCACAGTTTTGATCTTTACTAAACTCCATACATTTATTTTTTATGACAAGTGAAAGAACTCTATTGTTTTTAAAATATGAGGTCAAGGTGACAGACTGGAAATGTATTAAATCTTTTTATACAGCCTAGAGGGTGCAGTTTGGATTTGATCTTCACCAAACTCAATACACTTGTTGATTATGATAGGAGAAAGAACTCTTGACTATTGATTTTCAAGGTCATGCATCAAAGGTCAAGCTCACAGATTAGATTTTTTTTCAAATCTTTTAATACAGCCCCGATGATACATTGGAGTTTACCAAACTCCATAAACTTATTGTTTAAATCAAGAGAAAGAACCCTTTTGATTTTCAAAGGTCAAGGATCAAGGTCACTGTAGGGAAATGTTTAAAATCTTTATTTACAAACTAAGAGGGCTCAATTTTGATTGGATATTTCCAATGCCCATACATGTGTTGCTAATGATAGGAAGAAACCCATTAAAACTATAGGTCAAGGTCCCAGGATTGAATTCGTCCTCTGTGTCATTCACCAACAGATCTTGGTAAAGCTCTTTAAAGTATACATTTAATACAAATGACACAAAGAACACTTCTTTGATTATCAAGGTCAAAGGTCAAAATCACAGATATAAAGGAGGCAACTTTAAAAATGTTGACTCATATTTGCATATGTTGTGAAGAATTTCAAGTTCTACTTTAAGATTTCCCACGAAGTGATTCATATCCTTGTCACGCATGCGCGGATCCAGCATTTTTTGGTCAGAGGGGGTCCAAAATTTTAGGAAGTCTACCTAGATATTGACAATATCATGTAGGTTACCTGGTACATATATATCGGTGCACATGATGGGGAAGGTACAATTCTGAGGGGGTATTGTTAGCTTCCTTTCATGTTTATTCTTATGAAGAATTTTTTTTAGATATGAAATATTAATTTGTCTTGATTCGATCGAAATGATTATTTATAACATTGAATATTTTACTCCTTATATCGGCGAGCTGAGGGAGCTGTAATTTTTTTTTTATTAATTCACATTTTGTGTATATTTCATGAGAATAAATAGATACGAGATGTGTCATTTTCCCATATAATCAGACATCTTAAAATGACAAAACCTCGAAAAAGTTGAAAGAGGTTACATCTTATGAAGTAAGGGACTGTTGAAAATATGAGTTCCTGAGACCCAAGACAACTATATAAAATTACTTAGTATGAAGAATTGAAAATAATTAAGGAATTTTGCAGACAGATAGTTTTGTATTTGTAAATGGCGAGCGAAGCGAGCCGAAATTTTAGGTTTCAAAGCATTTTTAGACCCATTTCAATTAGAAATGGGCCAAAGCTAACCTCACCTCCGAAAATCTCAAGGGGGTTCCATACCCCCGGTCCCCTCTCTGGATCCGCGCATGTCACGCCTTCACTTTTTTTTGGCCAACGCACCATTTACGACCTTCAACACGCTGGCAAACGTCGGTGTTTGGTCTGAAATCATTTATGAAGCAACGTTCTCAACGTAGGCGTAGCGACCTTGCAGCACATGAGGAGCATTCGCCCAACGACCTTAGGTCTTCCAAACTCATAAAACTACTGTGTTGACAATTTACCTGTTAACGTTCTATAACGCGTGCTCGAAGACCTCGCAACGTTCGCCTAACGACTTGTCAATGACCTGGCAGCGACCTGCTAGCGATCACAGCAAAACTTAATTTCCAGAAAATATTTCGTTGTCAAGACGTAAAGCACACGCGAAGGACGTTAGGCTGTCGTTGGGCCCACATTGAGGACGTTAGACCATCGCTAGAAGAGTATGGCTGTGTACGCGTTAGGCTTGCGCTCCTCTGTCGTTACACATTCGTTGCAATTATCGGCGCCCTCCCAACGTTTTTGGCAACGACTGCACAGCACACGGGAACGTATGCCCTGCGACCTCCTCATGAATCCATAACTTCAGATTGGACGCTGGGCAGTCGTCGTCGGTTTTGTGCATGCACAAAATTTTCCGATTACCACAGCGCATACCAACGTCCCCCAGCGACCACACAATGATAAGCCAGCGACCAAACAATGACCAGCCAGCGACTTCAACGTTCTGCGACGTGTTGGCAAATTAACTTGGTCGTTATTCGTGCGTTGACCAAAATAACTTAAAGTGTGACGGGGCCATAAAGGTCATTCCCTACTAGAGTGTGACTGTGAGTACATTGGTATTGATGCCGTGCGAGGGTGCTACGCTTTTCGTTGCTTAGGTTTTATTCTGTACCAAAATTTATCGCAAAAGATATCCATCGTTATGATTAATTCAGCTAGGGTGTACGTACATATACAGCGTTATCCATAAAATAATGTCGATGGTTAGAAAGCCTCTCTCCCCGATAAACCGTACCATCACCGACCTCATGAAATAAAGTTTTTAATGGAAAAATCACAGGAAAAGGTAAACAGTTTACCATGTGTCTCCTCTAGACATAAGCAGTAATAACATAGATTTATACAATTTAAAATGTACCTACAAGTGAAATAAGTTAATGTTCATAATGTGTAGATAAAATGTGAGTAATGTCAGGCAAAAAGCTAAAAAAATAACTTAAAATTGTGAAAATTAGCCTTAAGGGCCGGAATGTTCATTCATAAGCTATTTTCATACTCGTCCCTATTCTGTAACTCTCTCTTTCACATTGAGATTCATAAATACCAAGATGATTATATCAGAAAATAAATTGAGAAAAGATTCATTCTTTCAGTAGCAATTCAATTGAGTCATCCTTCTTATCATTTCTATTGATTTTGGTTTTTCCTATATATATGTACATGTATATGTATTATGCTCTGGCTCTGATCACAGGGATTTATCACGCTTCCCGGTTGAGAAATGAACTATATAAGTTATAAACTATGGAACATAAAGCAACCGAGAAGCGCGACAAATCCCTTTGATTCTGATATTTATCACAAAATAAGTATATCCCGTGCCAGTTGTTGCCTGTAAAGCCCCTGTCACACCTTCACGTTCTCTCGAGACGTTCTTACTACGTCCTTGAAGTCCTTGAAATTTTTCATGAACGTAGTGAGAACGTGGCATTTTTCACCCGGAAGGTCTCTCCGAAACAGTAATTTACGACTCCAATGCGTGCGCAACACGACCTTTAGCGTCCGTAACACGTTAGTAGCACGTCCTTCCCGTCTTTAATACGTTTAGTCAAGTTCGCACTACGATCGACCCCAAGTTCACACTACGACGAGGGCGTCTGTGTTACGATAGAACGGCGTGCTTACTACGTTCTCTAAGTCCTTACTGCGTTCATGCTACGATCATAACACGTTCAATGGATAAATTGTTTGTACGAGGTCTATTTTGATTTTTTCGACCTCTAAAACCAAGAACGTGGTAAGGACGGCAGAGACCTGACGATCTCCATATGGTTATATGTAAAAGTTTTAGCCGTCCGAACTAAGACCCTACTACGTTCGTGACACGTTTCTAATACGTCCATGAAGTTCTCAATACGTTCGCAAGTAGTCCTTAACACGTTCTGTCATCACCGCGTCCTCAGTACGACTGTTTTGAACAGTTCAAAACGGTCGTGGTGGCTCGGCGTACGGGCACGTTCGTCGGCGTCCATACTACGACCTCAATACGTATCAGCGAGTTCTTACTACGTTCTTCGCGTCCTTACTACGTTCACGCCACGATTCGTACAATTTTGGCGGTCGTAGTGCGAACGCCATGCCAGAACGTGAAGGTGTGACAGGGGCTTAAATCATATGAATTGATTTTCAGGGTACAATATATTTCCGATTTTTTTTTTTTTTTGACAATGAAGTGCGATTTTATTGGTACATACCTTCATTTTAGGGTAACGCGGCAGGAATGTAATAGTGAAATATATTTTGTTTATCATGAAGAAGGTTTATAATATTTTGATTATTAACCAGCTGGTATCTTTTATCAATAAATGTTCAAATCTTGTATACCCCCCCCCCCCCAAAAAAAAAGAAAAATGTACCCATATGTCATAAAATATTTGTGCATTGTAAATTAAAAATATCTAATTTTTTTTTAATTTATTTAAAAGTCAAATATTTTTTATTTACAATTCACAAATATTTTATGCTGTCACAAACTTAGAGAAATAAATACATGTAGGTCCTTCGTTTAAAATTCAAAATAAGCAGGCCCCCGTACCCGGAAATTATACTAAAAATAGGGCAACGGTTACGCTGCAACATACGCCTGTCATGTGATTAATGATGTCAAATGGCCTTGACCTTCTTTGACACGTACCCTGACAATCAAGTAGGTCCTTTGTCTGGGCCTACTCAATCTTCATGGTGAGCCTGGAGTTCCTAAGCTTCACCATGCATTACTGATTTCTCAATTATACAACGAAAGATATTTAACATACAAATTGGAAATTCCTATTTCAGACGGTTTGGTCACCATATCTTGTTACAGCATGTGTGCATGCAACCACCTCCTCATCCGCGTAATTTCTCAAATGTGCAAAAAGAGGAGATAAAACACCGTTACATACATGAAAGATCATTTATATTTAATTTATCATGAAGAAGATTTAAAATATTTTGACCCAAAATAGATTTAAATGATTTTTTTTTAAATCTAACCAAAAATCTATATAAAGTCACAAAATGACCTTGATCCTGACCTTCAAAATCAATAGGGTCTTCTGTCTGTTTAAAGTCAATGTTCATGGTAAAAAAGTCCTAGCTCAAATGACATTGTATCAATCTTGTTTGCAATAAATTATTACTATAGTTTTAATAAATAAATGTGAGCATGTACCCCCCCGCCTTCCCTTACATGTACGCATACACATAATTTCTCTGTTGATTGAACAGAATATATAGAAAGTCCATTACATATTTGAAAGATAATTAATTTTCCTTTAAGTATGAATAATTCCAAAACATACTGAACCAAAAAGAGAACAACAACAATTATTTCAATGAAACTTTAATCTATTTCTCATAAAAATATATCTTTAGCCTCAAAATGACCTTGACCTTTCACGCATGAACTTGAAAATAAGATTTTCTCTTATGTTCGTTAATTTAAGTCTACTTGGTAAATATGATGTTACTAGCTTAAGCGGTTTTGTCTCTAAAAGTTGCTAACGGTATTGCAATACCGATATCCGTAAACCCCCCCCCCTCCCTAGGCTAAAAGATAGGCATATAAGAACAGCCTTAAAAATCCTAATCTTACCCCAATTTAGAGAATGAAATAAAATTTTTGCTTGAATTTTGTAACTCGATAGAAAACTATGGTATAACTACTAAAGATTGTATTTTTTACTGCAATGATATGATTCTGTGAATTATATCGATAATATCCAGAAATCCGTGATTTTTGAATGAAAAATACAGTTTTCCCCCCCAAAACTGATAATACAAATAATGTGTTTAAACGTAAGTTATTATGCGAAAGAGCATAATAGATCAGAATGGAATAAATCCTTCAACTATTGAATTCATAAGTGATAAAGATGTTATGATTGATGTATAGAAATTATCTTAATAGAAATTATTATGCAGATTTCAGTGGAAAAACAGCCGCTTTGAAGTTTTTGCATTAAGATAATTAAATATATTTGATATCAATTGGAAGAGGAAAATGTTTAGATTTAACTTTTTGAAGAACGATCAGAATTCATTCAGTAGATCTCAGAGAAGGGAAAAAATAAAATAGAATTTTCATAAAGTAATGCAATTTTTTTAGCAAAATTAACTTTTTTATCCCAAAAATGCATATTTTATGAGAAATTTGAATTAAAACTTATCATATTCGAAAAAGTATTAAATATGCTAGTAATTTTCACCTTTCGATCTTTAATGTTACTTTCCACAGAAGAAATATTCATCGATTCCCTTTTTCAGTGATTTTTCGGTATTTTTTAAAAAACGTTGATGACGTCATTTCAACGTCATTTTTGAAAACGTTCTACAATGAAAATCATTTGACGACATCTTGTTTCATTAACCACAGATAAAGAGCTTTCATTTGATACCAAGATTTGCCGTGTACTATGCGTGTCGACTAAACTCCTGAAATAAGCCACTTTTGGCGACTTGGTTACCCTACTATTTAAGAATGCAGCGGGGATATTTCGCACGGGGAAATTTTTGCGATGTCCATAGATTAGCGAAAACGCGTAAATTACCCCCACGCGTATCATGTATTCAAATTGAAATGGAGGTAATTCAAGTTCAAAATGGTGATATCTCTTTTTTTTTTGTGTTGATACCATTTTTTCATCAATTCAAATAGGAGGACCCATTGATAGGAGATGCCATTAATTGAAATAGAATATACATGTATCTTCTTCTGGAGCTCCAATCGGAGTTATCACAAATTAAATGGGAAATGTCTTCATTGCAAATAGGAGATACATATAGCCAGAATTCACTTAGCTGTTCAAGTTGGAAATACCAATCTAATGGGTGATATCTCTTGTATGAAATGGTGATACATCCATCTGAATATTTGAATTGACGTTATCTCTTAGTCTTATTCAAAAATGAGATCTCACTTTTGATAATAATTATTGAAATTATACCTACATTGTAATAGATAGTTTTATCATCATTATGAAAATCATCATGAATAAAGTCTACTTCCAAAAAACTATACATTACAATGTGTATATGATCTTTTTATCTATTTAAGGTTCTGATGATGATGTGCAAAGGGTGAAGAAGGAAGAAATTGGTCTGGTTCAGTTCATGAAGAGAGTGCTGAAAGACTATGAAAATATTAGAGGTTAGTTTTTACTTTATCATACACACAACAAAGAAGACTCTGTCACAATTTTTTTTTTATGCCCCCGGAATCACAGATTCGGGGGCATATAGTTTTTGGCCTGTCTGTCTGTTTGTCTGTTTGTCCGAAAAAACTTTAACATTGGGCATAACTTTTCAATCGTAGGTTATAGAGCTTTCATATTTCACATGTGTATTCCTTGTGACAAGACCTTTCCATTGATACTAAAATTTTTGACCTCGTGACCTTGACCTTGACCTTTGACCTACTTTTCAAAAACTTTAACATTGGTCATAACTTTTGAATGGTAAGTGATAGGGCTTTGATATTTCATATGTGTGTTCCTTGTGACAGGACCTTTCCATTGATACCAACTTTTTTGACCTCGTGACCTTGACCTTTGACCTATTTTTCAAAAATTTTAACATTGGGCATAACTTTTGAATGGTAAGTGATAGGGCTTTCATAATTCACATGTGTGTTCCTTGTGACAAGACCTTTCCAATGATACCAAAATCTTTGACCTCATGACCTTGACCTTTGACCTACTTTTCAAAAACTTTAACATTGGGCATAACTTTTGAATGGTAAGTGATAGGGCTTTCATATTTCACATGTGTATTCCTTGTGACAAGACCTTTCCATTAATACTAAAAATTTTTACCTCGTGACCTTGACCTTGACCTTTGACCTACTTTTCAAAAACTTTAACATTGGGCATAACTTTTCAATGGTAAGTGATAGGGCTTTCATTTTTCACATGTGTGTTCCTTGCGACAAGGCCTTTCCATTGATATCAAAAGTTTTGACCTCGTGACCTTGACCTTTGACCTTCTTTTCAAAAACTTTAACATTGGGCATAACTTTTGAATGGTAAGTGATGGGGCTTTCATACATGTAATTCACATGTGTGTTCCTTGTGACAAGACCTTTCCAATGATACCAAAATGTTTGACCTCGTGACCTTGACCTTTGACCTACTTTTCAAAAACTTTAACATTGGGCATAACTTTTGAATGGTAAATGATAGGGCTTTCATATTTCACATGTGTATTCCTTGTGACAGGACCTTTTCATTGATACCAAAATTGATGACATTGACCTTTCATATACTAAACAGAAAATGAAGGTTATACTAACAAAGATGCCACCGGGGGCATTCGTGTTTTACAAACACAAGCTTTATTCATATAGCTGTGATTGTGTTGAGAAAGAACAGCACATGTAGCCAAGTTCGATCAATTTCGGTTGATCGTTTCTTCAGTGCATTCGAAAATTTCTGTTTTCAAAATTCTTGAAATATCTAAAACGTGGATCCTGTAGCATAATATCCCACCCATCCTGCTACGTCTTACAGTATGCTTTTGGACATAGTAACTTCACACTTTTTGGCCATATTACATTGTTTAGATTGAGGATCACTGACGAGGGTTAAGTAACCGAAATGTGCATGTCTGGTCCATGCTGCAAATTTATCTGTTCTTAAACGATGCTATTTCAT
The DNA here is from genome assembly GCA_033119305.1 of Pinctada imbricata. Lineage (NCBI taxonomy): Eukaryota > Metazoa > Mollusca > Bivalvia > Pterioida > Pteriidae > Pinctada > Pinctada imbricata. The sequence goes on from VSWD01000006.1 coordinate 42,521,295, forward strand.
TTGAAGACGTTTAACATTTGAATATTGATAGGTTCAACTTGCTAAAAAATGCAGCTGTTTTTTGTATATGAAAAAAAGTCATTAAGTGAAATTCATTTACAAAAAAATGAATCTAAAAATATTATGTACAATGTATATATTTTATATACACATACTTGTAGTTATACCTTGACTAGCAATAACTAAGAATCTGAAAATGTGTTATTGTACTTTTTACCTATCAGGTAAACCAGCCAGCTCCATTGATTTCTGGGATGTAGTGATGATAACAGCAGCTGATAATGACCAGAGAGATGTCTTTAAGGCACAGATAGATGCCAAGAGTAAAAGAGGAGAACTTCCTACCGGCATTCCTTATACTGTCATATCTGACCCACCTGGACCTAAACTAGGTAGGCATTCCTTATATTGTCATCTCTGACCCACCTGGACCTAAACTAGGTAGGCATTCCTTATATTGTCATATCTGACCCACCTGGACCTAAACTAGGTAGGCATTCCTTATACTGTCATCTCTGACCCACCTGGACCTAAACTAGGTAGGCATTCCTTATACTGTCATCTCTGACCCACCTGGACCTAAACTAGGTAGGCAATCCTTATACTGTCATCTCTGACCCACCTGGACCTAAACTAGGTAGGCATTCCTTATACTGTCATCTCTGACCCACCTGGACCTAAACTAGGTAGGCATTCCTTATACTGTCATCTCTGACCCACCTGGACCTAAACTAGGTAGGCATTCTTACACTGTCATATCTGACCCACCTGGACCTAAACTAGGTAGGCATTCCTTATACTGTCATCTCTGACCCACCTGGACCTAAACTAGGTAGGCATTCCTTACACTGTCATATCTGACCCACCTGGACCTAAACTAGGTAGGCAATCCTTATACTGTCATATCTGACCCACCTGGACCTAAACTAGGTAGGCATTCCTTACACTGTCATATCTGACCCACCTGGACCTAAACTAGGTAGGCATTCCTTATACTGTCATCTCTGACCCACCTGGACCTTAACTAGGTAGGCATTCCTTACAGTCATATCTGACCCACCTGGACCTAAACTAGGTAGGCAATCCTTATACTGTCATCTCTGACCCACCTGGACCTAAACTAGGTAGGCAATCCTTATACTGTCATATCTGACCCACCTGGACCTAAATTAGGTAGGCAATCCTTATACTGTCATATCTGACCCACCTGGACCTAAACTAGGTAGGCAATCCTTTTATTGTCGTATCTGACCCACCTGGACCTAAACTAGGTAGGCATTCCTCTGACCCACCTGGACCTTTTAACTACAGTCCGTGTGGCTCACTTCGGAAACTGGATAAACGAGATTTTGATAACTTTGTCATGCACCAATTAAAATAAAATCTATATCATTGAATAGATCTCGCTTAGTCGTAAATTTTGGTATATGTTATATGGTCGAGGGTTTATGCAATGATATTATACAGAAAAAATAAGTTTTAGATAGGGGGTTTTCAATGTTAAATTTTAGCGTGACATCGCTGAGTTTAACATTGAGCCTATGGAGATCGTCACGTCTTCACGGGAAAAATTAGCATGGGAAATGGCCCATCTAAAACTTGTTTTGTCTATATAGTTTGATTCGGTGTACTCACTATCATATTACATAAAACAAAATTTACAACTAAGCGAGATCTATTGAATGGTATCAAGCTATTTAACCTTTTGCATCATAAAGTAGTCAAAATTGCATTTATTCAGTTTCGGAAGTGAGCCGCGCGGACAGTAGGTAGGCATTCCTTATACATTTCTGACCCACTTGGACCTAAAAACATTACAAGACTTGGAAAAGTTTTAGGATCATTGGGCTAATAGTCCCATCTATATACATCTAACAATTAACATGTGCAACTTACATATGACACAGACCTTTGACCTTGATATGATATACTTTTTGGATTAAAATGTGGTCTCTGACTTACCCACAATGATACGAGAACAGACATGGACAAACCCAGATGGATGGTGTAGTAATGTGGTATATACATTATGTATATACATTGTTTGTACCTTAAGTTTTCATGCAAAAACAGGATCAAATTCATATATTTTCACAGTTGATTTCAACTGTGAGAAAATCAAACTTCAGATTAGTAGGTTTGAAGAGTTCTTCACAGTTGGTCTCATGATATAAACTGTGATTTTTTTCATTTTTGTGAATCAAATGTGCCTCACATTTATTTCAACAGTGAATCATATGTGAGGATTTTCTGTACGGAAAATTCATCTATATCTGACTTCCAATGGTTGTACTTTTTATTTGAAGGTCATTTGAAAGAAGAAACAAGATTTATTTTGATACATGTATATATAATGCGTAATCTGAACTTAAAACAAATTATTTACCTTTACATCTCATTTATAGGGAATGGTGGATCAACATTTACAGCTTTATCCCATCTCTACAAAGAATACAAGGATGATTTGTTTGATCTCAAGATCCTGCTTATCCATGCTGGAGGCCAAAGTAAACGAATGCCGAGTACAAGTGTCCTCGGTAAAATCTTCTCACCTATCCCATACGGAAATCCTATCTTCCAAATGTTGGATTTTAAGCTGGCCATGTACATGCCATTCATACCAAAGATGGGACCGGGTGTGTTTGTGGCGTGTGCTGATGACATGCTGGTATACAATCTCGGGGATTTGGGTAGGGCTGATTGGTCATTTGCTGAAAATGGCTTCACCGTTTTGGGACATCCATCAACGATAGAAATAGGAACCAAACATGGTGTGTACGTGGTAGAAGATGAAAGTAAAATTGACACCATGCAGCATATTCAGACGTTACCATGTGTTGAAGTCTTACAAAAGCCTAGTATAGAGAGAATGAAAGCTAGGAAAGCCATTCTAGCCCGTGCAGATCTGAAATTCCCAGATGGCATCAAATTTGATGGATCCATAGCTTACACTGATAGCTCCTTCTTTTTTGCAATGGATGTCTCCAAGAAATTGATAGAATTCTATGAAAATCATGGGCCAATCGATTGTGAAATTGATGCATATGGTGACTTCTTGCAAGCATTGGGACCAAATTCATCCATTGACTACACAAAAAATATATCAAACGTCACAATTCCCACACCCTCGTTGATTCCTACCCGCCAGAAAGTATATAATACATTACGTGATTGTGCCATAACATTGTTGGCGATGAACTCCTCCAAATTTGTTCATATTGGTACAACCAAAGAGTACATTCACCATTTTTGCTTTGACCAAGTTTTTCAAAAAGAACTTGGTTTACAAAAGGATGTATTCAATGCCTGGATAGAGGAAGCTGATGGAGGGCCTGCAAAGAAAATGAAATTATCCACAATATCGAGTGGATGTGTGATGCATTCAGCGATTCCTGCCGATTTGTTTGTTTCTGAAAACACTGTGGTGGAGTACTGTGATTTCAATGTGCCATTAGACATAGGTCAGAATAGCATCATCAGCAATTGTTGTGTACTGAAGTCTAATCTTCCTCCAAAAACAACCAAAGTCAGAATTCCTCATAATGTTTTCCTTCATACTGTCCCGGTGAAGAATGCCAAGGGAACACAATTTGCGACTGTGGCATTTCACATCAATGATAATCTCAAAAAGGAAATCCAAGCAGCTGATTTTCAAAAACTGCCATACCTAGGTTACGATGTTGAAGATGCTGTGAAATACTGCCATATTGACATTGCTACCTCTAAAGGTCAAGGAGATCACCATGACAATACTGACGGAAAATCTATTTATAGTTTGTGGAATTTATGTGTATTTCCATTAGAACCAAACATGACTTTGTCTCTCTTATCTGCCCTAGATCTGATCAGAGCAATTCAAAAGAAAGATGATACAATATGCAACTTTTCTGGAAAAGATCTGGTATCCATGGAAACCATTATAAAGAAGAAAGATGTCATGATAATGTTGGACTACAGAGAAGAACTCCACTCGAAAATTACAGGAAATTGATGGGTTCTCTTTATGTAAGAGAAATTTAGTCCAAACTTTCATACATTTAAATGTCTTTTTGAGTCTTATTTTTTCCAGATTTCTATCCATTTACACAAGTTATATACATATAATTACATGTATGTGCAAATCTGATTATATAAATTAAACAGAGTAATATTAACTGACATGTATTAAGAGTTTTTCTTCTTTCATGAGCTATAACTTAATGGATATGGAGCAAGACAAATCTGAGCAAGGATGCACTTTCACAACTGTGATCACCGAGTTACTTTCATCACTTTGATTCTTCATTGATATGTGTAGATTAAAAACTGTACCATGAACAAGCAAATTAAGGATTGTGGTCCCTTGCTATTGGGTGATTTTCGTATGTGCAGATCAAGGTCACAAGGTCAAAATATTGATATGGACTGAGAGGTCCAGCCAGAAAGAATATACAAGAGAAATATTTATCAAATTTCTATCACTTTTAATATATTTAAAATTTATCCAAGGTTTCAGTTTTATGTGACTGACAGACGAATAAACAGACAACCCAGATTTAATGTCCACAAGCTTTCACAAAACTGGGGGACAAGGGTTGAATTTCTAATGAATTTCACAGTCGGCATGCTATGGGATAGACTTCAAGTAACCCAAAATGCAAGCAAAAATTAGTTACAGTAAAATTCAACATTTTATTTTTAGACAAATTGATAAAAATATACTCTTGTTCCAAATTATAGTCCTGAAATACTGTCACTATGCTGATCAATATACAAAGCGACATTTACAGGTGCAGTTACATGTAACAGTGAATGCTTCACAGCATCTTTATATCAAGTATTTGTAAGGAATTCCTTCAGAATACAATGTATAAACAAAAGCAAATGGACAGAATCAAACGTGTACTTATTTTGGTGCAGCCAAATTTTGGTGGAAACGTGGCAAAAATGGGCGAATTGATGTTTTGGCGTAAACATGAGTTAGCACACTTGACTTATTTTTCATTATCATCTATAAGATCAAGTGATTAAGCGTACTTTTGATTATAAGCAATCTTTACAGTGCTAGAATGATTCCCCCTAAAATATGGATTCTGCTAAAATAAGTACACTAACAGTATATGATCGAAAATCACACAGTTTGTACAATCCCTGTATTTTACCACTTGTCCAGAAGAGGCAACACAGACTTTACCACTATGTAACAACATTGCAGGCCTGTATAAAATGGATAGCATATTATGATACAGTACAAGTGGAGTAAACTAAAATTATTTCAAGAAATAGGCAGATCTGGACAATGACTATGCATCAACAATTTCTGCAAACAGTCGTTTAAGCATCACAGATGCCCTACACAGTACAGTCTATACAACGTTATTTTTGTCAATTTAATCGTATCGTATCCTGCATTTATCGTATCGTATCATGCGTGTATCGTATCGTATCGTGCGTTTATAATTTCGTTTAACGTGTATCATATATCTTATCCTATCGTATCCTATCGTGTATCGTGTATCATGAATCCTATCGTATCGTGCAACGTGTAACGTGTATCCTATCGTATCAGGTAGCTAATCAAATCGTCGGAATTTCTTTTCCGTTTATCTAGTTTATATTCGGATTGTTTTGATCTCGTTATGGATTCATTAGTGAAAGCATGCATTGCTGAGGAACAATAAATATACCTATTACATGTATATACTTCGTTATACTTAATTTAACTGTAATGGAGGATAAAAAAAAAAAAAGTTGCCAGAGTCACCTAATATTTGACTGCATAGCATAATATCTCTCATGACAGCCAATTTATTTAAACTCCCTTTCTCAGGCAACAACATATATCAAGTCACATAAAAAATTTAAAGTTATAAATTACAAGTCTGGTGCATGTAGCACTTATAGTTAGCTCAATATTGCCAATTTAAAGCAAAATCACTGAAGCGGAAAAAGTAGGTCAAGGTCATATTTCAATAGTCTAACCCAAGATGCATCCAATATGCAAGTCTATAATTCAAGCGGAAAAAGTAGGTCAAGGTCATTTTATGAAAGTTTGATCAAAGATACATCCAATATGCAAGTTTGGTACATGTAGCACTTATACTTTGCTCAATATTGGCTTTTAAAGGTAAAATCATTCAAGCGGAAAAAAGTAGGTCATGGTCATTTTATGAAAGTTTGATCAAAGATACATCCAATATGCAAGTTTGGTACATGTAGCACTTATACTTTGCTCAATATTGGCTTTTAAAGGCAAAATCATTCAAGCGGAAAAAAGTAGGTCAAGGTCATTTTTTGAAAGTTTGATCAAAGATACATCAAATATGTAAGTTTGGTACATGTAGCACTTATACTTTGCTCAATATTGGCTTTTAAAGGCAAAATCATTCAAGCGGAAAAAAGTAGGTCAAGGTCATTCTTTGAAAGTTTGATCAAAGATACATCAAATATGTAAGTTTGGTACATGTAGCACTTATACTTTTAAAGACTTTATTGCTACATCTTAACATTTACCTTATCATCTCAACATTTGCCTTATCATTTGAAATAATTCTAAAAATCCCAACCCCAGGGGCTATATCCTCATCTGGATATATTAAATGATGTATAATTAAACATTTGCAACAAAAAAAACCAACAGAATATGAATATAGGAAAGGTAAATGTGTAATCTTAACATTTACCTTATCATCTATTGGACGACGCCGACGCCGGGGGTATTGCAATAGCTCTTTTGCACTAAAGTGCAGTCGAGCTAAAAACTCAAAGGTAGGTGTAGAGTAGCCGGTAAAGAAACTTGACCGATCGATGCCTTCAAATGTTACCTGGTCAATGTACATATGATGTATCCTTCTGTCAAAATGACATCAGTACTATTGCATACATGTACATGCAAATCAATTAAAATACATTTATTTTGTTTTACTTCCTTGCAGTCAATTCGCCTCGCTTGATTAATAATGTGCCCTGCCAATTAGGTCACTGTTTTTTTTTTTATTATTACTATTACTTCTTGGGGACATGGGTAGAGTAAATGAAAATGATAGATTCCAAATCACGGCTTTGATATACGAAAAAAAAATTGTGTGTTTTTTAACTAAACGAATACTATTTATTATCATACAAATATTAACAATAAACGTACATAACTCACACATTTTATTTCCTATCGTATCGTGCACAGTTGATTTGTTTGCTTTATCGTGTTTATGCGCTGTACGATGCAAGCTAATGCACATTATTTAACGTTTATTCTATCGTGTCGTGCATAATGTACATCTTTTAACGTGTTTTATTTCGTATCGTGCATCGTGTAACGTGTATCATTTCGTATCGTGCATCGTGTAACGTGTATCCTTTCGTATCGTGTAACGTGCATCGTATCATATCCATTCGTATCGTTTCCTATCGTGTATGAGGTATATCGTGTTCGTTCGTGTATCCTATGGTATCATGCGTGTATCCTATGGTATCATGCGTGCATCACATCGTATCATGTATCTTGTAAAAAATAACGTTGTATGGTCTGTATATACATGTAATAAGCAGTCCATAACTGCATTATCAAGTCCATGCATCTAGGTTAAAAATTCTTGGAACAGTTAACTAATGTGATGTCAATTAAACATGTTGAAGTTCAAAACTTAAAACTAATGTTAAAATTTTATCAAAGAATATTAGAGATACAAAAAACCAGATGTATGTATGTATGAAGCAGGAATCTCCCCCTCCCATTTGACAATGAAGAAAAAGATAAAGCCTCATTATAGAACAGAACTGGTCCCAAGAGAAAGGTCTTGTCAAATAGAAAACACATATTACCTATGAATTTAGTTTAAACAATTTTTGTTCATTATACATGTTATATATATTTCAACAATAGTATTCAACATATGAAAGATAAGGATAGGAGATTATAACTATCAACCATATGCTGTCATGTGGGATGAGAAAAGCCCACCCGAGGGGCCTGGTTTCTGCTCAGGGAACGAGGCTTGCCCAGTTCCCTGACCAGAAACCAGACCCCGAGGGTGGGCTTTTCTCATCCCACATGACAAACATATGGTTGATCGTTTTTCTCCCATTTCTAGGGGCCTTTCTTGAAATTCCATGAAATCATGAAATCGTCAACTTTATCGAATTCGAAAAATAAAGGAATATTCGTTTTCAGCGCCCTCGAAAATGGTTTATTCTAAAAGAATAAACCGTAGTCCGTAGCCTTTATCGGTTTAATAAGAATTAGAATGTAAAAAAAAGAGTTTTAAAACGACGTTTTTGTTGAGAGATCGCCGCTTTAGGTGCAAAAATCATGACGTCACAATGCATAACAGCAACGTCACAATATGGATACAGCCTATACAGCCGACGTCAAAAGTCACGCGAGGTACATAGGGGATACAGTGACCCTACATGACGCGTCGCTATGGGCAAACTCTATCCCACATGGGGGCAAATGGGAGAAAAAGCTTATATAATACTCTGATCCTGACACATTACCTACTTCTCTTTTATTGGAGAATGACAGACAAACAAGTGGAAAGACATACCCTACATATCAAGATTGGGCATAAAAATCTAAATCACAAAATACACAAGCCAATGAAAAAAATTGAAAATCTTAATCATTTAGAATTTTTAAATCCTCTGACAATTTTATAAATTTTTAAATTATATGAATAGTGAGTTAACTAATTTACAGAAATATAAGTAAAGTCTTGTGACCAAAAAAATATTACTGTACGCATGAAATCTAAATCTCTTTCTATAAATATCATTTTCATAAGTGCTCCAAAACAGTACTGGCAAAGCAAAACTTGTGAAAACAGAAAACACTTATATCCAGATAAAATCATAAAATACTTCCTTTCAACATACATGCACAGTAGGTCATACAATACTGACAAGTAGACATTGAGCTGAAAATATTGGTGACATTAACATTACAATAAACTGATAATGGATGCATACACAGTAACACTGCACCTTTTTTGGGCATCAGCTATTTGGTCACTATTCTGTGAAACTAGCTTCCACATCCTTTGGGTGAATCAGAAGAAAATCCACTATAATATTGTTCTTTTTTCTTGAAGTTCTGACCGTAGGTTTTTTTTTCTGAATGTAATTTGAACTCATGATGGCTGTGAGTGAAAAAAGTCTTGAAGAATCCAGCAAAAATAAATGGTCACATCACTTGCAATATCGATCTGCTTTCATCTTTTCTCTCCTGAAAAAAATAGATTAAGAAATGCACTGCAGATCTATGAAATAGAATAGTTTGCATAAAAGATGTTGGAATAAACTTGACTGCTAGAGAAATGGTATATGGCCTCTTGCATAGCCGTATTTAATCCTGAATATATGCATGATTTTGAAGTTGTTATTTACCATCATGTTCCATTTGTCTTTAAAAAGAGATAAGTAAAAATAAAAATACTATCTCTGAGCAAAATATCCTGCAACTCTGCCTAGAACTCTTCAATTACTTACTGTCCATGCAACTCACTTCAGAAATAAGAAAACTGCAGAGGTTTTATCAAGGGGCATAAATAGGTCAAGCATGACGAAGGTCAAACTTGCTCTGTAAGTATCCATTATTAAGCTGTGTATCAAATTTCACCTGAATATCTCTATTTGTTGAAGAAAAAAGTCCACAAAACTAACAAAAACTGAATTTTCCATGTCATCAAGGGCAAAACTCCTCGAAAAATAGGTCAAGTGTGACAAAAGTCAAACTTGCTCTGTAACTATCCAAGACAAAGCTGTGTATTGAATTTCACCTGAATATCTCTATTTGTTGCAGAAAAAAGTCCAGAAAACTGAAAATTGGACAAACCTACTGACGGACAGATGGATAGACAAACATCAGACCTAGAGGAAACTAAGAGTTCCCTATGGCACTGCCGGTAGGGGACTAACAAGGTCACATATAACTACAGCTGACACTTGTTATCTCGAAGTCGATGGGCCCACTGAAAATACTTCGACATAAGCGGAGTTCGAGATAAACGTCAGTAGAATTTATGCTATATTTTGATAAAGAATTGTTTTGCTATTGTATTTTATACAATAGATATCGGATTTTAAAAGGCTACTCATGCTGACAATGTAAACAAGCATTTTATTTCACAACATAGAAAAGATTCTAGATGTGCCATAAGCATATTATTAACACTGAAATTTTACGAAGAGGCGCATTGAGAACGTCAGATATTGTTAATCTTTGTGTGACCCCCCCCCCTCTGTCCGCGCCGATCGCCACTGCCCTGGTATAATACCGGTTTCGATGTCTTATCAATCTGTCATGTGCTGTTGACCTTCAAGAGTTTTATGTCAGTCAAAAGATCTTGAGAGCTTATGTTCACATGTTTTATCCACATGCCGACTTTAAATAAATCTTATCTTATCAATGTCAATGTGTCATCAAAGGACCCCAGTACAATGAAGACATTTTTTCGTAAGCTATCTAATTTTTCGTCTGCTAGATTTCGATGTTGTACATGTCTTCATTCACTCGTATACAATCTTCCTTTAAGTGTATGTAGTTTTATGTATGGATTATTTTGTAGATAGTCAGTATCATTGTTGCTCAAATTGCTTAGTATTTCAGTTATGATGAATCTTGCGAATTTTGTAACTTTTGTTTTTGGTACATGTACTTGTTTGTTTGTTTTTGTTTTTAACCATCACTTCTTATAGGAATTTCAACATAAAAACAATGCAATTTTAATTAACAAAACATGCACATATTCTTGCCGCAATGATATTATTATCTAATTAACTGAAATCCTCCTTAATTAATTGATGTCACGGTCGATCGATCAACAGAGAATCACTCAACCTGCGTTACCGGTACTTATAATTGTTTGTTTACCATGCTATTTCACTATTATTTGGTACGTTAATTGGTTTGTTTATACAAACATTAGGACTTCGACTTAACAAGTATAAAATACACGAAGAAAGTGACTTGGGACTTAGAACTACTTCGAGATACATGTAAGTGAAATTTCGAGATAACCGATTTCGAGTTATCCGGAGTCAAATTGGTTAGAATATGAAGGAAAAAAGTTGGGAACGCTGCTCGACTTTGAGATAAATGGAATTTTGAGATAACCAAGTTTGAGATAACGAGTGTCAGCTGTACATGTATAGCAACTCAGTAGTACTGCTTTTAAAAGATCTTTCTACATGTCAAGTATAAAGTCTGCAATAATCACCATTAAAGACAAAAAAATTGTAAAAGGGAAGGTTAATCATATCACTGACATGTAGACAGAGGAAAGGAGGTCTGTCCCACTTAACTTGTATTTGTGAATTATTTGAAAATGATCTTTTCACATACACGTTAACATTAAAACTAGTGCTAAAACATTTACAGTCGCTATGAATAAAGTTTTATTGTATGAGTGCAGAAAACCTGTCCATTGATGGTATTTCAATGTCAATGAGATAAACTTAGGTTTACCAATAAGATGACTTTTTACCTGTCTAACAAACATTCATGTAATGTTCCATCTTTCTTTGCCTTTTTGATCTGAGATACGTCTCCTTCATTTACCCGTAACCTTCTGTCTTGGAAACTCTGAAACTTCTTCCTGTGAAAATATTATCAGTATTATGGGTGAATTATCAAAGGAAAGATCTCAAGGAACACAAAGATAAAAAATTAATGATCATACATGTAGATACAGGTAAGAAAACATTCTCAGTAAGTCAGAATCTGAAACGTTTGTGTGTACTCGGTAAGTTAAGAAAATGATTAATAAGTTGATGCCATCCAAGGGAAAATTAGAATACTGAAGCCAAAATACAATAAACATGCTTAATAGTTTGTTAAAAAGTCCGTGTAAAATATAACATACACATAATTGATTTCTGTTTCTTTAATTTTTCCTCTTTCTTCTTTTGGTATATTCTCCATTGGATCCACCTCTAGAGTCAAATTTAATCTGATCTACAAATATAGATATCAAACAAAAATGTTAATCTATAATGCATGTACTATACTACTTCTAATTAGTGAAAGAAAACTTATGCTTGTCTACATTGGTCTTTGTGTTTTTTTATTAAGAGTATGTATACATGTAAACATGTAGTCCATACATGCATACTTGAAATCTTGCATTTCCCATTAAGAAAAACAGTGAATAGATATTTTTCATTTGATTGTTATTGTAAAATACAAGGGCAGTCCGTAAGATTCTTGGACAAGTCTTAAATTAAGGATAATTAGTGTTATAGATGTTTCTTTTTTTTTTTATTATCAATTACTATTTGCAAATTACAAAATGTAAACAATTATCATATTTTGAATTCATTATTAAAACTATGACTTCCTAAGTAGACATAGGTTGGTGATCCAGAGCACAGTAACATTTTACTGAAATATGTTGTTTATAATTTTATTCATTTTGTTTGCATTTTGTACAATCCCGTGGATACAACAATGATTTTTACATTGTAATGTTGACAATAGATATGACATCACACTTGCAAAAATTCAACCTTCAAATTTTCAACTTGCCAGGGAAACCTGTATCCGAAGGTAATAAGATATGGTCATCATTGTTCTCAATAGGCGGAGCAGAGAGCAGTGATAAAATTTTGCATAATCTTCGGGAAAACACTGACAAAGCCCATTAATTCCTTAAACATTCAGAAAAACATGGTAAAATTAGCTGTTCACTAGACCCCAAGTGCCAAACATGATTTTCGGACGTGAGGGACAGTTTACAGGATAAAATGCGCTAAGGAAGACCTTTTCAAAAGAAAAAAGTGCCGTAAAAATGAACAACGTGACCTGAATGACAGTGATCGGAGACTAACAGTTCGGGAAATTACAGGTAATTACATTATTGATATAAAACATGAATTTAGTAAAAATGATATTCTCATTTATTTAGCAATTGTTTGTTAGCTTTTATCAAGGCTGTCCACGAACTTTATGGACAACCCTTGTACAGTTGGACTTGTATGGTAAAAGATATTTAATACACATGTTAAAGACATCATAACATGATGGACAATTTCATTACCCCCCCCCCCCCATTCTAGTTTATAACACTGCAAATGTAGGATTGCCCATAAGCTGATAAACTAACTCTTCACATGAAGCTAGAGAGCATGGTTGTTTAAGATTTTTTTTTTTTTTTGCTGAAAATTCTGAAAAGTAATGTTAAACAGTCTATCTGTACTTAACATTCATACATGTATGGTATACGACATTATGGCTTTGTAATACGTGTAACACATAAATTATAGTAAGCAGATTAACTCTACCTTTAACATTTCTGAATCCCCCGCAGTAGATGATTCACAAACTATGTCATCCTCATCATTCGGTGCCATGAATTTACCATTGGTGCCATTTAATGCCATTTTACCCTATAAACAAATATTAATACATTACTAGTAGATTTCCCATGATGAACTCCCTTTAGGTAACTAAAATTATACTCCAATAACTTTGGTTGCCTATTGTGACGTCATGCGCACGTTTTCATGTTGGGAGAATTTACTAACGCCAGAATACTTTTGACGCTGTTATGCATCGTATATGCGATGTTCCTGCAAATGAGAGTTTCTTAAAAATTAGTACAAATGCAAATATAAGAAATGACTTTGTGATTCACGGAATTTGCATGTGACCTACCAGAATTATACACCCATGAACACCAAAAGTAAGACAGTTATTTCTTAAATATAGAGAATATTTTTTTTAAAAACATAGGGTAATCAAAGATTACATAGCTCGCCTATACAGGTTTTTGTCAGGAACCAGGTTAAAGTTTTTGAAAAGTAGGTCAAAGTCCAAGGTCAAGGTCACTAGGTCAAAGGTCATGGTCTCAAATGAAAGGTCTCGTCACAAGGTATCTATATGTAATTTTTTAATCACCCGCGCGGGTCATGTCTTTCACCCGATTTTTCGTTGCTGACCCGGGAATCGCCCGATTCCGATTTGGTTCCGTCAATTACTTGGGACTTTAAATTTCCAGCTGTGACTTTTCAATTAAAACACCTGTATTTACAGATAAATTGGGTTGTTTGTTTAGTGATATGGGAAGTATTAGCCACTTTCATCTTGTTTTAACGACCTGGATTATTATGGGAATGTCTATGGAAAGATGATCATAAACATGGAGATTTATACAGACGAAAAGGGACAAATATTTTTATAGTGTTTAAAACATATTTCACACAAAATCTTCATCATGGTATAGCAATTACTAGATAAAAATATATCTAGCCTAGCAAATTCAACTATGAACCTTCAGGCATTGATTAATAAGTCCTAAAATTTTACACATGTGCTACATTATCATGATCATGAAGTATTGCAATTGAAATAAATGCTTTACATGTCTTACAATAAAATGAACTTTATTGACCTGTACTTTTTTTGGAGGGGGGGTAATTTTATTCATATGACACAGGCAAAAGGTCGCGATTTTGTTTCGCGCGCTATGACCCTCTTTTTCATTTCCCAAAGAGGGTCATTGACCCTCTTTTGTCTGAAAAAAGTTGACAGGTATGCTTTCCAAATGAAGTTTTACCCACTCAAAACTTATATGCTGCTGTGCCAATGACATCATATTATTGTTTTGAGTCCAGGTTAAATACTACAAGAAAAGATAAAAAGTATCCAGGTGAACCTTATTGTGAAAATGTCTATTTATTACACCTCAGACAAAACTGTTGCAATCTCATTGGTTAGAACTCAGTCACATGACACCATTAGAAAAAGAAAGAATCATGCAAGAATTCTGTATAATGTATTGAGTCTTTGATTAGATATACTTGTTTGTGACCAGATATGGAAATTGCATGGTTTGAAAAGAAAAGATACATCTTTTCTTTGCACACTAGATATTTTCCATATTTATTAACTTACTCAAGTAATATTAGCTCTAAAATAAAATAACAAATACATATTATGCTTAAGTCTATATTTGAATAAAGATTACTGAAAAAAAATTAAGCAAACATAAGTGTCATTTCATCTTTACTACCTTACTAGATATGAGAGTTCTTACCTCTTGTATAACAGGTTCCCACTGTTCTCTTACACTGATGGCCTCTGCCTTCCCACTCACTGTCCCACCTGGCTCCACTGATAGGTATTTACCATATCCTGACTTCAGAGCTATTTTTGTATCATTGACTTTTACTGCTGTAAGGATTTCTTCTGGCTCAGGTCCATCTCCTGTAATTTAACATAAATATTCAAGAATAAATTTCAGAAGAAGAACATCTTAACAGCATCCCCTCGAATGACATAAATACATGTATCAATATATGGAATCACACTCAAGTTGCATAAAACAATTTCCCGGAAAACCAGTAAGATTTTCTCATATCTTTAAAAATTGTAAGAGATCTAACTTGAGTATAAACAATAAACTTGTTTTATAAAATTATATTTAGAAATACTCACCCTAAAGTAAATAGAAAGTCTATGATTTAAAATTTGAGATTGAAAACCAACAGATTTTTTTTAATCAAAGCCAAGAAGTATAAAGAGTTTGAAGAAGCTGAGTTCCACTTGATGGTGAACAAGAATTTACCCTTATTCCCATCCATGACCTTGACTTTTGAATTCTAACCTTGAAAGTTAAAGTAATCTTCCATACATCTTGACCAGTAAGAAAAACAAGTTTGATGAAGTAGTGCTGAAAAATATGTCTTCTAGGTCGAGCAAAAGAAAATGTGATCCATTCCTGTGACACTCAGTAATTTACAGATGAATAGATGCAACGATGTTGAAAAAAATCTAAATCTTTTACCTCTCATAGAATCTTACCTTCATTACGCGGAGGTCCTAATGTGAATTTTCCATTGTCCAATGCCATAACATATCTCTGTTCACCAATTTCTATAGCCACATTTCCCGTTATTTCTTCAAATTCACTGGCTAACCACCAGCCTCCTGAAATAAAGAGGAAAGTTGATGAATATATTTTGGATTTTTTTGGAAATTATTTTAGGAGTGTAGCCACTTCCTTTCAAATCAGATAAATCAGTCATATGTTAAATTCAAAGCCAGATTCAATATCAATGATTAAAATTGTTGTTGTTAAATTAATTATTGCATGGAAATACTAAACAAAACTTGAAATAGTTTTCTCCTTACGCACAGAACATCTATACAATGTGGAACTACTTCTCGTAGCGTAGCAGACAACTTCTAGGAAATGGTGTGGTTTGCCTCAAGTTCTCAGAATCGTTGATTTCACGTTAGAAATAAACAGTTTTAGGCAGAATCATGTTATAAAAAGAATCTCAAATGAATTTTCATTCCATACCATGTATTTTGAAACTCATTGCGCGTTTTATATCCACTCGCCAAGGCCCAGGGATATAAAACACACAACTCATTTCATAATACATTGTATGAAATGAAAATTCATTTGAGATCCTATATATATATCAGAGTTAGAGAGTATACTGTCACACAATGATGTTTTTCAACATAGAGTATATTACATGTAAATAAAAGAAAGAACATGCACATGTGATGCACATGTAAATCACAGCCGAGAATATTTGAAAAAAAATCAAAAGTGACATAAATACCTGTTCATCAAAATACATGTATGAGTTAAAATATCATGTTAAAGAAAAGTGAATTTCCCTCACTTTTGAAAAGGTAGCAGTTATTATAAAGTTATGTAAGCCGATTAAGTCCACAACATCATATGATATTTACTCTATTAGAAAATACTGACCTCAACTGTGACCTCAGTAAGTATTTTCAAATTTTAAAACACATGTACATCATAAATGATGATAGTCAATATTATTTGAATTCACTTAATAAATGTTTGTAATACATACCGTGTTGTAGTGTGTCTTTCTGATCTTTAGTAGGACCAGTGTTTGATGTACCAGGGCCTCTCTCTTCACTGTGCTCACGCTTCCTCTTCTTATGTTTCTTATGCCTAAATCAAAAATGCATATTTTAATTTCATTTTCAAAACTGAAAACTTAAAAAAAAAAAACTCCTCAAAAAGGAAATTCATTTGGATGCAGTAACTTGTACATCTCATCCATAATAATTGCACAACTTTAATAAAAACAGCCTCAATTCACTCAACTGAACTAGATGTATTTTCTCAGACAAAAAGTTTCAATACCAAGGCTTCTTCTCTCCCTTTTGGAAACATGGTGCTCAAATTGGGAATTCTGTGACATAATTTTGCTAAGAATTAAAAATTTTCAGCTAAGAGTAGAATATTGAAATTACAATGTAACAATTTTGATGTTTTTGGCAGCAACACACTTTCTTTATGCACATCATCCATATATCATTCTTCTTCTTCTAAATGAAGTGCAGGGTCTATATAGGCAAAATACAAGTTTTATACTGCGATCTCCTAGATTCGAACCCGCAACCTTCTGAGCGATGGTCGGCGCCTTACCCGATTGTGCTATGATGTCCATTACTTATGATAGGTAGCGCACGGATTATTATGCGTTGCTTCATTAACTGAACC
Organism: Pinctada imbricata; assembly: GCA_033119305.1. Classification (NCBI taxonomy): domain Eukaryota; kingdom Metazoa; phylum Mollusca; class Bivalvia; order Pterioida; family Pteriidae; genus Pinctada; species Pinctada imbricata. Next base: position 42,538,766 of record VSWD01000006.1, read on the forward strand.
GTAGGAATTTATTGAATACTAAAACAACTTAAATAATTTATAAAATTCATTTTTCTTTGTGCCATCATTTTGATATTTTAAAAAATACTTGTCGGATAGTTACATTTTTGAGAATTTATATTTACTTTATCTATTACAATTATCTAATTATCTGCAATTCTATTGGTTGACCTGAAAAAGATTTTCATAACAATTGATATTTGAAATGACATTGTTCAGGCAGAATAGTTGAGAAGAGCAACTAAAGATTTTTGGTGCGATCGACTTGTTTGATCTGCTTGAATATTTTGCATCTTCATTCAAAACAAATCATACATTGTACATGTTGTAAGTAACAGTTTGATTTGCATTTTTTCTTCATAAAATCCAATTTTTGACAAATTCGATATCGTAGGTGTGAGTAAACGATAACTTCTTTTATTTGATATTCTAGTGTATTTATAATGTTTATTTAAATTAGAATTTCGATATGATTATCTGTGATATAAATATACGATTTTGTTGATTTTTAACATATTGAAAATATTGTGTATGGTGCGCCATCAGTGACATGAGAATGTGAAATTATATATTTTTTATGCAAAGTGTGGTATCTTTATATTTATGAGTTCATTATTGATTTATAGATACTGATCATGTAGTTTCCAAAGAACTCTAAGAGGAGAAGCCACGATGTACTATATTTCCTTACTTAGGGTAGGGTATATGTACTATATTTCCTTACTTAGGGTATGTGTATTGTCATTTTCATCTCTTTGTGAATTTTTGCATGAATTGAACATCGTGTGAATCGAATACTTTTTATGCACGATGATCATGGTAATCATGATACTTACTACATGCATTTGTATTATATTCATATATACTTACAGAATATTTATGATGTTAATTTATGTATTTTCAGACCACCATCTATGTATATTTGACTTTCACTGTGATACAATAAATATGTAGAACTGATGAACATTTGTTGTGTTACATTAGATATGATATCTCTTCTGAAAATTTATTTATAAAATTTTAATGTCAACATTTTGCATGGTACAGTCAGTGTTCTCCCCAGAAATTTCAGATAGCATGGTGCTTAGCCTTCATGGTTCACCTTGCGTTGGGATGCGTCATTGCGCATTGCATCATTGAATACTGTTTCATGTGTTGTTACTTTATTACTAAACTGTTCAAAATAATTTTGATAATGAAATATACTACATTCTTATCTACATGCCAATTATCTTTAAATTTTAGACAGTGAGATCATTGGTATTCTATTTGTAAAGAGAGATTCATGACAGTTTTAAAACTCAATTAGTTTTGGGCCTTTTGAGAAAATTATCTTTGAGACTGTCCCATGACTATAATTCCAGGTAGCTCAGTGTAAGAATTAGCATATATTACTCTGACTTGGAAGGAAATTCTGTAAATGGGCCACTTTCCATAATTTTCTCAAATTTCAATGGGCCATTTTGCAAATTAATGGGACTATGGTGCATGTCCTCTGTCTTTCCTAACCACTTATATTAGAGAATCTAAGTGTGTCACGGAATGGGAGTCTAACCTTGAGTTCTGAATTTTTGGTTCAGGGAAAAGGGCAGGTTCACCTTTTAAAAAAGGTTGAAAATTATCTTTATACAAATTCCTGCTTGAAAAATTGGGTCCAAATATGGAAACATTTAACCTGATATCCCCCCCCCCCTTATTAGCCATTGCAATATTGTTTGTGGTAATCTCTGGCAAAGAAAGCTGACAATTGTTCTACTATCTAGCAATTATACATGTACATGTAGATTAAAACGTTTTCATGTACTACGTTATAGAATGGTCGTCTTTTGTTGGTCACTCGATAGATATTGACAACGCAGTTTTCTTTAAAATGTCCGATGGATTGACGTGCGCCGTAGAAGCCAGACACATTCTCAGCTCAGGTAAATAAAGCTTGCGGGGGGCTACAAGACGTTTAACACCTCAAATTGTATACAGCCGGGGCTAATTGAACAGGAATGTGGCGGTAAATCAATCAATTAACGAAAAGGGGTACAAAAAATAGTTAATACACGATTTTTTACAAAATATTTTAGGGAAAAATATAGCATGATGGCCGCAAAATATAGCGTGGTGCTAATCCTGATAGCGTGGCGGTAAATCTCGATAGCATGGCGGGGCCGCCACGCTAAAACGACCTGGGGAAAACACTGGTACAGGTAGAAATGGATAAAGCCTGAGAGTTGTAATCAAGTATGGTGGTTAACTTGGAGGTATGACATCATAATTGGAAGTCACCATAATAAATCCAAGAAAAGACACACATATTTTGCGAATAACATGTAGTGTGTTCCCACTTAGCCATATATTTCCTCCATTTGCTATAGTTATCTCCCTCCTTGGATTACAAATCTTGGACTTTATCCATCTTTGCTAGCTATGTTAAAATTGCTCTACTTTAATAAATTTTCTGAAGTTTTCACATTGTATATATATATATCAATGTCTTGATGGAAATTTTACAAACAACATGATATTTTTAAAGAATGCATATTAGTCAGAAGGTTTATGCATGTCCGTGCAGCTCACTTCAGAACTCAGAAAATATATGTTTTCTCTACTTTGTCAGTAAATTTTGCGATTAAAATTTATATAGGGGGATAGATCTCGATCTCTCATAATTAATGGTGTAAATTATATGTACCTACGACTAATACTACGCTCACAGTGTAAGAAAATAGCTTTCGATAGGGAGATTTAAATGTTAATTTTAACATGACGTTGCTAATGTTTAACACAGAGTCTATGGAGAATGTTGATGACTATTTTCTTTCACCATGTTCACAGTGAGCATATTATTAGTCGTACAGACATACATCATGTATATTATAACATACACTGTTTAGCTATGAGAGTTCAAGAACCATTGCTCTATACAACATGATACAAATTTTAATTGGAAAATATTCCAACAGACTAGAGAAAACCTCAATTTTCTGATTTCTGAAGTGAGCTGCGCAGACAGTAGTTATCAAATCTCTTCGGAAAATTTATTTTTAAATTTTTTTTAATGTAAACGTTTCGCATGGTAGAAATGGATAAAGTTTGAGAGTTGTAATCCAATATGGCGGTTAATTTGGAGGTATGACATCATCATGTGAACACACTAATCACACAGTCATCAAATGGCACCAACTGGATGACAACGTAGTATGTGCTAAGTCTGTTGAGGCCTGAATTCAAGACCTTCCTTGATAGCCTGTGTCAATAAGTCCAACACTGATCACTCTCTCACCGTCATAGAAAAGCTAGGATTGGTCATTTTGACATATAGATACAGACACAGTGGCAGATCCAGCGCCCCTTTTGCCTGGGGGGGGGGGGTTCAAGGGGCGAATCTTGCCGATTTTTACTGAAAATGGGTCAAAATATACCCTTTTTTGGAAAATTTTGGGTCAGTGCCAGGGGGGATGGACGCCCCCTCCCCACCCCCCTGAATCCGCCACTGAGACACTAAATACCTGTATCAGTGGCAGTGATAAAGATTATATATAAACATGTAATCTTGTACCCCAAATAGAAATGCCATTGGTGTAAATAAGCCCTTTTTCACCTAACTGCGTGACTAGCATTTTGTGGACGGCAAGTACCGACTTTCATGACGTCACAGTTAAAAAGTGATTACCCTTTACACCATATTGTGGGAACTGTTCTTATTTTGCCGTCCAAAACAACTGGACCGCAGTTATGTGAAAAAGGCTTATTGCTTGATGAAAAATGCCACCTCTATCAGGTACATATATAGTTATATACGTCCATGCCTCTATTCATGAAAAGAATCAATATTGTAATTATTGTTATTTCTCTGAGGTCATGAAGAAAACAAATGCCTCAATAGAAAAATAAATACACAAATGTCAAAACCATTGAAACCTCCACTATTTTCCCAAAAGTGAACTGCACTGGTGAAAAATTAAAAGAAACAAATAAAAAAATTGGCCAGCAAAACATGAAGAAAACGTTTACTTTTTATCCTTATGTCCTTTAAGTTTCAATTTACTAGATTTGACAAAGGAATAAGCATCTGCCATCTTCTGATCGACGTTTTCTGACGCTAACTTTTTGGAGAAATGAAACTAATCCCAGGGCGCAGACGATTTTGCTAAATACAATGGCGTAAGGTCCCCTATGCAAAAAAATAGATTTATCGGTTATAATACAATACTGAGGGGACCTTACGCCATTTTGACTTTCGTGTTAACCATAGTAAAGAGGGAACCTTACGACATTGAATTTAATAAAAAGGGATCCTTACGCTTTTGACTTTTTATAATTGGAGGAGGGGGCGACAGAACTGGGCGAATGATATCAGAAAGGGATGAGGGAGGGGAAGGAAAGGGGCGGAGAAGGGAGAAAAGGGTGGGAGGTGGTAGGAAGAGAGGAGGTGACCTTACGCCATTGACTTTCTACATCAACCATTATAAAGAGGGGACCTTACGCCATTGACTTTCTATATGGACCATAATATAGCGGGGACCTTACGCCATTTACTTACTCTATGTATCATAATACAGAGGGGAACCTTACGTCATTGACTTTCTATATGGACCATAATAAAGAGGGGACCTTACGCCATAGACTTTCTTTATGGACTATAATACAGAGGGGACCTTACGCCATTGACTTTCTATATGGATTATAATACAGAGGGGACCTTACACCATTGACTTTCTACATGGACCACAATAAAGAGGGGACCTTACGCCATTGACTTTCTATATGGATTATAATACAGAGGGGACCTTATGCCATTGACTTTCTATATGGATTATAATACAGAGGGGGACCTTACGCCATTGACTTTCTCTATGTGGACCATAATACAGAGGGGACCTTACGCCATTGACATTCTATATGGATTATAATACAGGGGGGACCTTGCGCCATTGACTTTCTACATGGACCATAATAAAGAGGGGACCTTACGCCATTGACTTTCTCTATGTATTATAATACAGAGGGGACCTTACGCCATTGACTTTCTATATGGATCATAATAAAGAGAGGACCTTACGCCATTGACTTTCTCTATGTATTATAATACAGAGGGGACCTTACGCCATTGACTTTCTATATGGACCATAATAAAGAGGGGACCTTACACCATTGACTTTCTATATGGATTATAATACAGAGGGGACCATACGCCATTGACTTTCTATATGGATTATAATACAGAGGGGACTTTACGCCATTGACTTTCTCTATGTGGACCATAATACAGAGTGGACCTTACGCCATTGACATTCTATATGGATTATAATACAGGGGGATCTTGCGCCATTGACTTTCTACATGGACCATAATAAAGAGGGGACCTTACGCCATTGGCTTTCTCTATGTATTATAATACAGAGGGGACCTTACGCCATTGACTTTCTATATGGACCATAATAAAGAGGGGACCTTACGCCATTGACTTTCTCTATGTATTATAATACAGAGGGGACCTTACGCCATTGACATTCTATATGTATTACAATACAGGGGGGACCTTGCGCCATTGACTTTCTACATGGACCATAATAAAGAGGGGACCTTACGCCATTGACTTTCTCTATGTATTATAATACAGAGGGGACCTTACGCCATTGACTTTCTATATGGACCATACTAAAGAGGGGACCTTACGCCATTGACTTTCTCTATGTATTATAATACAGAGGGGACCTTACGCCATTGACTTTCTATATGGACCATAATAAAGAGGGGACCTTACACCATTGACTTTCTATATGGATTATAATACAGAGGGGACCTTACGCCATTGACTTTCTTTATGGATTATAATACAGAGGGGACCTTACGCCATTGATTTTCTCTATGTGGACCATAATACAGAGGGGACCTTACGCCATTGACATTCTATATGGATTATAATACAGGGGGGACCTTGCGCCATTGACTTTCTACATGGACCATAATAAAGAGGGGACCTTACGCCATTGACTTTCTCTATGTATTATAATACAGAGGGGACCTTACGCCATTGACTTTCTATATGGACCATAATAAAGAGGGGAACTTACACCATTGACCTTCTATATGGATTAAAATATAGAGGGGACCTTACGCCATTGACTTTCTATGTTGATCATAATACAGAGGGGACCTTAAACCATTGACTTTCTATATGGATTATAATAAAGAGGGGACCTTACGCCATTGACTTTCTATATGGATTATAATACAGAGGGGACCTCACGCTATTGACTTTCTATATGGATTATAATACAGAGGGGACCTTACGCCATTGACTTTCTCTATGTGGACCATCATACAGAGGGGACCTTACGCCATTGACATTCTATATGGATTATAATACAGGGGGGACCTTGCGCCATTGACTTTCTACATGGACCATAATAAAGAGGGGATCTTACGCTATTGACTTTCTATATGGATTATAATACAGAGGGGACCTTACGCTATTGACTTTCTGTATGGATCATAATACAGAGGGGACCTTACGCCATTGAGTTTCTATGCGGACCATAATACAAGGGGACCTTACGCCATTGACTTTTTCTATGTATTATGATATAGAGGTGACCTTACGCCATTGACTTTCCATATGGACCATAATAAAGAGGGGACCTTACGCCATTGACTTTCGTGTTGACCATATTAAAGAGGGAACCTTACGACATTGAATTTATTAAAAAGGGATCCTTACGCTTTTCACTTTTCATAATTGGAGGCGGTGGTTACAGAACTGGGCGGAAGATATGAGAAAGGGATGAAGGAGGGGAAGGAAAGGGGCAGAGAAGGGAGAAAAGGGTTGGAGGAAGAGAGGAAGAGACCTTACGCCATTGACTTTCTACATCAACCATAATAAAGAGGGGACCTTACGCCATTGACTTTCTATATGGATTATAATACAGAGGGGACCTTACGCCATTGATTTTCTATGTGGACCATAATAAAGAGGGGACCTTACGCCATTGACATTCTATATGGATTATAATACAGAGGGGACCTTACGCCATTGACTTTCTATATGGATTATAATACAGGGGGGGGGGGACCTTACGCCATTGACTTTATACATCGACCATAGTAAAGAGGGGACCTTACGCCATTGACTTTCTCTATGTATTATAATACAGAGGGGGCCTTACGCCATTGACTTTCTATATTGATTATAATACAGAGGGGACCTTACGCCATTGACTTTCTATATGGGCCATAAGAAAGAGGGGACCTTACGCCATTGACTTTCTTTATGGATTATAATACAGAGGGGACCTTACGCCATTGACTTTCTATATGGATTATAATACAGAGGGGACCTTACACCATTGACCTTCTACATGGACCATAATAAAGAGGGGACGTTACGCCATTGACCTTCTATATGGATTAAAATATAGAGGGGACCTTACGCCATTGACTTTCTATGTTGATCATAATACAGAGGGGACCTTAAACCATTGACTTTCTATATGGATTATAATAAAGAGGGGACCTTACGCCATTGACTTTCTCTATGTATTATAATACAGAGGGGACCTTACGCCATTGACTTTCTATATTGATAATAATACAGAGGGGACCTTTCACCATTGACTTTCTAGATGGACCATAATAAAGAGGGGACCTTACGCCATTGACTTTCTTTATGGATTATAATACAGAGGGGACCTCACGCTATTGACTTTCTATATGGATTATAATACAGAGGGGACCTTACGCCATTGACTTTCTCTATGTGGACCATCATACAGAGGGGACCTTACGCCATTGACATTCTATATGGATTATAATACAGGGGGGACCTTGCGCCATTGACTTTCTACATGGACCATAATAAAGAGGGGATCTTACGCTATTGACTTTCTATATGGATTATAATACAGAGGGGACCTTACGCTATTGACTTTCTGTATGGATTATAATACAGAGGGGACCTTACGCCATTGAGTTTCTATGCGGACCATAATACAAGGGGACCTTACGCCATTGACTTTTTCTATGTATTATGATATAGAGGTGACCTTACGCCATTGACTTTCCATATGGACCATAATAAAGAGGGGACCTTACGCCATTGACTTTCGTGTTGACCATATTAAAGAGGGAACCTTACGACATTGAATTTATTAAAAAGGGATCCTTACGCTTTTCACTTTTCATAATTGGAGGCGGGGGTTACAGAACTGGGCGGAAGATATGAGAAAGGGATGAAGGAGGGGAAGGAAAGGGGCAGAGAAGGGAGAAAAGGGTTGGAGGAAGAGAGGAAGAGACCTTACGCCATTGACTTTCTACATCAACCATAATAAAGAGGGGACCTTACGCCATTGACTTTCTATATGGATTATAATACAGAGGGGACCTTACGCCATTGATTTTCTATGTGGACCATAATAAAGAGGGGACCTTACGCCATTGACATTCTATATGGATTATAATACAGAGGGGACCTTACGCCATTGACTTTCTATATGGATTATAATACAGGGGGGGGGGACCTTACGCCATTGACTTTATACATCGACCATAGTAAAGAGGGGACCTTACGCCATTGACTTTCTCTATGTATTATAATACAGAGGGGGCCTTACGCCATTGACTTTCTATATTGATTATAATACAGAGGGGACCTTACGCCATTGACTTTCTATATGGGCCATAAGAAAGAGGGGACCTTACGCCATTGACTTTCTTTATGGATTATAATACAGAGGGGACCTTACGCCATTGACTTTCTATATGGATTATAATACAGAGGGGACCTTACACCATTGACCTTCTACATGGACCATAATAAAGAGGGGACGTTACGCCATTGACCTTCTATATGGATTAAAATATAGAGGGGACCTTACGCCATTGACTTTCTATGTTGATCATAATACAGAGGGGACCTTAAACCATTGACTTTCTATATGGATTATAATAAAGAGGGGACCTTACGCCATTGACTTTCTCTATGTATTATAATACAGAGGGGACCTTACGCCATTGACTTTCTATATTGATAATAATACAGAGGGGACCTTTCACCATTGACTTTCTAGATGGACCATAATAAAGAGGGGACCTTACGCCATTGACTTTCTTTATGGATTATAATACAGAGGGGACCTTACGCCATTGACTTTCTATATGGATTATAATACAGAGGGAACCTTACACCATTGAATTAAAGAATAGGGGATCCTTATATGCTATTGAATGCATTGACTATAAGAGGAGGGGTGACAGAGGGGAAAAATGGGTGCAAGATAGGAGGAGGAGGGGATCACAGGATTATGACACATGTTTTATACAGAGGGGACCTTTCTAACAGAGGAGAACTTACGCCATTGACTTTCTATATGGACAATTATATACAGAGGGGAACTTACGCCATTGACTTTCTATATGGACAATTATACAGAGGGGACCTTACGCCATTGACTTTCTATATGGACAATTATAAACAGAGGGGACTTTACGCCATTGTCTTTCTATATGGACAATTATATACAGAGGGGACCTTACGCCATTGACTTCCTATATGGACAATAATATACAGAGGTGACCTTACGCCATTGTCTTCCTATATGGACAATTATAACAGAGGGGACCTTACGCCATTGACTTCCTATATGGACAATTATAACAGAGGGGACCTTACGCCACTGACTTTCTATATGGACAATTATAACAGAATGACCTTACGCCGTTGTCTTCCTATATGGACAATTATAACAGAGGGGACCTTCCTCCATTGTCTTCCTATATGGACAATTATATAACAGAGGGGACCTTACGCCATTAACTTCCTATATGGACAATTATATACAAAGGGGACCTTACACCATTTACTTTCTATATGGACAATTATATACAAAGGGGACCTTACGCCATTTACTTTCTATATGGACAATTATATACAAAGGGGACCTTACACCATTGACTTTCTATATGGACAATTATATACAAAGGGGACCTTACGCCATTGATTTTCTATATGGACAATTATATACAAAGGGGACCTTACGCCATTGTCTTTCTATATGGACAATGATTATATACATAGGGGACCTTACGCCATTGTCTTCCTATTTGGACAATTATATACAGAGGGGACCTTACGCCATTGTCTTTCTATATGGACAATTATAAGTGGGGACCTTACGACATTGACTTTCTATATGGACAATTATATACAGAGGGGACCTTACGCCATTGACTTTCTATATGGAGAATACTTTGCAGAGGGGACCGTACGCCATTGACTTTCTTTATGGACAATTATACACAGAGGGGACCTTACACCATTGACTTTCTTTATGGACAATACTATACAGAGATGACCTTACACCATTGACTTTCTTTATGGATTATAATAAAGAGGGGACCTTACGCCATTTACTTTCTGTATGGATTATAATACAGAGGGGACCTTACGCCATTGTCTTCCTATATGGACAATTATAACAGAGGGGACCTTACACCATTGATTTCCTATATGGACAATTATATACAGAGGGAACCTTACGCCATTGTCTTTCTATATGGACAATTATAAAGAGGGCACCTTACGCCATTGACTTTCTATATGGACAATTATATACAGAGGGGACCTTACGCCATTGACTTTCTTTATGGACAATACTATACAGAGGGGACCTTACACCATTGACTTTCTTTATGGATTATAATAAATAGGGGACCTTACGCCATTTACTTTCTATATGGATTATAATACAGAGGGGACCTTACGCCATTGTCTTCCTATATGGACAATTATAACAGAGGGGACCTTACACCATTGACTTCCTATATAAACAATTATATACAGAGGGAACCTTACACCATTGTCTTTCTATATGGACAATTATAAAGAGGGGACCTTACGCCATTGACTTTCTATATGGAGAATTATATACAGAGGGGACCTTACACCATTGACTTTCTTTATGAACAATAATATACAGAGGGGACCTTACACCATTGACTTTCTTTATGGACAATAATATACAGAGGGGACCTTACACCATTGACTTTCTTTATGGATTATAATAAAGAGGGGACCTTACGCCATTTACTTTCTATATGGATTATAATACAGAGGGGACCTTACGCCATTGTTTTCCTATATGGACAATTATAACAGAGGGGACCTTACACCATTGACTTCCTATATGGACAATTATATACAGAGGGAACCTTACGCTTTTGTCTTTCTATATGGACAATTATAAACAGAGGGGACCTTACGCCATTGACTTTCTATATGGACAATTATATACAGAGGGGACCTTACACCATTGACTTTCTTTATTGACAATAATATACAGAGGGGTCCTTACACCATTGACTTTCTTTATGGACAATTATATACAGAGGGGTCCTTACACCATTGACTTTTTTTATGGACAATAATATACAGAGGGGACCTTACACCATTGACTTTCTTTATGGACAATAATATACAGAGGGGACCTTACACCATTGACTTTCTTTATGGACAATAATATACAGAGGGGACCTTACACCATTGACTTTCTCTATGAATTATAATACAGAGGGGAACTTACGTCATTGACTTTTTATACGAACAATTTTACGAGAGGAACTTTACGCCATTGACTTCCTAAGGTCGAAAAGGGACGAAAAAGGGGAGAAGTGGTACCTCCTTGTCTCTCTCTCCCCACCCCCATAACAGAGGGACCTTCCGACCTTGTCTGGACAATAAGTTAAGTTGGTAAAGCGTTAAGTACGTCGTGGTCAGTGAAGCATGAGACTGACAGGTTCGAATCCGTCGAGCGCCAGGTGAAGGGACGATTACCAACTTAGAGCCTCGCCAGGTGATGTGGGCCTACACCTTGTATATAGACAAGTAACCCCAGCCTAGTCTTTCTGAAGGGACTATAAAACGAGGGTCCCCTGTCTCGGATAGGCGTAGGAACGTAAAAGAACCCTCACTGCTTCGGTGGGTCCGTTGCATAGGTCAAAATTCCAACATACAGCTTATTTCTGACGGTACGCCTATCAAACTGAACTGAGCAGAGGGGACCTAACGCCATTGACTTTTGTTTCGATATGCAGTAATACGGAGGGGACCTTACGCCATTGAAAAAATTTACAGAGGGACATTACGTCATCGACTTCCAATAATCTTAAATAGATAGGGGACCTTACGCCATTGACTTCTTATATGGACACTTATATTGACTTTCTAGAAGGACAGTAATATAGAGGGGGGCGGGGGCTTATGGCATTGACTTTTTATATGGACGATTATTGTTCAGAGGATACATTTTGACATTTCCTTTCCATATTGACTGTAATACTGAGGGTACCCTTATACTCCAAATTCTTTCTATATTGACTAAATACATTTGTTACTTCACGCAACAAAAGTAATGATTGGGTATTCAAGAAGACTCGGTATCAGCATCCATATGAAAGGAGGGAGGGGATCTCCAACATGACTCTGTTGCAGAACCAACAGGAAAACGCCAAACATCCCATGCAAAAACACAAAGACGAGCACCCGACACAGAAACATGAAACACAAAATCTACACATAAACCAAAGAGACCAACAGGTAACCGGTGCCGACTTAGGACGGCCATTTAATACGCAAGTAGCAGAAATGGTGTGGTTATCAAGATTACGTGCGCACAACCCTCCCACGTTTGCAGTTACCAAAATATCTCGAAGAACGCAAAATTGTAGTGTAAAACGAGACCAATGGGTAACCGGTGCCGACTTAGGACGGTCATTTGTTACGCAAGTTGCAGAAATGGTGTGGTTATCCAGATTACGTGCGCACAACCCTCCCACGTTTGCATTTGCCAAAATATCTCGAAGAACGCAAAATTGTAGTGTAAAACAACCTCCTCACTGTTTGATGACCACACAAACAAGACAGTTATATGCAGAGGCCAAAGCAACGCAGATTAATACTAGTATATAAATGGATGGGGTTAGGGGCCCGTACGTAATACCGGTACAGTCCGTGCTCTGCCGGCTGCAGCTAGCTCATGCTTTTTTTTACACGAGGAGTCCGACTGACATTCAGAGGAGCTATCGGGCCCAGTCTTCTCTAAAGAAGTTTGGAAAGGACCCGGCTTGGATTCCCATCGTCACATTTAATCAGAGCGCAATTCTTACAAATGTGCTGACACAAGGCTGTAGATTGGTCAAGTACCATGTCGAGTGTCCGTTCACTGACAGCGGGATCATATCCACGATACAAATGACAAATATGGACAATGACCATATCCCAAAATACAGTAATAAAAGGATGATTCAGAAAATCATGAACCGGGCCATACAAATCAGGATAAAACAGGAACCAAAGCAAACAAACAAAAATAGCAATCCAAGAGATGCTTGTGTCTCCTGCGAAGCGGCCTATTTTTAAAAAGTTGATAAAATATGTAGGTCTAGGTCACTTGGTTCAATATTTGTACATTTATCAGTGGGAAAGTCTTGTCAAATGAAGTCGCATGTGAAATATAAAACCTCTTACTTATCAATTAAAAGCTATGGTCAATCTGTTACTCTCAGAAAAGGTCAATCATCTAGGTGAAGTCACTGGGTACAAATTTTTGGGAATAAAAGAAAGGACTCATCATAAGAAATACATGTTTGAAATATCAAAGCCGTGTCACTCATAAAATAAAACATATAGCCATTCTTAATTTTTTTTCAAATGTAAGTCAAATACCTAGGTCAAGGTCCGGTAAAAGAAGTTGGTTACTTTTTCAACATTGCAACTTTCAACATTGAAAAAGTAAATGAGTTAGTTACTTATTCAACATTCGCATGATTCTGAAGTTGGTTACTTTTTCAACATTCGACTTCATTTGAAGTTGGTTACTTATTCAAACTAGGCACATAACAAAAAAAAAATACATCAATAAAATTATCATGGACGTTAAGATAAAATCATAATACTGGAAACTATTTTACATTGCAAATTAATATCAATTCTCTGTAAGGACCAAAATATTTTGGAAACAACATGTCATGGATTTTCATGATTTTCTCTATAAATGGTATGTATAATGCCCTGAATACAAAAATACCATTTTTTTGAAAATGAATATTCCGGTTGCCATGGAAACGAGGTCTGTCTATTTATAGCACTAAAAAAATGGTCAAATAAGTCATCTTTGGTTATTTTGTAAACCATTGTCAGAGTTAATTGGTATTAACAACTTATAATCTATAAAACCTCTATTTTTAGAAATAATAACACATTTTTGACATTTCTTTCAATTAGCCGGATCCTATCAAATCAAAATCAGTCAAAAATTGCCATAAAATAAGGTCAAAATCAAGGCCTTTTTTTGTCCAATTTTTACCATTTTTAAGCAAAAATAACACAAAATGTCAGGCTGATAACACCATCACTGTTGTCAGAACAAAATAGATTTCATGTGACAAATATAATCACTGAAAAAATAAGTGGGATCTTGTTTTGTTTTCCTACATTTTGAGGTCAAAAATGGTTGCCATGGCAACTTTTCATTTGACACATGATGATTTTATCTTTTCAAATTGATTTTTAGCATGGTTTAAATAACTTATATTGCTAAATCTTTATGTAGGGACAACAGAAGAAATTATTCTTTATCTGAGCATTTCCAAAATTTGTCAAGGTCATTGACTCTAAGTTCAAGGTCAATTCAAATTATTGGTTCCAATTTCAATAAAATTTGCATTTTTGTTGTTTTTTGTTGTTACTAAATTTAGGCTTGACTGTATTTGTATCAAAAATACTTCCTTCTAAAATTAGGACCGATAGATGGAAAAACATAACAATTTTTTGTTCAGAACATTTCTCCTAAAGAAAATAAGCCCCAGACAAAAATCATGATAATCTCACATCTTTTTATATGTTTGTATGAAATACTAGAAAAAATCAAGGATGTCATTGATTTTGAGATTTTTGCAACTTTGGTCAATAAATAGGGGATATATCCAAAATCACTATGTATGTGTTTGTTTTACTCAATACCACATGATTTTTGAGTAACTGCCTCTCATATTTTTGAAAAATCACAGAATTTTGCCAAATTTTGTGAATTACATTCAAGATGACCTTGACATTGGGTCCTGTGACCTTGAAAAATTTTAAGGTGATTTTTTTTATCAATAATGCTCTTTTATATGCACTGATAAAAAAATGCTTAAAAAACATATAACGGACAGCTGAAAATTTACCAGTTAATTACTCTATGTGTAATAGCACTGAACAGAATGTCACCATGGTAACCATTTTTTCTACCCTTTTGAATAAAATTGTGAAGAGGTCCCACTCAAATTTAAACATTTTCTTAAAGATCGAGGATTAAACTTTAACGATAATTGGCAGTAGAAATCAAGTTAGCCTGACATTTCAGATTATTTGCCCTTAAATTTGAGCAAAATCATGTTAAATTAGGAGCTTTTTCGGTCTTAAAAAGGGCCTCTTCAAAACAGGTTTTTGCCTACATTTTGAGCATATTGACAAAGAGAATAGCGGGTAGAAACATACTTCTTGTATAATATTTATACTATTAAAGATATAAAGAGAAAAACTAAGGGAATTTCAGTTGACTACAACGGCTGTTACCATGGAAACGAGACTTGTGAAAATGCCATGTTACAAGTATTCTACTGATGCGTAAAATTTCAAACATGGTTTCCATGGCAACGAAAACGTAATTTGTAAAAAGAAAGTTTATTTTTGTCTCAGCACATCATATACACTTTCCACACCAAAAATCTTCAAAATTGGAGACATGCTGTTTCCACATGCTATTGAAATTATTT